>JAGFNQ010003829.1:0-64427 GCA_024364735.1 Boesenbergia rotunda | reverse complement strand
AGCTCCACCCAGTGGCGATCTCACGCAGTCCCCTGTTTGCTTCGTGTCTTCCCACTGTCGGACTCCAAACTTCTTGTTTTCTCCTTCAAGCGCTCAAGTATGATAATTGCTCCTCTGTAGCTTGCTTAGAATGGTTGAAGAACTCAAGAACAGCAAGCTTGTAGCACCAGAACGCAAGAACACGAAGAACTTTTCAAACTGAATTGCCAAGAAAAAACTCTACAGACTCGTCTTCTCACGTTCCCTTTTGTTTCTCCGCCAAGCGACAAGTGACCACATCTCTGTAGCTCCCAGCTACTCATCTGCCAACGCCAACCTCTACTGAGCTCCTCAGCCAAGCTCCAGTCTCAGCTCCAGTCTTCAGCTCGCCGTTGCAACCTGAGATGTGAAAAGGGACAAACCTGCTCCAAGGAAAGCACGCTTTGACTTCTCCTTGAGTGTTTGAATCCTCCCCTGTCACCTGAAACTCAATCAGAGCAGAAGATCACGCAACATATCACATATCAGAAACATACATCAGCAAATCTGATACGATCAGACGCTTTGACCGCGTTTGACAGTGAAATTTGAATTAAAGTGATCGGTCACCGGACCGATCCAGGGTGTGTGGATCGATCACCAGATCGATCCACTGCTTTGCTGGGATTCCCAGCTCTCGCAGCTATACACGCCTGATCGGTCACCAGACCGATCAGGGTGAAGCCTGATCGGTCACCAGACCGATCAGATTGGATCCTGATCGGTCACCGAGATCGATCAGGGCAGATGAACAGTAACTTTTTAATCAAATCCAAGATCCCTGATCGGTCACCAGACCGATCCAAGACTTTGATCAGCAAGGAAACTCACTCACCGTTTGCTCCCTGATCGGTCACCAGACCGATCAGGAGCAAGACAGCAAGGAAGCAGCCTGCTCCCTGATCGGTCACCGGTCCGATCAGGAGCCACACAGTAGATTCCCAATCTCACTGTGCGCTCCCTGATCGGTCACCAGTCCGATCAGACATAGCTGGATCGGTCACCAGACCGATCCACTAAGGAGCAGCGTGCCAATGTCCCTGATCGGTCACCAGACCGATCCAGTGACTCAACCCTAGCCCTCCAAGCTAGGAATTCATCCACCTTAGCCCTCCAAGCTAAGGATTTTTCCATCTAACTCTCCAAGTCAGGAATTTACACCTAACCCTCCAAGTTAGGACTTTTCACCTAGCCCTCCAAACTAGGACTTTTCACCTAGCCCTCCAAGCTAGGACTTTTCACCCAACTCTTCCGAGTTAGAACATCATCCAACCTAGCCCTCCAAGCTAGGCACCTGACCCTCCAAGCCAGGACTTTTTCACCTAATTCTCCAGGATGGGAATTTGCACCTAACCCTCCAAGTTAGGACTTTTTACCTAGCCCTCCAAGCTAGGACTTTTCACCCAACACTTCCGAATTAGGACTTTTCCAACACCTAGCCCTCCAAGCTAGGATTTTCCTCACCTAACCTCCCAGGTTAGGATTTTTCATATCATGCCTAATCCTCGATCAGGACTTAATCATAATCATCACACCTAACCTCCCAGGTTAGGATTTTCCAAATCATGCCTAATCCTCGATTAGGACTTAATCATAATCCACCTAACCTCCCAGATTAGGATTTTCCATATCATAATCATCCTCCTAAACTAAAATCGTTGTCAACACCAAAACAACAATCAGGGCCAGACTGCATCAACACTAACTCGGAGGGTTAGGTGATTGAAAATCCCGGTGAGTGAAGCCGGGTCCTTGTGAGTGAAGCCAGGTTGATTGGAAATCCCGGTGAGTGAAGCCGGGTCCTGGTGAGTGAAGCCAGGTTAACTGAAGTCCCGGTGAGTGAAGCTGGGCATGAAGTCTTGGTCCAAGGGATCAATCACGAGTCAGAGATGGGCTGGAGGCTTGTTCTCGTGACTTAGAATGGTTTTGACCTTGCCTGGATCGGTCTGGTGACGGATCAGGGAAGTTGACACGGAGTTCCCTCGTGAATCGGTCTGGTGACCAATCCAGCTATGTCTGATCGGTCTGGTGACCGATCAGGGAGCATACAGTGAGGTTGGGAACCTACTGCTCGGCTCCTTATCGGTCCGACGACTGATCAGGGAGCATGCAGTTCACTCACTACTCGGCTCCTGATCGGTCTGGTGACCGATCAGGGAGCATACAGTGAGTTGAGTTCCCTTGCTGCTCGGCTCCTGATCGGTCTAGTGACTGATCAGGGAGCATCCAGTGGGTTTTGGGAACCTTACTGATCGGCTCTTGATTGGTCTAGTGACCGATCTGGAATACTGTTCAGATCGTTCTGGTGAACGATCAAGTGTCGCGGACTCCGTCCTACAACCGATCAGGCTAGAGCCTGATCGATCGAAGGAGTTCCTGATCGGTCTGGTGACCGATCAGGTCACAGCCTGATCGGTCTGGTGATCGATCAGACCCTTGTGGCTACGAAAGCTGGGAGTCACAGCAAAGCTGTGGATCGGTCTGGTGACCGATCCACGAGCCCTGGATCGGTCCGGTGGCCGATCACTTTAATTCAAAATGCATTGTCAGAACTCTGATCACGCTCTGAACACTACTGTCTCTTATCTGATCATCACTGATATGTTCTGAGATTTTGATCTTCTGTTGATTTGCTGTTCTAATGAGCTGCTAAGTGTGTAGGTGAATCAGGTTTTAACAAGGAGAGTCAAACAGAGGCTTTTGCTACATCAGATTGGGCAGGTTTCCATCTCAGGTTGCAACGGATGCTGGCGCTGCTGACTGAGGGCTAGTCTGAGGGAAGCTCAGGGAGTCCAAGAGAGCTCAGTGGTAGGCTGGCTGTTGCAGGTGAGCAGCTGGAGGCTGCAGTGAGATGGCTGTGACCTGGGATCAGTGGAAGAGACTTAAGCGCTTGGTGGCGAAGAAGTCACGACAACACTGAGAACACTTGATCACGTCTCTACTCTTGCGACATCTTGGGTCTTCTACTTGTGTGATCTGTTGATCCATCTCTTGAGCAAGCAACCATGTGATACTTGAGCACTTGGAAGAAGAAACAAGAAGCTTGGTGAGTCCATCAGCGAGAAGACAGGAAGAAGGGGTTTCTTGCGTGAGATCTGCGCTGAGTGGAGCTTGGTGAGAAGTTTGCTTGTGTTCTTGCGGTTCTTGGTGCTCAGTAAGATCCTTCTTGTGTTTCTTGTACTTAATACTACATTTATCTTGAAACGTTGTGGAGAGGTTACTCCACCGAGAAGGAGGTTGCATTCTATCTGGATTTTCCGGGGCTTGATCTGCCGACGATCAAGGGATCACCCACCTTAAGGGCACACCAAGGAGTAGGGGCAAGTTATCCCCGAACCTTGTAAATCCTCTTTGTTAGCGTTCTTGTGCTTGTGCTTAACGTAGGGTTTAAATTCTGCATATCCTGTTTTTGTATTGCTTCCGCTGTGCTACTAACCCTTTGAGTGCAGAAAATCGAAAAGTGTTAAAGTTCAAGTGTCTGACTATATTCACCCCCCCCCTCTCTAGCCATCCAAGTTCCAACAAGTGGTATCAGAGCTTGAGGCTTTGTTTAAGCGGATTAACATCCGAGTGCTATCATCAATGGCGTTGAGAGAAGGATTTAGCACAACCCGACCTCCCTTCTTCGATGGAGCAGATTTTTAATATTGGAGATTGAAGATGGAGTACTATCTAAAGATGGATATCAACACATGGTTTGCTGTGAAGGAGGGTTTTACCCCTCCAAAGGATGATGAAGGAAAAGAATTGGAATCATGGCGTTGAACAGCTGAGCAAACCCGGAAAAGTGAAGCCGATGTGAAGGCGGTGGTGACTTTGCAATGTGGGATGAACAAAGATCAACTCATCAAGGTTGGTCCCTTTTCAAGTGCGAAAGATTTGTGGAATAAGCTCATTGAACTCCATGAGGGTACCCGAGACTCAAGAATCGCCAAGAGGGATTTGTTCCTCAACCAACTTCAAAACCTCTCCATGAAGGAGAATGAAACCGTGAGTGAGCTACATGGTAAGTTCAAGGAAGTCCTCAATGGTCTCCACTCTATTGATGAAAAGGTCGAGAACCACGACCTTGTGAGGTATGTGTTAAAAGCATTTCCAAGGAATGCCTTGTGGTCATCCATGGTGGATACCTACAAGGTTTCTAAGGATTTATCAATTGTCAAATTAGATGATTTATTTTGTGAAATGGAACTTCATGAAATGGCTAACAAAGGCCCCAAGGAGAAGGGGATTGTCTTAGTTGCAGGGAAAAGACCAACAAGAAGAAGGAGGAGAAGGAAGCATCTTCATCTTCATCCTCTTCCGAATCCGAGTCTGAATCCGAGGAGGATGGCAGCGGGTCTTCTTCCTCCGAGATGGCCAACTTTGTTAGAAGAATGATGAGGAAGAGTCGGCGCTTCAAGGGTAAAGGTAACCCTAGTGAAGTTAAGATTGATAAATCTAATGTTACTTGTTATGAGTATAGCAAGAAAGGGCACTTCAAGAGTGAATGCCCAAAGCTAAAGGAGGAGAAATTCAAGAAGAAAGAGGAGAAGTCAAAGAAGAAGAAGAAGGCCTTGAAGGCCACTTGGGATGAATCCTCCTCTAGTTTATCCGATGAGGAGAAGGATGAGAAGAGCACTCGCTATGTAGCACTTATGGCATTGGAAGATCAAGAAAGCAGTGATGAATCGAGTGACCGGGGAGGACCGGGGCGCTGAACTGCTCCTAGAGGTGGAGGCACTCAAGATGGCCAAAGCTGATGCCGAGTCCAAGGTCCAGCAACAGCCAAAGGACTATGTATCTCCAGTATCCCCGATGGAGGCAGCCTACAAAGCCAAATTTTTGGAATCGGAGGAGTATGCCAGTCTGGTGGCCACGCAAGCCTTTAAGACCCTCAAGCAGGGCTTTTATGGCGCTATCAAGCAACTGGAGAGAGATCAGTTATTGAAGCCAGGCTCCGATTTGAGTGCCATTACTATTCAACGCGTCTGGGAAGACCTTTCTCCTGAAGAGCAGACTCTGTAGGGTGCCTCATTACTATGTGCTTGTCTTCCTTCCCACCTCCCTTGACTACTGCAGTTTATTCTTTCGGAACTCTTTGATTTTAGGGCGAATATTCACTTGATTTATCGTTAAACTCCTCGTTTTTAGCGTGACTTCCCATTCATATTCCGCTCTATGTAGGCGTGAGACTTTTATCTAATTTTTGGTAGGGCTGGTTGATAAGTACCATTTTATTGATTATTTTAATTGCTAAAATCCATGTTTGACCTATGATTTTATTTGCTTAATTGTGATTTTGCCCTAGGTTTTAGGATTTCCTCTTATTTTGGACTTAATTGCAAATTTGCACATTTTGGGATTATTTGGCCACTAATTTTCTGATATATTTTTGTAGGCATGAAAGGATCTTGGACCTAGAGCATATTTTAATTCCAAAATTTTCAGCCATGGCAGCAAGAATTTCAGCCCACTCAATTTCAGTGTTCACCACCACAATTTCAACCTCAGATCCAAGAATTCCAGAATCAAAATTTTCAGCCATATCCACCAAGTTGTGAGCCAAATTTTCAGTAATTTAATCAGCCTATTCAACCATCCTTGCAACCACAATTTCAACATTTTCAGCATGATTTCCAATTTCAAGGACAGAATTTTCAGCAAGACACTCAGAATTTTCAGCCCCTCCCATTTCAGCAGTTTAATCAAGGAGGCTTTGATGATCCTGATTGGGATGAGGCTCAACAACAAAGGATGATGGAGATGTGTCAACAAGTCGTACAACAACAGCAAATTTTACAAAAACAACGGCAAGACATCGAAGAACACTTTGGAAAATTGATTGATCAATTGAATAAGATAAAAGCCCAAAGATCAGAACAATTAGCTTCTCAAGCTGTTTTTAATTCTGAGAGCCCCGGAGTTGGTTTTATATCAGTTCAAGGTGACCCTAGTGCAGGGCCAAATCTTTCTTTAATGGATCTTGCAATTTTGGAAGAAGAAGAAGAAGAAATCATCAAATATAGGGCACCTACAGCATACATCCCTCCGGAGATTCCTATTCAAAATTCATTTTCAAATTTTTCAGCTCCAGAAGAAGAAACTGAAGATCCACAGGACCATTCTAGGCTTTTATTTTCTGATGATAGCATTATTGATGGTCCTAATTTTTCAGATACTGTTATTGCAGATATTGCAGGAGAAGCATGCATAGGAGATTATTCCATAGGTGTAGGGGACTGCACTAAGCCCCAGGGACCACCACAATTAACTGGTACATTAGAAGATTCAGAAGATGAACCAGAAAGTGTAGGGACTTGCATGGTGGAAGCAAGCACCCAAGGATCACCTGTTTTAGTTGAGTGTCCACCAGAGACTGAATCTGAAGAGGAGCATGTACTTGATCATGAGGAGGCCATGGATACATCTACTCTTGTAGAACCTTCAGGTATTCTCCAGCACGCTCAGGTAAGTATTTCTCCTCTTTGTTCAGAAAAATTCAAAAAGGTACCTAGTGTTGACTTTATTGATTCTGATGAATTTATTGATATACCTTGTGTAGAGATTGCTTGTGCAAATCCAATAGATGTACCAAAAATTGATTTCATTGGTCATCATGCATTACTTGATACATCTCTTGTAAATTTGGATTGCGAAATAATTTTAGAGGTACCTATAATTGATGTAGTTTGTTATGATAAATCTTTAGATACATCTTTTGTGGATATGGATAGTGAAAATTTTTTAGAAGTGCCTGAAATGGATGTTATTTATTTTTGATGAATCTCTTGCTATATCTTATGCTGAGGTTGAATGTGAAAAACTTATGGAAATATCTGAGATTGATTTTATTGGCTGTGATACATTGCCTAATACACCTTGGATGGAAAAATAATTGTGAAATTTCTATTGATGTGCCAGAAATTGATTTCTTTATTTGTGATGAGTCTCTGGATGCAAATTTTGTAGGAAATAATTTTGAAATTTTCATTGAGGTACCAGAATTTGATTTAATTGGATATGATGCAGATTTGGATACATTTCATGCAGAGACTGAATTTATATCATTTCTTTTTGACCCTAAACGCTTGAGAGAGGTATTACATGTTTTTGCAGGGTCCAGAAGACTTCAGGAGTGGGTGCTCCAACTGAACAGACTCCAGCCTCCTGGAAGGACTTCTGAAAGGCATCAAGAAGGAGGAGAAGATCTTACTTTAATCCATAGCCCTCCATTCCTTCAATGGATTTTGAACCTGAATCGCCTTAGGCCACCAGAGCAATTTTTTGTGAAGTTCAAGTGTGGGGGAGTCCTAGATCTCTCAGCCACCCAGACTCCTCCACTACCACGATGGAGGCTACTTCTGGATAGGCTTCGTCCACCAGAATAAGGGGAGATTGTTCTTTCTTGTATTTTCTTTTATTGCATTTTTCATTTTCATGCTTTTTAGTAGTAGAATTTTCTTTTAAATTGAGCCCTTGTCAATAAATGCATGTTAGTTCTCTTGGAAATTTGTTTCTTGCATGAGTAGAAATAAAAGTATCCCTCTAGGTTATCTCCATAGCATTTTAGAGTCTATTGAAAATAAATTAAATTTGGTTGTCAAAACTTAGGGTTTGAGCTCATGGATGAATTCTTGGTTGCTTGAGTACTACTTTGTTTTAAATTCTTAATTGAGGACTTGGGATGAATTATTTTTACCCAGTGAGAATTAGCCTTACGTTTGTGATACACATGTGTCATTGTGCTCTAGAACTTGCTTAAGTTCTTTCAAAACCATATTTCGTTGATTGGATCACATCTATGAAGACTAATCATATTGTTTTCCTTTTTCCATATTATTCTTAGCAATGATCATACTTGATACATACTCTTTTCCATTTGTCTTTCCTTATTCCTACTCTTAACCTCAATTTTCTAAAGATTTATTTGCTTGGGATGTTTCTAATGCTATTTTGCCCGAGACGGACAAAGATTTAAGTGTGAGGGAGTGACTAAAGTTTTGGATGTATTTCATGTCAAAAAGAAAATTTTTTTTTGCCAAGTTGAAGCCAAAAGGTGCCAAGTGAGTTGAATTTGAATTCCAAAAATGAGCAAGAGGATGGAAGCAATTGGAGCATCTAAATTCCTTATCATACTTTGAAGACCCAAGTGGCATGCAATGAAGAATAAAAAAAAATCGGCACATTCAAGTTTAAAGTGGCACGCAAATGAAACTCTATTTGCCAAAGTGAAGAAAAAAAAATTTTGAGGAGCTAACTTGGATCGGAAATGATGTGGACCAAGAATTTTTGACAGCCCTTTGTTTAAGCCTGAATTGAAGGCTGAGAAGTTTGAATGAAGTTGAATTGAATTTGTGCAGAATTTTCAGTGAAGAGGCTAGTAAGGGAGTTTTGTGCCAACTTCCAATTGAATTCAGCCAACCTATTATGCAAATTCTGTTTGAAACCGATAAGGAAATGCTGATTTAGGAAGCATGAATTCAATTGATGCTAATTCAGTGCCGAATTCAAAGTGAAGAAAATTGGATGAAATCTGAACCGAAGAAGGCTGGAAAAAACTCTGTGCCAAAACCAGTTTATGCAGAACACAATCTGAATTTGCAACTGATTGTAGCTGAAATCTGAATCAGATTGTATCAAACAGAAATGCAGATCGGGAACATCATGTTAAAGTCTGAATTGAAGGCTGAAAGGTTGATAATGGGAGCTGAATTGCAGCTGGAACAAATCTGAATTTAAGTGCAAAAATTTTCATACAAGCAGTTTAGTCACAAGATTTGTATCAAGTCAAAATTGAATTCGGTTTTTCTTTTTGCAATGCACTACTGAATTATTAACAGAAGTTTACAGGATGTTTTCCCTGAAGTCAACTTCTTGGTGAGCAGATTTCAAGTAAAGGAAATTGGATGAGATCAAAGAAAAAAAAAATGGCAGTGATCAACTCACTTAGCCATTTTCAAGTGGACAATTCAAATTCTCCACTATCATTTGATGCGAATACTATTGATGCTATTGTTTTGAGAGATCAGAGAATTGTCATGAATCTGAAGTGGAGCTGGAATTTGAAGAAAAAGAAAAGAGAGGAACAAAGTTGGTACACAAAGTTGAAATTTGGCTCCATGAGATCATTGAAGTTTCTCTCATCCGGATCAAAGACATGCTCCATTTCATTTCTGATTTTACTAGAGAGAAAGAAAGCAGCTGATATGAAGGAAACTTATTTCTACAGTTCTAAAAAAAAAAGAGAGAAGAGAACAAGGAAAAAGAATGAAGCAAGGTTGACACAAATGAAGACTTGGCACTATAAATCAGTGAATGTTTTTCTCATCCGGATTTAAGCTTTATTTCATTTCATTTCTGATCTTACAAGAAAGAAAGAAAGAAGAAAAAGAAGAATCAGAAAAGAGAAGGAAGCAATTGGCACACAAATGAGGTTTTTGGCACAAAGAGACTAAAGAGGTTTTCTCATTGAATTTTTGAAGGGCAAGGCAAAAGTTTTACTCCACCACACTTTTGATATCATTAGAGGACTGTCAAGAGGGGCAAAGCACATTGAAAACATCTTTGAGCAACCAAGTCTTCCACTTTAGCAATATTTCCATTTTCTTAATTTTTACTCCATTTCTTACCATTTCTATGTCTTTAATTCGTTTTTGTAGATGTTGATCCTAATCATGAATGATGGTGGAGATTAGATAATAAGCAAACCTATGGTAGTGGAAGAAGCATGTGTGTTTGAGTGAGCTCCACTTCCATCATCAAGTTAGAACTTAAGAAGAGAGCCACCCAAAATTTTCCTTTGAAAGGCTATGAGTTACATTCATCTCAATGACTCATGATAGATGAAAAGGCTAAGTTGTTGATTTAAGGATAAGTTACTAATCCATAGAGCTTAGATTTATGAGAATTGACAACCTTATGTAATTTCTTTTCATTTGCTTCTAATTATGCTTAAGAAAATCTAGGGGATACTTATTTAGTGATTTCGCGAGATGCTCAAGGTTAAGTGTGGGGGAGTTGATAAGTACCATTTTATTGATTATTTTAATTGCTAAAATCCATGTTTGACCTATGATTTTATTTGCTTAATTGTGATTTTGCCCTAGGTTTTAGGATTTCCTCTTATTTTGGACTTAATTGCAAATTTGCACATTTTGGGATTATTTGGCCACTAATTTTCTGATATATTTTTGTAGGCATGGAAGGATCCTGGACCTATAGCATATTGGGTCAAACTTGAGTCGGAATTGAACCGGATCGAATTATCAAGCCTACGATTAATCCGGGCCGTCCGATTCAAAAGCGGTTAGATCTGAGCCATCCGGGACCATCTGAAGCAATCCGAGCTAGGGTTAGGGTTGATCAAGCACTATGATCAAGATCTAAAGGTTTCATCCCAATCAGAGCTAAATCAACCGTTGGATCAAGCTTGGAGGGCTCTGGATCGTCCATTCACAGATTGAGTTGATCTGGACCATTCGTTGCACATCTGGAGGATCTGAGCTACCACGAGGCAGATCCTGACCCCAGATCATCATCATCAAAATTTGGATCAAATCAGAGCAAGATCAGCCGTTGGATCTCCTCAAATCAATCAGAGCCGTTCATTCTTAATTACTTAAGGAAATTTTCCCTGCCTTCAGCCGTTGTCGCGTCTTCGCCGCAAAAGTAGCATCTTCTTCGTTTTGCTTCAATTTCTTCTCCAATTCGAGGCGCGACCACTCAATCTCTACCTTGGATCAAATTCTGAGTCTTTGGCGATAGTTTCTTGAAGAATTCAGCTCCATTTGCGCTGGAACAGGGATTGTTTGAGGGTTTAGGCAATTCCTCAGTCCGACCACTTTCTTCTCAACCACGATCCATTTCCAAGCTTTTGAGCCATTTGTAGGGGTTCTCAGGTGAGCTCAGAAGCTTCCCAATTCATCATCGCAGCTCCACCAATTGAGATAGAGAGATTCGGATTGTAAACTCCAACCAAGTGCAGATTTGAGCAGATTTGAATTCAGAAATGATTCTCCACTGATTTGCTGAGCTTGCGGGTTCGAGGCTCACTCTTGCTTGACGACCAAGAAGCATTTGAGCTGAGGAAGGGTTGAGGAGTAGTTTAGCTAGCTAATTTTCATGTTTCGTAGCTGTAATTTCCAATTCTGCTTTAGTTTTGTTTCTGTCTTCGTTTCAGATTGGTTAAGTTCATTTATTGCATTGTTTCAGCTGTAATCTAGCTTTAAATCTTCAAGTCAATTAGTTAGTCAGCTTATTTAGTGATCTATTAGTCTAAACTTCAGTTTATTTCCTTCTGTTGCCTGTGTATCAGATTTATGCTTGCGTGCCAACTGTATTTCTGCAATTCCATTTTATTTCTGCACTCTTCAATTGTGTTACTTCAGTTTCGATTTCAACACATCAAAAGGTTATTGTTTGGTGAACCTTTGCATTAGATCTCCACTTGATCAATTTGTTTATGCAATTGGTTGTAGCGTATCAGTTTCCCTGTTTTCAGTTTCTCATGTCTGCGCAATCCAGAGTTGCTGAAATTCAGTTTCAATTTCCTGCATTTCGGTTCCTGTTCTGAGTATCAACTGATAGAATCTGAATGGAGGATTAACGAATCTTGGTTTATCTTCTAAATTTGCATTGCAGATTGTTTCATTTCAATAGCATTTGGAATCAAATTCTGAGTATCAATTTCTGAAATTCAGTTAGTTGCAGTTGATCAATCTCTGCACACTCAGTTTAGCACCTCTGAATTGTGTGACAAGTAAACATAGCATCTTCTGAATTTTATCCGAACAGTTAGAGTGGAGTACATTGATCTCATGTGCTTAGTTTGCTTATGAATGTAATTGGTTCTTTCTCGGCATTCAATTCTGAAATCTACATCTTGTTTCTGCATTCATGAATCTTTATTTCTGCACTTAACTTGCTTGATGGATCAGTCATTGATCTGAATTCTTTCAGTAATTCCTGCTTATTACTATCCAGTAGCTTTGCTTTTCAAGCCAAAGAGATTAATCCATTTCTGAGTTGTCATGAATGGTTCCTGCACTTAACATTAGTTCTGCACATCAGATTTAGAGGCATGCATCTTGTATCAAATGAGTTCGGCATTGATTTGGTATCGAATTGTCTATAGATTGTTTAGCATTTGGTTGTTTTGAATGGCAAACACCTGAAGCTAAAATTTGCATTAGTGAGTTTTGAAACTAGCTCTGATTTCCTGAATTTTGCAAAGTTGCATAGGTTGATTTAAATGGTCCATTGGTTGAGTTAGAACTTGCTATCACTTGTTAATTCTCCTTTCTTTTAATTGCGATTTCATTGCCGATTGCTACCCAAAACCCAAAGTTTATTTGAAACCCAAAAACACAAACGACACTTAAATACAAGCGCGAATCACACAACGTCAACTAGTCCCGAGGAAAAATACGACCTGTGGCCCCTTTACTACGTTTTCATATTTTGATTGCAAAAAGGGTTTCCAGTTATTCATTCACATCTAAATCTGATGGTCCCGCACTTTCGTGACAATTTAATCTAGTATTTCGGGGCTTATCACTGGTACAGGGTACCACCCCTAATACTGATCGATTCTTGGCCAGGCGTGTATAGCTCCGAGGCCAAGCCTACACGCCGAGAGGCTGTAGGGTTTTAATCAGCTCTTGGACGGGCGTGTATAGCTTCGAGGCCAAGCCTACACGCCGAGAGGCTGTAGGGTTTTAATCAGCTCTTGGCCGGGCGTGTATAGCTCCGAGGCCAAGTCTACACGCCGAGAAGCTGTAGGGTTTTAATCAGCTCTTGACCGGGCGTGTATAGCTCCGAAGCCAAGCCTACACGCCGAGAGGCTGTAGAGTTTTAATCAACACTTGGTCGGGCGTGTATAGCTCTGAGGCCAAGCCTACACGCCGAGAGGCTGTAGGGTTTTAATCAGCTCTTGGTCGGCCATGTATAGCTCCGAGGCCAAGCCTACAGGCCGAGAGGCTGTAGGGTTTTAATCAGCTCTTGGCCGGGCGTGTATAGCTCCGAGGCCAAGCCTACACGCCGAGAGGCTGTAGGGTTTTAATCAGCTCTTGGCCGGGCGTGTATAGCTTCGAGGCCAAGCCTACACGCCGAGAGGCTGTAGGGTTTTAATTAGAAACGACGTCTTATCATTTCCCGAATGACACGTAATGCCTCTCTTTTATTAATGATACTGCAAGACAATGGGGCATTGAAAACGTACAATGACGAAAGTGCATCACATGACAACTCACGAAGTACAGTAGGGGCGAAGATGCCTCGTATGCCAAGGCCTTTCTAGTCTCCTACCTTCGTGGTCTTCCAGATAGTAGCTACCCCCTGTAAGTTTTTTGATGACGACGTAAGGGTCATCCCACTGCGGTTCTAATTTCCCCGGATCCCCCACCAGTTTGATTCTTTTCCAGACTCGATCAGCCACCTCAAAACTGCGGGCGATCACCCTACGATTGTAGGCCAGCTGCATTCTCCAGCGATAGGCTTCCAGCCTTGCCGCGACCTTGTATCGTATCTCCGATATGAGGTCCAGATCAATCAACCACTCCTGGTCATTATCTTCCTTGCGGTAATGTCGTCGTCATGGAGACTGCTCTCCTACCTCCACCTGAATAACGACCTCTGCTCTGTAGACTAATTGGAAAGGGCTTTCGCCTGTTCCTTCTTTTGGGGTAGTCCGATAATACCACAAGATGCTAGGGAGTTCTTCGACCCAGCTGCCCCCGACATGATCCAACTTTACTTTGAGCCCTCGCAAAATTTCTCGATTGACCACCTCTGCTTGTCCATTGCTTTGTGGGTAGGCGACGGAGGTGAAGGCTTGCTGAATGCCCAACGCTTCACACCATTCCTTCAACCTCCGTCCTGAGAATTGCCTGCCATTGTCCGAGACCAGTTTATAAGGGATATCGTATCTGCAGACAATATCTTTCCATAAAACCTTCATAACCGCCCCCTCTGTGATGTTGGCCAGAGGTTCAACTTCTACCCATTTAGAAAAGTAATCCACGAGGACCAAGAGGAACTTCTTCTGTTGGGGTCCAATGGGGAAAGGTCCCACAATGTCCATTCCCCACTGGTCGAATGGGCACGATACTGTAGAAACTCTCAGCGGCTCCGTTGGGTGATGAGAGATGTGCTGATGCCTTTGACAAGCCTTACATCTGGACACGAATGCGAGCGAGTCAGCCTGCAAGGTAGGCCAAAAATATCCAGCCAAAAGGATCTTACGGGCCAGGGATCTCCCTCCAATATGGCTTCCACAGATGCTCTCGTGTACCTCCCGCATTATATAGCCAATTTCTTCCGGCCCGACACACTTAAGGAGGGGTCGGGCAAAGGCTCTCTTGTATAACTGATCCCCCACCAAGGTAAACCTCTCCACTCGTCGGCGAAACAACCGTCTCTCTGGGCCCCCAGTCGGCAAGGATCCGTCCTGGGGGAAGGCTATATAGCGATCCCTTCAGTCCACGGGTTCGTCTATTCTGAGTTCTACTCCAATTTGGGCCACCATGGTTTCCGTCATACTGGGCCCTTCCACCCGCCAAGTAGATATGGAACTGGCTAACTTAGCTAGCTCGTCGGCCCGTACGTTATCCGCCCGGGAGATCTATTGCAAGATTACCTTCGAGAAAGTTGTTTTCAGTTGTTTGTATAGGGCTACATACCTTTGCAACCGCTCACATTTGACTTCGAAACCACCCGCTACTTGTTGAGCCACTAACTGCGAGTCCGAATAGATTATGATTCGGCGAGCGCCCATGTGTCGGGCCGTCTGCAATCCTGCCAAAATCGCCTCATACTCGGCTTCATTGTTAGTAGCTTTGAAGTGAAGTCGGATAGATAGATGCTGCGTATCCCCCCTGAGAGAGATCAATAGCAGTCCCACTCCGCTGTGTTGGCTGTTGGCGGATCCATCCACATAAGCCTTCCACATACCTTCGATCTCCGCCTCCGGGACTGTCTCCAACATGAAGTCGGAGAGAGCTTGTGCTTTGACGGTGGTTCGAAGCTAATACTCAATGTCGTATTCGCTTAACTCTGTCGTCCATTTGATTAGCCTGCCCAACGCCTCGGGATTAGTAAGGACTGGGGCGAGCGGGCTATTAGTGGGAACCATGATGGGGTGCGCCAAGAAGTACGGCCTCAACCTTAGGGCCATCAGGACCAAAGCGTAGGCCAATTTCTCCATCATGGTGTACCGTGTTTCGGCGTCCTTAAGTAGGTGTCCGAAGATGTAGATGGGATGTTGTGTCCGATCTTGTTCTCAGACAAGCACCGACCCCACCGCATGTTCGGCCGCTGATAAATAGACGAATAATGTCTCCCCTTCCACTGGCTTATGCAAGGTCGGGAGATCCGCCAAATAGGTCTTCAATTCTTCAAAGGCCTTATCACACTAGTCATCCCATTCGAATTTAACAGCCTTTCTCAAAATTTTGAAGAAGAGGAGGGCTTTGTTCGCGGATTTGGAGATAAACCGTGATAGGGCAGTGATTCTGCCGTTCAACCGCTGGACCTCCCTAAAGTTTTGCGGGGGTGGCATATCCAGGATGACCTTTACTTTTTCTGCGTTGGCCTCAATCCCCCTTTCCGTCACCATGTATCCCAGGAACATGCCACTTTTAACCCCAAACACACACTTAGCTGAGTTTAGTTTTAACCTGTGTGCTCTTAGGGTGACGAATGTTTCCTCCAGGTCAGATATCGTGTCCCCTCCTTTTTCCGTCTTAACCAAGATGTCGTCCACGTACACCTCAATGTTTCGCCCGATTTGGTGCCTGAAGACTTTGTCCATCATCCACTGATATGTGGCACCCGCGTTACGTAAGCAGAAAGGCATAACGTTGTAGCAATATGTGCCGTCGGCGTCACAAAACTGACCTTCTCCTGGTCTTCGGGGGCGAGGGGGACTTGGTGATAGCCCTGGTATGCGTCTAACATGGAGATGAACTCACAGCCGGCTGTTGAGTCCACCAGCCTATCTATCCTGGGCAGGGGGTAACAGTCCTTTGGGCAGGCTTTGTTTAGGTCTCTGAAGTTGATGCAGACTCGCTATTTACCCCCGGCTTTGGAACAAGGACCACGTTGGCCAACCAAGCCGGGAACCGAACTTCCCTGATGTGTCCAGCTTTTAATAGCTTTTGAACCTCCTCCCGTATAGCTTTATCTTGCTCCGGGGAGAAGTGCCTCCTCTTCTGCTTCACAGGACGGGCGTCCAACGACGCATGTAGGTGATGCATGGCCAGCGCTGGGGGGACCCCCTTGATTTCCTCAGCAGCCCAAGCAAACACGCCTCTGTGGTTCCGCAGGCACTCGATGAGGCGATCTCGTAATGCCGGCGCGAGGTCAAGCGCGATGCGCGTATTTCCCCCTCTGCTATGAGGATGGATCTGTACCTCTTCACTCTCCACTTCTCATCGCTCTTGCTTAGGTCCTTCATCCTCCCGCGGATGAGCAAGATCCTCCGCTTTTGCCATCGGCGTTCCCTCATGTGCTTTATTTATTGTTTCCCACAGACAACGCCAAATTTGTTCCGGAAGGAGTCGTCAACGATGGCCAGTCACTGAGGATCATCCCCTGCAGAGGTTGCTATGTCACCGAGGAACGTGAGAATCTTGCGAGAGTAACACGAGCGTTAAGGGACACGCCGGCAGGGGTCCGGCAGAGTCCACTCCGACGCTCAAGTTAGTAGGGTAGTCGAACAATGATGTGAAAGGAAGATGAAATGCAAAGATCAGAGATTCGTAACCCCCCTTACGGGAGGGGTTGGACTACCTTTTATACCGGTGCAAGCCGACTGATTGTGTCCCCCCCTTATCGGTGCCACGACTCCGATACTAGAGTCACACCCCCTGCTTTCGGTGATGAAGGGATATCCCATGAAATCGTCGATGCCACGGTGATTCTTTCACTCATTGGGCTAACTGTCCACGGGGAGGGTGCATGGATTTCTATGTGAGGTCGGCTAATGGGTGGACGCCGCCCCCCGAGGGTGGCTCGGAAGTCCCGGGGTGTTATATTTCCCGAGGTAGCCTCCCCGAGTGCACCCCTAAGAGGGGGTCCCGGGACCGGTGAGTGAAACCCTGGTGACTGAAACCCTGGTGAGTGAAGCCAGGTCCTAGCTTGGGAAGCTAGGTTGACGGAAACCTTGGTGAGTGAAGCCAGGTCCTAGCTTGGGAAGCTAGGTTGGATGAAATCCTGGTGAGTGAAGTCAGGTCCTAGCTTGGGAAGCTAGGTTGAATGAAGTCTCGGTAAGTGAAACTGGGCGCGGAGTATTGGTCCGGGGGACTGAGCACGAGTCAGAGAAGGCTAAGGAGCATGTTCTCTTTACTTATGGTGGAATTGGCTGTGTCTAGATCGGTCTGGTGACCAATCAGGGATGTTGGCACGAACTTCCTTTGTGGATCAGTCTGGTGATCGATCCATAGAAGTCTGATCGGTCTGGTGACCGATCAGGGAGAGAACAGAAAGATTGTTTGGCTTCTGTTCGACTTCTGATCAGTCTGGTGACCGATCAGTGAGAGAACAGAAAGGATTCTGTTCGGCTCCTGATCAGTCTGGTGACCGATCAGCGAGAGCTTCTAATCGTTCTGGTGAACGATCAAATATCGCGAGTTCCCCCTTATGACCGATCAGGATGGATCCTAATCGGTCAGGGAGTGACCTGATCGGTCACCAGACCGATCAGGGCACACCCTGATCGGTCTGATGACCGATCAGTGGGTTTAGACTGCCGAAGCTGGGGAAAGCCCCCAGCAAGGGTTGGATCAGTCCGGTGACCGATCCACGACCAGTGATCGGTCCGGTGACCGATCACATGAATTTCGCGATTCTTGGTTTCTCACGATGGATCGATCAGGAGGGAGCCTGATCGCTCTGAGCCTATCCTGATCGGTCTGGTGACCGATCAGGGTCCTCTCTGATCGGTCTGGTGACCGATCGGTCCGCTGACCGATCAGTAGCTATAACTTTAATTTGAAATCTCTGTCAGACGTTCTGATCGCGTCTGTTTTGCTCAGCTACCTGCTGATTTTATTTGATATGTTGTGCTAATCATCTGCTAAGTGTGCAGGAAACTCAGGGGTTACTCAAGGAGAGTCAACTGGAGTCTTTTGCTACGACAGTTTGGACGTTTTCTTTTCTCAGGTTACAACGGACATCTGACGCGGGCTGGCAACGGCTGGGAAGCTGACGAGCTGACCTGGGCTTGGCTGAAGAGAGTTCAGTGAGTCCAGAAGAGGTCAGGAGTAGCTGAGGTTGTTGCAGACGAGCTGGTGAGCTGCAGAGGGGCGCTTGTGACCTGAGATTTAGGCAAAGACTTAAAGCTTGTGGCGAAGAAGTCTCGGCAAGATTTGATCGATCATTCTTTGGCAATCTGTGAATCTTGAAGCTTGAGCATATACTCTGATACTTGAGCACTTGGAAGAGACAAGGAGCTTGGCGAGTCCATCAGCAAGCAGACACGAAGAGCTGGGAGTTCTTGCATGAGGTTTGTGCTGGGTGGAGCTCGGTGTAGAGCTCTTGTGTTCTTTCTGTCCTAGTGCTCTGTAAGCCTCCTTGTTTCACTGTTCTTAAGTTCATTACTCTATTGAAACTGTTGTGGAGAGGTTTCTCCACCGAGAAGGAGGTTCCATTTGATATTCGAATTTTTCGGGGCTTGATCTGCCGATGATCAAGGGATCGCCCACCTCACGGGCACGCCAAGGAGTAGGGGCAAGTTATCCCTGAACCTTGTAAATCCTCTTTGTTAGCGTTTTGAGCTTGTGCTTAGTGTAGGGTTTTAGGTTTGCAATTCTGTTTTTCTATTTTGTATTGTTTCCGCTGCTGTTGCTAACCTTCAAGTGCAGAAAACCTAAAAGAGCAAGAATTTAGTGTCTGGCTACATTCACCCTGTTGGGACCGGGTGCATGTTGACATGAATGCGGGTTCGTAATTTCAAAATTAATTACGTGCAGCGGAAGGTTTAACATAAATAATTTCTCTAAATCATATAATCACACATCTAAGCATGTAATTTTATCTTGTGTAGACATGATCATATATTTAAAATTTTTGCAGAAACGTAAACTAATTTACATATTACCTCGCGTAACTCGAAGGAAGGGACGAGATCCAACCGTAAGTGTCCCTTGGAAGCTCCGCCTCTATTCGCGTCCACGTCGAGTATCTTCGGGATGACTTCGCAAAGCCACGAGTTTCGTGTTCTCGAGAACTACTAAATTCTCCGAGAACGCGACGAGAAAAACCATGAGAGAAGTCGGAAGACTAACCACAAAAGGATGGCCGGCTGGTGCTCCTTCTTGGGGCTAGTTGGCGCACGACAAGAAGGGGAGAAGAGAAGGAGAGAAAGAGAGGGAGAGAGCCTATGCCTTCATCTCTATGATTCACCCCAAAGCCTTGCCTTGGGTCCTTTATATAGTGGCCTCTCAACCATCAAGCCTCTCAAATATGGAATAACTTATTCCATCATGCCAAGTTTGATTTTATATCATGGTTAAAATCATATTTTAAATCATGATAAAAATCAATCAAGTCTCTTCTCTCTTATGGAATAAATTTCCTTATCATGGTAAATCAATCCATGATTGATTTTATAAAATAAACCAATCCATGGTTCATTTTAATTTCCATGAAAAATAAACCAAACCTTGGTTTATTATATATAAAAATTTATATCATCCATTATTTTATAAAACAAACCACACTTGATTTATTTTATAAATTGAACCAAAAACTTTGGTTCTCTCCCTTTGTTGTGGCCGACCAAGCAAAGAGGATGGAGGCCCTCTTTGGCCGGCCCATCCAAGCCAAGCCCCAATGAATTAAACTTATTTAATTCATCTATTAAGTCTTCAAAAGACTTAGTCATTTTACGCTTCTTCATTTTAAACTTATCGTTTGGCTCAACCAAACTTAATCTCTCTTGATTGGAAAATCTAATTTTCAACTCGTTTTAAATCCCTCAGATTACTCGTAGTGCGTGTGACTAAATAGGCTTTCGATTTATGTTGGTCGTCTATAATTAATCAATTATAGAACGATCATGAGTGACACCTAGTAGTACATCATGATCCCCAATTAATCGAAAGATCAACGGTTGACCTCAGAAACAATTCTGAAACCCTTCAGCAGCTATAATGAATCGTGCCCCATTCCCTTCACCATCTTATACCCACTTAGTTCAGGACATGGTCTATGTGTGTCAGTCCCCACTAGGCTGACTACGTCACGCCTAGCCCAAGTAACGTTTTCTCGTCCTACGGATTCTAATTACTCTCATGTATTTAAGAGATTCATACTCTGAACATGTCATGCTCTGGCCAGAGGCTTCGAGTAACAATCCGACGATAGGCCTCGGGTATACATCTCCTCGCAAGGAGTGGTGAATCTTTTGTAGGCTGTTCAAACATCTTCGGGCACTTCGGCTTATACCCAATCATCTTGGGTCCACATCTCCTTGGAGATGCTTGCTTATGATGTCAAAGTATAAGTCTCCATGACCAAGATGACTTGAACATCGCAAGTCAAAGGAACATCGCACTTAAGCTGCAGTAAGAACTTCACTGACATATCTATATGTAGACTACCATATGAAGTCTTACAGCCAGTCACTCCAATGAACTAGTTTCGTTAACTAGCATTCATGTTTATCTCCGGACATCTCAATGTCACCAGCCAGTGAGAATCAGCTGATTAGAGAATAACCCATGCTAGTCTCAACAGAATTGATAGTGTCTGTATTTATCAATTCATCGACTTGGGACAATTTCAATACTTCACAATTACACATGTAGAGATAATCACTAGTTGTGAATTCATCACAAATTCTCTCATGCTGTGAATTGTATTGCGGATATTTAGTAAATGAGTTTAAGATCTCAATCAAATACACAAACATGTATACTCAAATAGTGAATATTCATTTATTAAAATAAATGATTACAATCATAAGGCGATTGCCTATCGTCGGATTGTTACTCGAAGCCTCTGGCCAGAGCATGACATGTTCAGAGTATGAATCTCTTAAATACATGAGAGTAATTAGAATCCGTAAAACGAGAAAACGTTACTTGGGCTAGGTGTGACATAGTCAGCCTAGTGGGGACTGACACAAATAGACCATGTCCTGAACCAAGTGGGTATAAGATGGTGAAGGGAATGGGGCACGATTCATTATAGCTGTTGAAGGGTTTCAGAATTGTTTCTGAGGTCAACCGTTGATCTTTCGATTAATTGGGGATCATGATGTACTACTAGGTGTCACTCATGATCATTCTATAATTGGTTAATTATAGACGGCCAACATAAATCGAAAGCCTATTTAGTCACACGCACTACGAGTAATCCGAGGGATTTAAAACGAGTTGAAAATTGGATTTTCCAATCAAGAGAGATTAGGTTTGGTTGAGCCAAACGATAAGTCGAATCTGAACTTTTAAATACGCATCGGAAGCGTAAAATGGCTAAGTCTTTTGAAGACTTAATGGATGAATTAAATGAGTTTAATTCATTGGGGCGTGGCCTGGATAGGCCGGTCAAAGAGGGTCCCCACCCTCTTTGCTTGGCCGGCTACAACAAAGGGAGGAAACCAAATTGTTTGGTTCAATTTATAAAATAAATCAAGTATGGTTTATTTTATAAAATTATGGATGATATAAATTTTTTATATAAACCAAGGTTTGGTTTAATTTTCATGGAAGTTAAAATGAACCATGGATTGGTTTATTTTATTTTATAAAATCAATCATGGATTGATTTACCATGATAAAGAAATTTATATAAAGAAATTTATTTTTCATGGAAATTAAAATGAACCATGGATTGGTTTATTTTATTTTATTAAATCAATCATGGATTGATTTACCATGATAAAGAAATTTATATAAAGAAATTTATATGATAAATTTCTTATGAAAATTTATTCCATAAGAAAAAAGAGACTTGGTTGATTTTTATCATGAATTAAAATATGATTTTAACCATGATATAAAATCAAGACTTGGCATGATGGAATAAGTCATAGAAAATTTATATGATAAATTTCTTATGAAAATGTATTCCATAAGAAAAAAGAGACTTGGCGGTTGAGAGGCCACTATATAAAGGACCCAAGGCAAGGCTTGGAGATCATTCGAAATAATCAAAGTGTTCTTGCTTGGGCTCTCTCCCTCTCCTCCCCTCTTTCTCTTGGCCGGCCTCTCCCTTCTTCTCCCTTCTTCTTGCCGTGAGCACAAGGAGAAGCACCGAGGCGACGAAGTTCTTCCATTGGGACGATCTTCCTCTCCGGCCATCATCACCTTGGAATTGGGCACAAATCATCTTCCTCCTCCTCGCCGGAATTGTGATTCCGGCCAACATTGGTGGTGAGTTTTTCGATGTGATTACTTCTCTCTTGGTTTTTCTTGTCGCATTCTCGGAGAATCTAGTAGTTCTCGAGAACACGAAACTCGTGGCTTTGCGAAGTCATCCTGAAGATACTCGGCGTGGACGCGAATAGAGGCGGAGCTTCCAAGGGACGCTTACGGTTGGATCTCGTCCCTTTCTTCGAGTTACGCGAGGTAACAAGTAAATTAGTTTACGTTTCTGCAAAATATTAAATATATGATCATGTCTACACAACATAAGGTTGCATGCTAGATGTGTGGTTAAATAATTTGTGAAATTATTTATGCTAAACCTTCCGCTGCACGTAATTAATTTTAAAATTACGAACCCGCATCCATGTCAATATGCACCTGATCCCAACACAGGGGACAAGACCAAGAAAAAGGAGAAGAAGAAGGAGAAGGAGGTTTCTTCGTCTTCATCCGAGTCCGAGTCCGAGTCCAAGTCCGAGGAGGATGATAGCGAGTCTTCTTCATCCGAGATGGCTAACTTCGTAAGGAGGATGATGAGGAAGAGCCGACGCTACAAAGGCAAAGGTAACCCTAGTGTGGTTAAAATTGATAAAGTTAATGTTACTTGCTTTGAGTGTAGCAAGAAAGGGCACTACAAGAAAGATTGCCCAAAGCTAAAGAAGAATGAGGAGAAATCGAAGAAGAAGAAGAAGACCTTGAAGGTCACATGGGATGAATCTTCTTCTAGTTCATCCGAAGAAGAGAAGGAGGAAAAGAGCACTCGCCAAGTAGCACTCATGGCTATTGAAGATCAAGAAAGCAGTGAGGAATCCATGGACTCCTCAAACGCGGTTTCATCATCTTCGGATGATGAAGAGGTAATTTCTCCCGAACTAGACAAATGTTATAGAACTATTGCATGCTTAACCGAATTGCTAAAGAAATCTAAAGAAAAGGTTAAGTCATTAAAAGTAGAAGTAGAACAATTAAAATCCTCTAAGGATTAGTATATTGATGATTTACATGTAGAAATGTTAGAAGATGAGAACAAATCTTTGAAGAGTGAGGTTGAGAGACTCAAGAGTATTCTTGAGAAGTTCTCAACTAGCTCCAAGATTTTAGATATGATTTTAAATGCACAAAGGGTGGTTTACAGCAAGGCCGGTATAGGTTACCGACCTAAAGAACCATCATTTGTTTCCTTAATGTCTAGGACTCATGTTAGATCACTTAAGACTTCTAGGGTTCAAAAGAAAGTGGTCAAGGTATGGGTGCCTAAGTCATGCATTGTAGATGCTTTAGGTCCCAAGATTTGGGTACCTAAATCTTCCATTTTTCGTATTGTGTAGGCTTTGATTGAGGGGGAGCATCTATCAACTTGGTTCGTTGATAGTGGGTGATCCAAACATATGACCGGTGATAGATCTTTATTCACTACCCTTCAAAGCAAAAATAGAGGTAATGTATCTTTTGGTAACAATGATAGCCTTAAGGTTGTAGGGATAGGAGACATTCAAATATTCGAATGTCTTAGGATTAAGAATGTCCTTCTAGTCAAGGGGATGACATTTAATCTCCTAAGTGTTAGTCGATTGTGTGATGTGGGTTACATAATTGATTTTCATTCAAGTCAATGTCTAGTTAGACAAAATGAAACACATGACATGGTACTAGTAGGCACAAGGATAGATAATATTTATCAAGTTTCATTTAAAAGTGCTATTAATGCTTCTATCAAGTGTTTCATGTCAAAAGAAGATGAGTCTACCCTTTGACACCGGAGATTGGCACATGTCAACATGAAGAACATCCGAAAATTGGCCAACAAGGGACCAGTTCGTGGTTTACCAAGCATTAAGTATGAAAAGGAGAAGCTTTGTGATGCATGTCAAATGGGTAAGCAAACGAAATCTTCACACAAAGGTAAAAGCGCTGTAAGTACTTCTATCGCTTTGGATTTACTTCACATGGATTTATTTGATTGTAGTACAATTATATCCTTGAATGGTAGTAGATATTATTTTGTGATCATTGATGATTTTATTAGATATACTTAGACATATTTTCTAAAATATAAGGATCAAACCCTAGATGTTTTTATTTCTTTATGTAGAAGAGTTGAAAATGAAAAATCATCAACAATTAAAACAATTAGGTGTGATCATGGAGGAGAATTTCAAAATTAAAGATTTTTAGAGTTTTGTCAAGAGAGAGGATATAGACATGAGTTCTCCACTCCTAGAACACCACAACAAAATGGTGTTGTAGAGAGGAAGAACTGAGTCTTACAAGAGGATGCACAAAGCATACTCAATGAGTACTCCTTACCGAGTTACTTATGGGCTGAAGCCGTGAACACAACTTGCTACGTGCAAAATCGAGTCCTCATTCATAGATTTTTAGGAAAGACTCCTCACGAACTTTGGTTTGGAAGACCACCTATAGTTAAACATCTTAGGGTGTTTGGGTGTAAGGTATTTATTCTAAACACCAAGGACCATCTTGGAAAGTTCACAGCGAAAGCTGATGAAGGGATACTGGTCAGGTACTCCCTTGTCAGCAAAGCTTATCGAGTCTACAACAAAAAGTCTAATTGGTCGAAGAGTCTTCTGATGTTGTTTTTGAGGAAATTTCAAAAGCAAATGATCAATCAGAAGATGTAGAAGGGGTTCAATTCAAACTTAGGAAACTAGGTTTGGATGGAAGTCCGAGTGTTGTAGATGGTGGTGATGAATCTGATGACGGTGAGCCTAGACAATTCATAGATCAGCCGGATCCTGAGGCTGAGCATGTGTCTAGTGACACCATCCAAGAAGCACCTCTAACACCAAGGCAAGCTAGGTTAGCCTCTAGTCATCCCTAAGTCCAAATTGTTGGAGATATCCATCATGGAGTTAGAACTAGATCATTCTTTAGGAATGAGGCTAATGAAGTTGCCTTAATTTCAGAAATTGAACCTAGGAAAATTGACGAGGCATTAAATAATCCCGATTGGATCATTCCCATGCAAGATGAATTAGGTCAATTTGAGAGAAGCCAAGTTTGGGACTTAATCCCTAGACCTAAGAAGACCACTATTATTGGAACCAAATGGGTCTTCAAAAACAAATTGAACCATAAGGGAGAAATCGTAAGGAACAAGGCACGCTTAGTAGCCAAGGGCTACGGTCAAGTTGAATGCCTTGATTACGATGAGACCTACGCTCCCGTGGCACGATTAGAATCCATCCGATTGATGCTTGTATTTGCAGCACATAGAGGTTTCAAACTCTATCAAATGGATGTCAAATCTGCCTTCCTAAATGGTTTCATACGAGAAGAGGTCTATGTCGAACAACCTCCGGGGTTTGAGAGTTCCGAATTTCCAAACAATGTGTTCAAGCTCAAGAAGGCGCTCTACAACCTTAAACAAGCACCTCGTGCTTGGTATGAGCGGTTGTCGACATTTCTAATCGAAAAATGCTTTGTGAGAGGACAAATAGACCCTACACTATTTCTATAAAAAGATAATGACAATATATTTGTAGCCCAGGTATATGTCGATAACATAATTTGTGGCTCAAATAATAAGGACTATTTGAATGAATTTATTAGACACATGGAGAGTGAATTTGAGAGGAGTCTAGTGGGAGAATTGACTTTCTTCCTTGAACTCGAAATCAAACAAACTCGAGATGGAATCCATATACATCAATCCAAATACACTCAAAAGATGCTCCGAAAATTTAACATGAGCGATTCTAAAGAGGTAATCACTCCTATGGCGACAAACACACGATTAGACAATGATGAGAGTGGTAAGTCGTTGACCTAACTCAATATCGGAGCATGATAGGTAATTTGATATACCTCACAGCTAGTCGACATGATATTCTTTTAGTTGTGGGTATGTGCGCTAGGTACCAAGTCTGTGCCAAGGAATCTCATTTGATTGTCGTCAAGATAATTTTGAGATACCTTAGGGGCACAATTGGAGTAGGTCTTTGGTACCCCCGTACCGAGTCATTTAACTTAATTGGTTACACCGATTCCGACTATGCTGGGTGCAAGTTGGATCGGAAGAGCACGAGTGGGGGTTGCCAATTCTTAGGATCATCATTAGTTAGTTGGTCAAGTCGGAAGCAACATTGTGTTGCTCTCTCCACGACCGAAGCAGAATATATCGCCATGGGAGAGAGTGCATCACAATTATTGTGGATGATTCATACACCAGAGGACTATGGATTAACCTACAAGGGTGTGCAAGTGTTGCGTGACAACATAAGCACGATAAATCTAACAAAGAATCCAGTCCATCACTCTAGGACCAAGCACATTGAAGTGTGTCACCACTTCATTAGAGATCTTGTTGCTAGAGGAGATATTATACTCTCACATGTAGAGTCAAAATCAAACCTAGCAGACATTTTCACTAAACCACTCCCCGAGAATGAATTTAGTTTCTTACGAAGGGAATTGGAAATGTGTCGTGCTTCATAGGATTGAAGAAGAACAAAACCCTTCATGGTCATTTCAAATTGTTAAGAACAACAATTGGGCAACTTGGGGACATCTCACACAAACTATAAGGTTTAACAAAATGATTTTGTTTGATAGAAATGGGGTGAGATGCTAGGATCAACCTAATTACTCAAAATGTTAATGCATCCCTTGAGAAATTAGGTTCACGAGACAATAATCATTAAGTTGACCAAGTATGAGGAAAACCAATGCATAATACATGTGTATTTGGCTCCATGATCATACTAGAACATTCCAATCAAGGAAACTTGATTGGAGACTTATTTTGATACAAACTTGGTTTAAATTAATTGGATGTTTTGATTGAGTTTGACTTAACTTGGTTGGAGCAAATTGATTTGTTGAATCATAAGGACACAACCCTTGATTGCAAATATGGATGAGGGAACCCCTTAGGGTTCAGAGGAATAAATTCTGGTTGAATTAGGGGCTGTTAGGGTTGTTTGAAACGGAAATTTCTGATACATATCGAGAATTTCATATTCTTATGATATTTGATCGGTCCACAGACCGATCAGGAGTGTGCTGATCGGTCCACAGACCGATCAGTGAGCTCACAGAAGGCTCACAATCTTCTGATCGATCTCTGATCGATCCCTGATCGATCCACAGAGCGATCAAAGACCTCCCTGATCGGTCACCGGACCGATCGGGAGTTGGCCTGATCGGTCCAATTGACCGATCAAGCAATTTTGCGATAACCCACAGAAATCCCTCTGTGTTGGCCTTGATCGGTCCACTGACCGATCTGGCCACCTTGGTGATCGGTCCACCGTCCGATCAGAAGGGTCACGAAAATTCGCGCAAACTCTCTGTTCGCTTCCTGATCGATCGGCAGACCGATCAGGGGCTTGCCTGATCGGTCACCTGCCCGATCAGGACCCAGCCAGACCGATCAGGATGAAGCCTGATCGATCTGGGCGTTCTAGGATCGAATGGTCGATCAATCGATTGCATTAAATTTTGGTTTGTGGATCGGTCCACCAACCTATTAACTCTCTATTCACTTCATCTCAAAACCCGAGCCGACCCTTCAACCTGAGCACCTTCTTCCTGCAAGCTCTAGCGTTCTCTCTTTTCTTCCTTCGTGCAAGCTCTCTGAGTGTTCAGCGAGATATGATGTTGCAAGTTTGAGCTTGAGTCCTCTGTGTTGTCTCAAGCAATCTATCTGTGCAGCACTCTGTGTGGTCTCCACAAGCTATCGAGCTTCTCTCCTGCTCGAAGATGTTCAGATCCCCTCTTGCGCAAGTTTTCAGCTAGTGTTTCTTTCAGCGAATCTCACTCGATGGCACCCAAGTGAGTGTGTTTATCATTTGTGTAGTTTTTCTTTGATGGCTATCTCGTGAATTGTGATTTTGTGAACTAATCATGGTTTTCTATTTGTTGTGTCGTGCCCTACCCTCAACCCATTATACCTTTGGTTGTGTGGGTTATTGTTGTGTTTGCCGTGACCTTCCCATGACCTAAATATTTTCAATCCAACTTTATTCTCATTTGATCAAACCTCACTGATAAACCCTGTGATTCTGTCATGATCAAATTTGTGTGTCGTTATCTTACCCTGAATTGATCAACTTGTTTGTCATGATCTTAATCTCGATTCATCATTTTCCACTTGTATCGTGACCTTACCAATGTTCAAATTGATTACATGATCAAATTCTTGTGTTCCCTTCATTTGATCCAATCTGTTGCCATGATTTTTATCCAATCCTTAGGAAATCTCTTAAAGGCAAAGAACCGGCTGAGGGTACCTCACGATCTAGGGCTCCCTCATCCTCTTCAAGACCTCAACCACCCTCTAATGCCAGATTTCCCAATATTCATTTCGAACTGGCCTTTAACAGTCGCACTTTCAAACTACTACCCTATCGAACTGTGGACAGGGCATTTGTTTACGAACATTGTCCGTCAGTGCGACAGATCATTGAGTTTTATGAACTGGGATCCATTTTTTTTCTTGAGCGGCCGATCAATTTTGATTTGGTTTCCGAGTTTTATAACAACCTTGTTAGTGGCGAAGGTTCAGGGTATAGGACCCGAGTCGCCCGAACCAACATCAATTTTGAGTTATCCTCTTTCACTGCCTTTCTAGCTTGTCGATGATCAAACAATGACTTTCCGCTCTTCCCTTATGTTCAACATCCTATACTGGCCCCTTTCGATGGAGTCACTCCTGACATCATGACGACCATCTATTTCTCTATTATCTTCTACAGTCAGATCAACCGTCAGACAGTCTACATGCCTTTTGGGCACATCATTACTGAATGGCTTCATTCAGTCGATATTGATGTAACCAAGGGCAGGACCGAGCCGATGGTTCGGCAGGACTGCCGACTTAGCCGACGCGGGTTCGCCAAGGCTGGCATTGTTGTCGGACCTCAGGGTCTTAGATGGAAGGATGGTCGGGGACTAGGGGAGTTACCTAGGGTCGCACATATTCCAGGAGCTGCAGACCAGGCTAGACATCATGGTGCTCCTGCTGCCGCGGGAGACTACTATGAGATGAATCCTGATCTCCGCTGGCAGATTGCTGATCTGGAGCAGACTGTCCAGCATGGACTTCATATTCGGAGCTCTGGCGGCAGGACGTCAGGTCTGAGATCTCTGGGCTATGTGATGATCAACGGGCAACTGATTCGAGGATTTCTGCGATGCACGATCCAGGCATGGTTTGAGGAGTGGCGCGCGTGGGCAGCTGGTCACTCGTACCAGTCTACACTTCATGGAGCTGCGCCCTCCAGTAGTACTACCCCAGGGTCTTTCCTACCGGATGATGACACTACATTTGACCACATGCAGGCTGATGACTGTTGATGGAGTCTGGCCCAATTGTTGTTTTGGTGTTGACAACGATTTAAGTTTGGTTGAGAGAATTTGGATTAAGTCCTAGTCGGGGACTGGGCATGAAATCCTGGTGAGTGAAGCCAGGTCCTATCTTGGGAAGCTAGGTGTTGGAAATCCTGGTGAGTGAAGCCAGGTCCTAGCTTGGAAAGCTAGGTGTTGGAAATCCTGGTGAGTGAAGCCAGGTCCTAGCTTGGGAAGCTAGGTGATGGAAATCCTGGTGAGTGAAGCCAGGTCCTAGTTTGGGAAGCTAGGTTGGATGAAAGCCTGGTGAGTGAAGCCAGGTCCTAGTTTGGGAAGCTAGGTTGGATGAAAGTCTGGTGAGTGAAGCCAGGTCCTAGCTTGGGAAGCTAGGTTGGATGAAAGCCTAGTGAGTGAAGCCAGGTCCTAGCTTGGGAAGCTAGGTTGGATGAAAGCCTGGTGAGTTTAGCCAGGTCCTAGCTTGGGAAGCTAGGTTGAGTGAAATCCTGGTGAGTGAAGCCAGGTCCTAGCTTGGGAAACTAGGTTGAATGAAGTCCCGGTGAGTGAAACTGGGCACAGAGTCTTGGTCCGGGGGACTGAGCACGAGTCAGAGAAGGCTGGGAGCCCATTCTCTTGACTTAGAGTGGAATTAGCCTTGGCTGGATCGGTCTGGTGACCGATCAGGGAAGTTGGCACGAACTTCCTTCGTAGATCGGTCTGGTGACCGATCCAGTGATGTCTGATCGGTCAGCATATAGAGACTTTGGTTATTTTCTGTTCGGCTCCTGATCGGTCTGGTGACCGATTAGGGAGACCCTCAGATCGTTCTGGTGAATGATCGAATGTCGCGAGCTCCTCACTAGAACCGATCAGGCTGGAGCCTAATCGGTCAGGGAGTGTCCTAATTGGTCCCCAGACCGATCAGACCACAACCTGATCAGTCTGGTGATCGATCAGCCGTGTATTTCCTGCGGATTGTGGCAAGCAGATTTCTGGATTGGTCCGGTGACCGATCTGGTGATCGATCACGAGAAGTCGCGATTTCGAGTTTCTCACTGGGGACCGATCAAGCTGGAGCCTGATTGGATTGGGCCTATCCTGATCGGTCTGGTGACCGATCAGGGTTCACTCTGATCGGTCTGGTGACCGATCAGTAGCTGACAGCTTTAATTCAAATCCGCTGTCAGACGTCTGATTGCATTTTGATTTCCTACTGTTTTCTGCTCTGATTCTTCTGATATTTGATCTTCTGTTGATTTGGTGTGCTAATCATCTGCTAAGTGTGCAGATAACTCAGGGATCATCCAAGGAGGGTCAAATGGAGTCTTTTGCTACATCAAGTTTGGTAGTTTTCCTTCTCAAGTTTCAACGGACGACTGTGCCACTAGGATGCTGACTGGGGCTTGGCTGAGGGGAGCTCAGGGAGTCCAGGAGAGGTCAGGGTAGCTGGGCAGTTGCAGTTGAGTAGCTGGGAGCTGCAGAGGGGTGGCTGTGACCTGGCGATCAGTGAGCAGAGAGTGAGTAGAGGCTTAAGAGCTTGGTAGCGAAGAAGCCTTACAGAACTCTTGATCAATACTCTAGTTGCGAGAACTTTTGATCCATCTCTTTGAGCAAGCAACTGTGAATCACTTGAGCGACAACTTTCATTATACTCTTGAGCACTTGGAGGAAACAAGAAGCTTGGTGAGTCCATCAGCAAGAAGACACGAAGAGCAGGGAGTTCTTGTGTGAGATCTGTGCTGAGTGGAGCTCGGTGGAGAGTTATCTTGTGTTCCTGTTGATCTAAGTGCTCTGTAAGCCTTCTCGTGTTTCTCTATACTTATTTTCTTCATTCTGATTGAAACGCTGTGGAGAGGTTACTCCACCGAGAATGAGGTGTTATTTTATCCGGATTTCCGCGGCTTGATCTGTCGACGATCAAGGGATCGCCCACCTCACGGGCACGCCAAGGAGTAGAGGCAAGTTATCCCCGAACATTGTAAATCCTCTTTGTTAGCGTTTTGTGTTTGTGCTTAGGTTAGGGTTTTAGTTTCTGCAATACTCTGTTTTGTATTTGTCTTCCGCTGCTACTAACCTTGAAGTACAGAAAACCTAAAAGAGCGAAAGAATTTAGTGTCTGGCTATATTCACCCCCCCCCCCCCCCCCCGCTGAGGATTGATTGTGGCTATACTCTGACTTTGATCTTGCTCTCATGATTTGTGATCTGACTGTTATGACTTTGTGATGTATTTGACTATGCTTTGATGCTTTGCTATGCATCTGACTATCTGCATGTTTCATGTATGACTATTACTTGCTATTGCTAGGTCATGTTTGTTTTTCCTATTCCATGTTCATATGATTCGTATGATTGTGTTATCCTGCTTTACCTTTATCATATGTTTTCATATGTCTTCAAAATTAATCAAATCCTTTGTTTGTTTTGAGGAAAACCCTAGGTTTGAGGGGGAGGAATTTTTAAACTTAACAACCAGCCTACACCCTTTTCGGTGTTTGACAAAGGGGGAGAGTTTGGTTAGTTAAGTTTGGGATAATTACGAGTTTAATTGTTGTAGGGGGAGGATCCTGATTCTCCTATGATAGTGAAATTTGAGACAATTGATTTCAAATCCCTAAACTAAAAATCGGGTTATCAAACAACAAAAAGGGGGAGATTATTGTTGCAGTCTAACCCTGATTATTGTTTTGGTGTTGACATCGATTTTAGTTTAGGTTAATGAGATGAGTCTGGTTTAAGTCCTGGTCGAAGACTGGGCACGACTCCCGGTGAGTGAGGCCGGGTGACTGAAACCCTGGTGAGTGAAGCCATGTCCTAGCTTGGGAAGTTAGGTTGGATGAAACCCTGGTGAGTGAAGTCAGGTCCTAGCTTGGGAAGCTAGGTTGAATGAAACCCTGGTGAGTGAAGCCAGGTCCTAGCTTGGGAAGCTAGGTTGACTGAAACCCTGGTGAGTGAAGCCAGGTCCTAGCTTGGGAAGCTAGGTTGAATGAAACCCTGGTGAGTGAAGCCAGGTCCTAGCTTGGGAAGCTAGGTTGACTGAAACCCTGGTGAGTGAAGCCAGGTCCTAGCTTGGGAGCTAGGTTGACTAACACCCTAGTGAGTGAAGCCATGTCCTAGCTTGGGAAGCTAGGTTGGATGAAATCCTGGTGAGTGAAGTCAGGTCCTAGCTTGGGAAGCTAGGTTGAATGAAGTCCCGGTAAGTGAAACTGAGGGCGGAGTCTTGGTCCGGGGGACTGAGCACAAGTCAGAGAAGGCTAAGGAGCCTGTTCTCTTTACATAAGGTGGACTTGGCTTTGTCTGGATCCGTCTGGTGACCGATCAGGGAAGTTGGCACGAACTTCCTTTGTGGATCGGTCTGGTGATCGATCCAGAGAAGTCTGATCGGTCTGGTGACCGATCAGGGAGAGAACAGAAAGATTGTTTAGCTTCTGTTCGACTCCTGATCGCTCTGGTGATCGATTAGTGAGAAAACAGAAAGGATTCTGTTCGGCTCCTGATCGGTCTGGTGACCGATCAGCGAGAGCTTCTGATCGTTCTGGTGAATGATCAAATATCGCGAGTTCTCCCTTATGACCAATCAGGATGGATCCTGATAGGTCAGGGAGTGACCTGATCGGTCACCAGACCGATCAGGGCACACCCTGATCGGTCTGGTGACCGATCAGTGGGTTAGGACTGCCTAAGCTGGGGAAAGCCCCAGCAAGGGTTGGATCGGTCCAGTGACCGATCCACGACATGTGATCGGTCCGGTGACCGATCACAAGAATTCCGCGATTCTTGGTTTCTCACGATGGATCGATCAGGAGGGAGCCTGATTGTTCTGAGCCTATCCTGATCGGTCTGGTGACTGATCAGGGTCCTCTCTGATCGGTCCAGTGACCGATCAGTAGCTATAACTTTAATTTGAAATCGCTATCAGACGTTCTGATCGCGTCTGTTTTGCTCTGCTACCTGCTGATTTTATTTGATATGTTGTGCTAATCATCTGCTAAGTGTGCAGGAAACTCAAGGGTTACTCAAGGAGAGCCAACTGGAGTCTGTTGGTACGACAGTTTGGACGTTTTCTTTTCTCAGGTTACAACAGACATCTGGCGCGGGCTGGCAATGGCTGGGAAGCTGACGAGCTGACCTGGGCTTGGCTGAAGAGAGTTCAGTGAGTCCAGAAGAGGTCAGGAGTAGCTGAGGCTGTTGCAGACGAGCTGGTGAGCAGCAGAGGCGCGCCTGTGACCTGGGTTTTGGGCAGAGATTTAAAGCTTGTGGCGAAGAAGTCTCGTCAAGATTTGATCGATCATTCTTTGGCAATATGTGAATTTTGAAGCTTGAGCGTATACTCTGATACTTGAGCACTTGGAAGAGACAAGGAGCTTGGCGAGTCCATCAGCAAGCAGACACGAAGAGCTGGGAGTTCTTGCGTGAGGTTTGTGCTGGGTGGAGCTCGGTGTAGAGCTCTTGTGTTCTTTCTGTCCTAGTGCTCTGTAAGCCTCCTTGTTTCACTGTTCTTAAGTTCATTACTCTGTTGAAACTGTTATGGAGAGGTTTCTCCACCGAGAAGGAGGTTCCATTTGATATTCGAATTTTTCGGGGCTTGATCTGCCAATGATCAAGGGATCGCCCACCTCACGGGCACGCCAAGGAGTAGGGGCAAGTTATCCCTGAACCTTGTAAATCCTCTTTGTTAGCGTTTTGAGCTTGTGCTTAGTGTAGGGTTTTAGGTTCTGCAATTCTGTTTTTCTATTTTGTATTGTTTCCGCTGCTGTTGCTAACCTTCAAGTGCAGAAAACCTAAAAGAGCAAAAATTTAGTGTCTGACTACATTCACCCCACCCCTCTTTAGCCATCCAAGAACCAACAGAAAATAGGGTTTCAAGCTTCGACTTCTTCTTCTTTCTCTAGTTTTCACTCTCTCGGCGATTAGTTCAAAAAAGAGTGACCTGACTTTAATACCACTTGTTAGGACACGTCGAGAGCTAGAGGGGGAGGGGGTATAATCTCTCTTTTGCTCTTTGAAGATTTGTCGTGGTGGAAGACTTGAACAAACGCTAACACCTTCTTGTTTACTTGGTATCCATCTCCTTAAGTTAACTAATTCAAGGATTTACTCTCCTCAGACTCACATCCACTATGAATGTTTCTTTCTTGGAGGTGGAGAAGTCTTATATAAGCTTATAAAGAAATAAACAAAATACAAATGAAATCTTACAAGATTTACAACAAAGAGCTTTTGCTTATCATGCTTTTCTTCTAGCTTGAAATCGTTCTTTGATAGTTAGAAATGCAATAGCCATTGTCTCCAAGAAATTATAAGAATAGATGAAGAAGAGAGGAGAAGTGATGCCTTCAATCTGCTACGAAAATCCTTTATATCGCACCGATTAGGGTTCCTTAATCGATTCCCATACAGATCGATCATATTCTACTGTCCAAACTTTACAGTCACTATTTTTCTGCTTTTCCCAATCTATCACTCAATTGATTAAGCCTTCTTAATCGATTGGTTGATTGATTAAGCAGACTTCTGTTCTTGTGACAGAAGTGTCTTAATCGATCACCTGATCAATTAAGGTGGTTTCTATTCTCGTGATAAAAGGCTTCTCAATCAATCACCTGATCGATTGGGATTGGCTTAATCGATCGACCAATCAATTACTAGCTTTTCTCTTTCGCAAGAAACAACTCCCAATCGATCAATTAGATTTCTCCTTAATCGATTGCTCAATCAATTAAGGGTCCTTTTGTTTCGTGAGAAACAATCCCCAATTGATCAATGTTTTGGGTCAATCAATCACCTGATTGATTGCTCAAGTACTAACTTTCCTAACCCAAGTCTAGGGTTGCTTTGCCCAACTTCCAATCAGCCATGACCTATTGGAACTTTCTGTTGCCTAGTTCCCAACTAGGAATCCTCTTATGCCAAGTGTTTAGCTCCCAGCTAACCGACCTTGGACTTCACCCAGTTCCCAACTAGGTCTGCCTAGTCCCACTAGGACTTCTTTTTTGTCTAACCATAGTTAGGTCCAATTTCTCGATAGACTTCCACCCTGCCTAGTCCCACTATGACTTTACTTTGCCTAACCCTCAAGTTATATTTAGTTTCTCGGTAGACTTCTACCCCACCAACTTGCGATCCTCTTAGGTCCACTTGGACTTCGGTCAATCTTGATATACTTGACTTATCTCACACATTGTCTAAACATCATTGTCATACATCGAAACTCAAGCTCGAACCAACTTGGGCTTAGTCAACTAGTCAACCTTAACCCGAGGATGATTGCACCAATAGTTCTACCGTCTCATCACTGAATCTAAGGTTTAACTCTTCCAATTAAAAATCTATTGCAACATTAAATATATCATAATGAAAGTGATGCTCAACTGTGATGGTATCCTTTTGCTGGCATGAATGACTAGAATGCTTATAATGAGCACTCATTACTGGTAAAGCAATGCCCAATCTTGTGCAAAATGATTTGACATGTGAAAGAAAAATATCAAAATCATTATTTCTCAATGCAAGAAGAAGTACTTTAGTTATACAGACCAATTTCATTGCATTTATGATATCAAGAGATTTTTATTGTAAGACACGACAAAGTAAATATATGATCCCATAATTTTATGTATCAAATGTAAAATAAAAATAAAATTAGAAGACTTCATCACTATTAAGAAACCACTAGCTTCCCCACGCATCGACGTAGAACAACCAACGCTGATAATATTTTCAAGCACAAGAATAATTGCATTATAGTTATCTATTAAGTCACAAATAGAATCAAAATGACAACTCCAACAAGTAATTCATGCTCGATGCAATGTACCAATCTGATTAGCTCCTTGCTCAGTCTCGCATTTACCAGCACCAATAGAATGTGTCATTGCATTAACTTGACCAGATTGTAACTTAGCATTGCGTTTGGAAGAAGATATAATAAGATTAACAATAGTTATCATATTCGAAAAGAAACGTCATATAGAGGTCTCATTTTCAGCAGCTGCAACTAACGCTAGCTAGAATCTGTTAGAAATGGGAACGTGTGAGCACACGTTCCCAAGGGAGTGGGTCATGTTTCCCCTCCCTCCCCACTCTTCTTGGCCTCTTGCTCTCCTATATAAGCCATAGAAAGAGGACAAGAAGAGGGAGTGAAAAACTTGATTCGTTCAAGTGCAAGTGGGAAGAGGTACCTGGGAAGGAGAACTTCCAACGAGTCGTTGGGGTTTGGTTTGTGGAAGCTGAAAAACTTTCCGATCTGTGCGTGATCATTCTTCCGACGACGAGCATGAAAGAGTGAAGGATGTCTGGAATCCAATATTGTAAGTGTTTACGTATTTGTAAAATTTTATTTCACGATTTCATGCTTTGGATCAACAATGGTATCAGAGCTCGTTGGATTTGTAAACGCATGAAATTTTTGAAATCGTATCTGTTCACTCGATCGAGAGCGACTATTTCTTTTTGGTGGTTTCTCCTTGTTCACTTCGCTGACCCAGCGACCGTGTTTGTCACGGGAAAAAAAATCACAGCGATGGCCATTGATGGGCTGGATATTGCGACAGGTGACTTCTATGGCTGGAGATCACCGGAACTCGCATTCGTTGTGACCACAGAGATGTTCTTAATCGATTAAAATTATAGCTTAATTGATTGAAACATGCGTAATCGATTGACAAAATATATCTGATCGATTAAAACAATCTTTAATCGATTAAAAGAGATATTTAATCGATTAAAAGAAGTGCAAATCGATTAAGATAAATGTTAATCGATTATAAAGGTTGTTTAATAGATTAAGAAATGGGTTGATCAATTAAGATGAGGAAAAGTTTAATTTAATTAAATCAAACAAATAAAAAAAATGACAGAAAGATGTTGCATGCGGGGTCGAACCATCAACCTCGCGAAACCCAAACTGACTTTCTACCAAAGTGCTATAAGTGGGGTTATTTGATCATCTGGTTCATTTTATTTGAACCTAACTATCTAATTAGACATTGTTGGTGCAGACATCACCTAAGTCAAACCTGAGTTTTGATAATGACAAAGGGTTCAAAAGTTAAGATGTTATTTTGATCTAATATGTTACTTGAGTGTGCAGAAAGAAGTCCTAGTGAAGACTGCTAGGCACCTAGCGAAGGACTGCTAGGCATCAAAGCCCTAAGACCCGGTGAAGGGTTGTTGGGCACCTAGCGAAGGGCTACTAGGAGTCGAAGACCTGACGAAGGACTGCTTGGCACGAGGCGAATGACTGCATGGTACCGAAGCCCTAGCGAAGGACTGCTAGGCACCGGTCGAAGGGCTGCTTGGTACCCAAGACCTGGCGAAGGGCTGCTAGGCACCTGGCGAAGGACTGCTGGGTAAAAGTCCAACCGGAGGAGCCGGTTGGCAAAAGGTAAACTCTCCTGAGAGGAGTAGGTGAGGACGCGCTCCCCGTCGAGGGAACAGTAGGCGTCGGTTCGACCTAGGGTTCCATTTGGGAGACCCAAAGTCAGAACCAAGACAACTACGGCTGTGAGAAATTATCTAACACTCTTACTTTGTTGTTTTGGAACTAACCCTGGATGCAGGACTGAAGGAACAAGTTTCTGCAGCTCAGAATGTCCCAAAGGAGAGGGGCAGCAGCTGAGCAGGGCGCCCTGGAGGTTCCGAGCGCCCCCAAGGACAAAGCAAACAACCAAGCAAAGAGTTGCTTCGAAACTGCTCTATGCAGGGCGCCCTGGAGGTCCCGGGCGCCCTGAGTCAAACCAAGAAATGAACCGAAGCAAAAATTAAACCGTGAAGCCTGTTGACCGAGTCAAGCAGGGCGCCCCCAGTGTCCCGGGCGCCCCCGTCAGCTCCGAGCCCTATTTTGAAGGGATAAGCTTTGACCGAGTTTCGGATAGGAGTTTGTGGATCCAAAGGCACGTGGAGGGTGCCCCCAACGTCCAGGGCGCCCCCAGGAGTGCTATAAAAGGGGCTCGACCCCCAAGGCTTCAGAACACACTTTTCTCAACGCCTCAACACTCTTCGCTCAAGCGCTCTGCTCCGGAAACTTCTGATCTCGAGATTCTAGCGCCGACAATGACCCTCCGCACCAAAGTACGATCCACACCGGACGTCGGTAACGAAGAGTTTAATTGCTTTTTACTGCACTATTATTGTACACATTGTTGTAAAACTTTGTGTATTATAGAATTGCCCGCAGTAAACGGTCAAGGACCGTGGGCCTTGGAGTAGGAGCCGACTGCGACTCCGAACCAAGTAAAAATCCTTGTGTTCGTGTGTGTTTTGTTTTAATTTCCGCTGCGCATTCTCTTTTATATTCCGAAAAAGTTTTCACGATATTCACCCCCCCCCCTCTATCGTGTTTTCTCGATCCAACAAGTGGTATCAGAGCGGGGAAGCTCAAATTTGGTGCAACCACCAATTTGAGAGTTTTTCGGACTTTTACGAAATAATTTTTTATTATTTTTTCTTTCGATCGAATTTTTATCGTTAATCGAGGTTGGTGCAACACCACTCGATAAAATTGTTTTATCTTCTTCTCGCACTGCTAATCCAAGACAAAGTCTTGGGACATTTCTTTTCGTTATCTTTATTTCAGAAATAATTCCTAAATGGACATGCAAGAGGGCTTCAGTACCGCCAGTCCACCACTCTTCAGTGGGGAGGATTTCTCCTACTGGAAGAGTCGGATGGAGGTCCACCTGAAAACTCAGGTGGACATGTGGATAATAATCCAGTCTGGTCTGGAAATCCCTAAAAATGCTGACGGAGTGCCACAATCCTACACCGAATGGGATATCGCCCTAAAAAGAAAAATTGAAGCTGATGCTAAAGCAACCCAAACACTCCAATGTGGCCTAACCAAAGAAGAACTGAATCGGGTGGGTCCATTCAACGGTGCTAAGGAACTTTGGGGTAAGCTAATCGAGTTGCACGAAGGGACCTCCGACACCCGAATCAGTAAGAGGGACCTGCTACTGAACAAGTTGTATACAATCAAGATGAACGACAGCGAATCTGCAGCTCAGCTCCATGCCAGAATTCAGGAGCTAATGAACGGTCTACACACAATCGGTCACAAGGTAGAAAACCGTGACCTGATCAGGTATGCTCTTAACGCTTTCCCGAGAAACACTTTGTGGGCATCTATGGTAGATGCGTACAAAGTTTCAAGGGATTTATCTAAAATTAAATTAGATGAGTTATTTTCTGAACTAGAATTGCATGAGCAGACTAACTGCACCCTGGCGAGAAAGGCATTGCTTNTAATGAAACGGTCTTACACACAATCGGTCACAAGGTAGAAAACCGTGACCTGATCAGGTATGCTCTTAACGCTTTCCCGAGAAACACTTTGTGGGCATCTATGGTAGATGCGTACAAAGTTTCAAGGGATTTATCTAAAATTAAATTAGATGAGTTGTTTTCTGAACTAGAATTGCATGAGCAGACTAACTGCACCCTGGCCGAGAAAGGCATCGCTTTTGTTGCAGGTAAAACTGGAAAGATACCAAGAAGAAGCCTCAACCTGCACCCGAGTCTGATTCAGACTCAGACTCAGAAGACAGCGAAGGAAATCGACCTAAGCTGGTTCGGCTAGCCCGGGATTACTACAAGGAACTAAAAAACCAGACCAACAGAAGGAAAGCCAGCCGAAGAAAGGAAGAACCAGCTGATCCTTCAAATGAAAAGACCAAACCAAATGTGACCTGTTACGAATGCAAAAAGAAGGGTCACTACAAGACGGAATGCCCCAATCTGAAGGAAACGAAGAAGACAAGAAAGAAGAAGGCCCTTCAGGCAACGTGGGACGAATCTTCGTCCGAAGAAGAAGAAGAGGCCCCACAATCAAACCTGCTCGCTCTGACGGCCTCGGAAGAAATCGAAACCGAATCAGAATCGGAGCCGGAAGACGGAAAGCTCACGTTTTTACACGATGACGAAATCACTGTAAGTGGGTTTTCTAGAAATCAATTAACCGAATTAATTGCTATCTTTCTCGAGACTTGGCGAAAGCCAAAATCCGAGTCGAATCTCTCCGACAGGAAGTAAAACTCCTGAAAGAGGGAGCTGACTCTAGATCCTTAACTGAGAAGGTTCAAGAAGGAACCTCTACTCAAGTTGAAAAACTTGAGAAAGAGAACTCCTCCTTGAAAACTCAAGTCAAGGACCTTAGAGCAGCCTTAGAACGATTCACTTCTGGTTCCAAGGGTCTTGACATGATCCTTGGAAAACAGAAGTCGGTTCTAAATCGATCCGGGTTAGGCTATCGAACCAAGTCTAGACAAAGATCATACTATGCTGTACTGAATCAGTCTAGACCTAAAATTCAGGCATGGGTACCCAAACTGTGCCTGAACAAACAAACTGGATCAAATCAATATTGGATCCCCAAGGACAAGATTCACATCTTGCCGAACCATTATCGTGGCTTTAGTCCAGGGGGAGCCAATTTAAAAACAATTTTTATAGTTAAATAAATTCTTTTTCTTATTGTAAAATTGCATGATTGCTTGTTTATTTATTTTCTGCAATTTATCATGCTTAGATTTAGGACTGGTTAGATTAAGGACTGAACCAATTAACTGAAATTTGAACAACCTAGTATTGGGTGGCGGTGAGATGATAGTACGTTAGGGAAGCCTCTTCTAATAAGGTCAAGTATACACTACTTGGTCTCTTTAGACTGGTGAAACTAGCCGAAGCTACCGATCCAAGACCCAAACTAGTTAGACCAGAATTTTTCAAAAAGTAATTTTGAAAATGAAATTTCATTAAAAGGCTTTGTCAAGGAAAGGGTTGATGATCCAATAAGGCTACGGCCAAAGAAGGCCTAGTGCCTCGCCAAGACCTGGAAGCCAATTTTTGAAATTCAAATTCAAATTATTCTTTGTCAAATTCGAATCTAATACAAATTTTTAGTTAATTGTAGACTCAAACACTCTTTTCAAAATAAATTCAAAACCAATTGTTTTTAAAATTAATTTAACTTTTTCGAAATAAATCATGATGTTTCAAAATAATTCTATCTATTCAAAACCTGTCTCACAAAAACCCTTAAGGCTAACGTGATTGATAACTCTAGATTGGGTGAGACAGACTAGGCTGTGAAAATCAATTTAGGCTATCCTTAATTCTAATTGGATCCAAATCAATGAAACTCTTTATGTGTAGGAACATAAAGATTTGGACCAATGGATGTTGGATAGAGGGTGCTCCAGACACATGACTGGGGATAAATTGAAATTCACCAAATTCAAGTTCAAGAACCTAGGCTCAGTAGCATTTGGCAATAATGCTACACTCAAGGTGATTGGGTCAGGTAACATTGAACTTAAATATGACTTTGTTATTAAAAATGTTCTTTTGGTTGAAGATTTTAAATTTAACTTGCTTAGCATAGTCAATTATGTGATACTGGTTATGTAGTTACCTTCACCAACTCTAACTGCCTGATTAGAAACTTGCAAGACTCAGAAATCATGCTTAAGGGTTCTAGGAAAAATAATGTTTACACTATAAACCTACCCCTAGTACCTAAATGCATGTTAACTCAGTTAGAAGAATCAAACCTCTGGCATAGGAGATTAGGACACACCAATATAAGATTAATTTCAAAAATCACCCAACTTGGCCTAATTAAAGGTATACCTAAAATTAAGAACCAGGAAAACTTAATATGTAAATCATGCAATCAAGGTAAACAAACCAAGTCTAATCACAAACTAATTCAATCTGATCTAACTCAAACCACACTTGAGCTCCTGCACCTTGACCTATTTGATTCACATGGAGCCAAGTCACTAAGCGGAAACCGGTACTACTTAGTAATTGTTGATGATCACTCTAGGTTTACCTAGATTAGGTTTCTGAAGACCAAAGATAAAACCTTAAACCTATTTAGTGATTTTTGTAAGTTAATTGAAAATCAAAACAATACCAAAATCAAAAGACTTAGGAGTGACCACGGGGGAGAGTTTGAAAATCAACGATTCGAGGAGTTTTGTAAGGTAAATGGGTATATACACGAATTTTCGTGTCCTAGAACCCCCCAACAAAATGGGATAGTTGAACGAAAAAATAGAACCCTAGAGGAAGCCGCTAGGGCTATGCTCAATGAATTCGACCTAGCTAACCAATATTGGGCAGAAGCAATTAACACGGCTTGCTACATCCAAAATAGGGTTCTAATTAACAAACGACACAATAAAACACCCTATGAATTATACTACCATAGACTTCCAAACCTACATTACCTAAGGGTCTTTGGGTGCAAAGTCCATATCTTAAAAACCAAAGACTATCTAGGTAAATTCCAGTTTAAGTCAACTCTAGGCATCTTCTTAGGATATTCAACAACAAGTAGAGCCTATAGGGTTTACAACAAATAAATTAATAAAATTGAAGAAACAACAAATCTGATATTTGATGAAGAAGTTAACTCAAAATCTGATAATCCATATCCAAATTCATCAAATACTGAAGATAATGAACAAACTGTTGAACATTTAATTGAACCCCTAAATGAACTAACTATTGAACCAACTATTAAGTCAATTGAACCAACAATTGAACCAAACCAAGTAGTTGAACCGAATACTGAACCAAACTGACCGACCGGACCTGAGGTTGAACCAAGTTCTAGAAAAACTAAGAAACCCAGACTCAGTCACCCAACTGATCAAATTGTGGGTGATCCAACTTTAGGAGTCAGAACTAGGTCTTTCTATAGAAACCTTAGTCAGATTGCAATGATCTCAAAAATTGAACCTAAGACTATAGAGGAAGCCTTACCTGATCCTGATTGGATCTTAGCTATGCAGGAAGAGTTAGCCCAGTTTGAGAGGAACCAAGTTTGGGAACTGGTACCTAAACCTGATGGCAAATCCATTATTGATACTAAGTGAGTTTTTAGGAATAAGCTAAATGATCAAGGAGAAATAGTGAGAAATAAAGCCGCTTAGTAGCCAAAGGGTTCAGTTAAGTAGAGGGATTAGATTATGACGAAACATATGCCCCAGTAGCTAGACTTGAGTCCATTAGGATGTTGTTAGCCTTTACATCCCATAAAGAATTTAAACTCTACCAGATTGATGTAAAGTCAGCTTTTCTAAATGGATTTATTAAGGAAGAAGTCTATGTAGGACAACCCCCCGATTTTGAGGACTTAGAAAGACCTGACCACGTTTACAAACTCACTAAAGCACTTTATGGACTAACACAAACATCTAGGGTCTGGTATGAACGCTTATCAACCTACCTAATTTCTAAAGAATTTAAACAAGGACAAATTGACTCAGCCCTATTTATTAAGACTTTAGGAAAAGAAATCTTTATTGCCCAAATCTACGTCGATGACATAATCTTTGGATCCACTAACTCAAATTTCTTAAAAGAATTCGTTAAAATAATGGAAAATGAATTTGAAATGAGCTTAGTTGGTGAGCTCAACTTCTTTCTAGGATTACAAATTAAACGAACTAGGGATAGAAACTATGTCCATCAATCCAAATATGCTAAAGGATTAATAAAGAAATTTAAATTGGATAACTCTAAAAGCATAAGTACCCCCATGGCCACAAATGTAAAAATAGATAGTGACCCTGATGGTAAACCATTAGACCTTAAACTCTATAGAAGTATGATTGGAAGTTTACTGTACCTTACAACCAACAGACATGATATCCTATTTGCTGTAGGAATGTGTGCTAGATACCAAACCTGTGCTAAGGAAATACACTTAGCAACCCTAAAAAGAATACTAAGATATGTTAAGGGCACCCTAAATGTAGGGATTTGGTATCCTAGGACCTCAACCTTTGACATGTCAGGATACTCGGATTCTGACTATGCTGGTTGTAAATTAGATAGAAAGAGTACAAGTGGAAGCTGCCAACTGTTAGGAAATAGTCTAGTAAGTTGGTGCGGCAGAAAACAACACTGTGTAGCTCTATCCACAACTGAAGCTGAGTATGTTGCCTTAGGAGAGTGTGTAGCACAACTCTTATGGATGATGCACACTCTTAAGGGCTTTCAGCTTAACTACACCCAAACTCAAGTCTACATTGACAATATAAGCTCAATCAATCTAACTAAGAACCTAATCCAACATTCCAGAACTAAACACATAGAAGTTAAACACCACTTTGTAAGAGATCATGTAGCCAAGGGTGAGATAGTCCTTAAGCATGTAAACTCTAAATCTAACTTAGCTGACATATTCACCAAACCCTTACGTGAGTCTAAATTCAACTCACTAAGAAGGTAGTTAGGGTTATGCTTGGTAGAATAGGTTTAATCTACTTCTGTGATTCTTTTAAAACTATTTTATTATCAGTTTCTACTTGATTTGAAATTTTTTCCATTTTTAAAACCAATTTTTCGACTTAGTTTTTTGTAAAAACTACCCCCTTCAATACTAGGGCTTTTTCGAAAATGGACTTAGCCTAGGCCCTAACCCTAGAACTGCATGCACCTATAGATCTAGAAGCCAGCATCTCACAAGCACCTTAGGGTACTTTTGATTGATAACCTAGAATGGGTTGAGATGCTTAGATCTTTTCGTTAATTCAAGATGCTTTAAGTCAGTGCATCTGCAGTAATTGTGGCACTAAATACAAATTATACAGTAATCAGGTTAAGTGTCAAGCTTAGAAAATCTAACTTGAACAGAACACTTAACTTGACTAACCCTAGCGAAAGCTATTGTTTATAGCTAATTGGGTTAGACAGGACCCGAAAGAGATAATTCAAATTGATTTAATTCAGTTTATATCTTGAATTGGTTCAGTACAGCACATTATTCTTTTGCTATATTCTTTTACAATTTTTTTGCTATATTGGTTTGTTTGATATATAGCAAAGGGGGAGAGATTGTAAAGGAGAGAAGGTTTGGAATTTTTTTCAAAATTCAAAATTTTCAAAACTTTATTTATCCTTTCTTCAAAAAGTTAAATGACGTAAGTTGTTTTCAAAACTGTTTCTAAGTACTTGACTTAAGTTATTTTCAAAATTGTTTCTAAGTACTTGACTTAAGCTATTTTCAAAATTGTTTCTAAGTACTTGACTTAAGTTGTTTTCAAAAATATTTCTAAGTACTTGACTTAAGTTGTTTTCAAAACTGTTTCTAAGTAGTTGGCTTAAGCTGTTTTCAAAACTGTTTCTAAGTACTTGACTTAAGTTGTTTTCAAAACTGTTTCTAAGTACCTGACCTAAGCTGTTTTCAAAAGTGTTTGTAAGTACTTGACTTAAGCTATGTTCAAAATTTCTCTAAGTACTTGTCTTAAATGTCTCTACTAGAAAAGTTTCTAAATATTAATTTCAAAATTTTTAAGTGCTAAAAAGATTGAAATTTTTTTTAACTCAAAAATTTCTTTTTGTAATAAAAACTTCAGAAGAAGTCTAGAAAATTTTCTAAAGTGAAAACTAAGTTATTTACTTGAAAATTTTTCTAAGTATAAAATTTTCCAAGTGCCCAACCCAAATTTTTTTTGGAAAATGTTTCTAAACCTTTTTTGAAAATGCTTTAAGTGTTGAAAAATCAATTCCATTTTCAGACTTAGAATTTTTTTTACCCCACGAACTTTTGAAAAATCTAGGGGGAGATTCCTTCCAGGGGGAGGAAACTAAACTAGGTATTTCACCTGTTTTTGTTGATTAACTTAACTTTTTGAACCGGGTTGCCATAAATAAAAAAGGGGGAGATTGTTGGTGCAGACAGCACCTAAGTCAAACCTGGGTTTTGATAATGGCAAAGGGTTCAAAAGTTAAGATATTATTTTGATCTAATATGTTACTTGAGTGTGCAGAAAGAAGTCTAAGCGAAGGACTGCTAGGCACCTAGCGAAGGACTGCTAGGCATCAAAACCCTAAGACCTGGCGAAGGGCTGCTGGACACCTAGCGAAGGGCTGCTAGGAGTCGAAGACCTGGCGAAGGACTGCTAGGCACCGGGCGAAGGACTGCTTGGTACCCAAGACCTGGCGAAGGGCTGCTAGGCACCTGGCGAAGGACTGCTAGGCAAAAGTCCAATCGAAGGAGCCAGTTGGCAAAAGGTAAACTCTCCCGAGAGGAGTAGGTGAGGACGCGTTCCCCGTCGAGGGAACAGTAGGTGTCGGTTCGACCTAGGGTTCCATTTGGGAGACTCAAAGTCAGAACCAAGATAGCTACGACTGTGAGAAATTATCTGACACTCTTACTTTGTTGTTTTGGAACTAACCTGTTAGGACCAAAAGGAATTAGGATATCTCCACAATAGCATGATATTGTCCACTTTGGGCCTAAGTCCTCATGGTTTTACTCTTGGGCTCTCCCCAAAAGGCCTCATGCCAATGGAGATACTATATTCCTTATAAACCAATGATCTTCCCATGTGTTTCTCAATGTGGGATTAAGTTTGCACCCATGCAACCTCTAACAATCCCCCCTCAAACAAAGGACCACATGCCCCCACCACAAACGAAAACCTTTTCCGTTCTTGATGTCTGATCCACTAGGACTTTCTGCCCCTCGGTCCACCTGACCTACTAGGACTTCACCACCTAGCCGCAGCTAGAACTGGTCCTCTTTGATCAAGACACGGGAGCCCACATATCCTTTATTTAAGGTTTAAATCACATGGTTAGATCTGGATGAGCAACCTGGCTCTGATACTAATTGTAGGACCGGTGCCTTCGATAGAGGGGGGTGAATATCGAACGTGAAAATCTTGTAGTGAAAACTTCGTAAAACGTTCGATCTACTCAGAGCGTTAGTGCAGTGGAACAGTAAATAAAAATAAAAGCAAGATAGAGACACAGCGGGATTTATTTACTTGGTTCCCAACCCCCTAGGGTCAGTACGTCCAAGGCCTATGTACTCGGCGTGAGTCCACTATAGGTCTCCTTTCCGGAATTTCCGAAGGCGGAGAAAACCCGTCTTACAGTGTATAATTACAAGCACAAGTACGGAAAAGTAAGTATGAAATAATAGACGCAAACCGAACAAAACAAAGTTGAAGCTCGGCCGATCTGGGCCTCCGAAGTGCCGCGCACTTCCTCCTGGAGCCTCTCGGTCGTAGAGCCTCATATTTAGAGCGTTGTCGTCAGTCAGAGTGATCAGAATGGTACTTAGCAGTTGTTGTTGAGGCAGAGGGGTCGAAGCCCCTTTTATAGCACTCCTGCGGGCGCCTTGGATGCTGGGGGTGCCCCGATAAACCCGGTCAAACCTTATCCCCGCGTCGACCTCGCTGCAACTGATAAAACCTTTGACCAGGGCGCCCCGGACCTCTCGGGCGCCCTCATGAAGGCTTATCTGTGTTTTGAACTCGAAACAGCAAATACAGGTTTCAACCAAGGCGCCCCCGTCGTTCCGGGCGCCCCGCTTGACAACTATTCTGCTTACATCACCAAAACTGCATTTTTACTCTTTGGTTTGGGCGCCCCCAGCAATGGGGCGCCCTGGATGCATGGGGCGCCCCCACTGATGGGGGTGCCTTGCTTCAGGGCCTCCAGCCGCCTGCTTTGTCTTCCAATCTTGGTACCTGCAAGATACACAAACACAAAGTATATATACATATAATATTAGCCTTAAGGACTTGGTTCGGACTTCGGATCTCCACGAAACCCTAGGTCGAACCGGCGCAAGTTCCCACCCCCGAGAATGCGCCTTTCACCTACTCCTTTCAGGAGACGGTTGCCACCCAGTCCTTCGGGTGGACTTTTGCTTAGCTTCCGATACTTCCGGACCTCGAGACGCCCAAACCCTGACTCATCTCTACTCCTGTCCTTAGTCATCGCTCAGCTAAGTTGCTTAGTTCCTTGGACCAAGACTTCATTCCCTAGCAGTCCTTCGCCAGGTGCCTAGCAGCCCTTCGCTAGGTGCCTAGCAGCCCTTCGCTAGGTCTTAGGGTTTTGATGCCTAGCAGCCCTTCACTAGGTGCCCAGCAGCCCTTCGCTAGGTCTTAGGGTTTCGATGCCTAGCAACCCTTCGCTAGGTGCCCAGCAGCCCTTCGCTAGGTCTTAGGGTTTCGATGCCTAGCAACCCTTCGCTAGGTGCCCAGCAACCCTTCGCCAGGTCTTAGGGTTTCGATGCCTAGGTTAACTAGGACTTTTCTTCCACTTAGGTTACTTCTCCTTTGTTCCCCTTTGTCTGTTCATTGTATCACTGAGTTAAGTGTATTGTCAAACATTAAAATACTTAAAGAGGAACATCATTGATGCAACTTGCACCAACATAACCCTGGATGCAGGACTGAAGGAACGAGTTTCTGTAGCTCAGAACGCCCCAAATGAGAGGGGCAGCAGCTGAGCAGGGCGCCCTGGAGGTCCCAGGCGCCCCAAGGACAAAGCAAACAACCAAGTAAAGAGTTGCTTCGAAACTGCTCTATGCAGGGCGCCCTGAGTCAAACCAAGAAATGAACCGAAGAAAAAAATCAAACCGTGAAGCCTGTTGACTGAGTTAAGCAGGGCGCCCCCGGCAGCCAGGGCACCCCCGACAACCAGGGCGCCCCCATCAGCTCTGAGCCCTATTTTGAAGGGATAAGCTCTGACCAAGTTCGGATAGGGGTTTGCAGATCCAAAGGCACGTGGAGGGTGCCCCCAACGTCCAGGGCGCCCCCAGGAGTGCTATAAAAGGGGCTCGACCCCCAAGGCTTCAGAACACACTTTTCTCAACGCTCTTCGCTCAAGCGCTCTGCTCCAGAAACTTCTGATCTCGAGATTCTAGCGCCGACGACGACCCTCCGCACCAAAGTACGATCCACACCGGGCGTCGATAATGAAGAGTTTAATTGTTTTTTACTGCACTATTATTGTACACATTGTTGTAAAACTTTACGTATTATAGAATTGCCCGCAGTAAACGATCAAGGACCGTGGGCCTTGGAGTAGGAGCCGACTGCGACTCTGAACCAATTAAAAATCCTTGTGTTCATGTGTGTTTTGTTTTAATTTTCGCTGCGCATTCTCTTTTATATTTCGAAAAAGTTTTCACGATATTCACCCCCCTATCGTGTTTTCTCGATCCAACAGACTTGGTTCAAACCATTTGTTAATTTGATCAGATCAGTTTGGTCCAATGAAATTGGGTCTAGTTCAAACCATTGGTTGGTTTAACCAGACCAATTTGGTCTAAATTATAATCAGAACCGATTTGTTTGGTTCGATCAATATTTTTGACTTTGAATTAAATGAGCTAACAACTAAGATAAGTCATCCCTGTCCAATTAGATTAGTTCTAATGAGGATAATGGTCCCAGACTAAGGATTCAATTTTCTAATCGATCAGCCCAATGTGTTAGTCAATAGAGCTCCCCAAATCAAGAAAATTTATTTTTCTTATCTGTTTATGACTCTGTGGGTTTATGCATATATGTGAATTGAATTGAACCAGTTTTGTTACTGGTTTGTCGGTTTTGTACTAACATTGTGAATTTCAATTCCAGATGCCGAGGTTTATTACCACAATAACTCGTCACGATGTGCGACAAAATGAGCTAAGGGAACAGATAGAGGAGATTGAATACCACCCAAGTCTTGGAATCTAAGGACATATGGGAAGGCTGGATCAACTATTTTGAAAACTCGAGCAGGAAGAGTTTCCAGTCCTAGATAACTACTGGATCGGGGCATTGATTCATTCATTACCGAGGCGTGGTGGAATAGCTGCAAGATGTATCTGGGGATGCTTTGAAGGGCGTATCTCATATACCGAGCTGTGTAGAGAACTACTTTGCCAAAATTTTTCGAAAGAAGATCTGGAAGACTCTGAGGACAATCTAGAAGAGGATCCAGAAATGGATCTAATTGTAAAATTCGAGGAGGATCCGGAAGAATTCGAGATGGATCCAATTGAAGAATTCGAGGAGGATCCGGAGGAATTCGAGATGGATCCAATTGAAGAAATTGAGGAGGATCCTGAGGATCCTGAAGTTAACTTACCTCTCATCAAATCTAGGATGAAAGAGATAGTATTTACCACCGCGTTAGTCTTTGTCTTAGTGGGAGTAGTGCTAGCTTATTTAGTTTATTAGTGTTTGTCTTTGTTATTGTTGTTATGTACAAATAGTATTTGGATCTTATAGAATCTGTGGAGGATCCTGAAGTTAACTTACCTCTCATCAAGTCTAGGATGAAAGGGATAGTATTTACCACCGCGTTAGTCTTTGTCTTAGTGGGAGTAGTGCTAGCTTATTTAGTTTATTAGAGTTTGTCTTTGTTATTGTTGTTATGTACAAACAGTATTTGCTCGTTTAGTTTTTTTTATTAGTCATATAGTAGTTACTGTCGTTTTGTACGAACAGTTTTAACAAAACTTCTTAATGATTAGTTCATTTCATTTGAATGATAAGTTCATTTATGATTAGTTCATATAATGGGATGTATGTAAAATAACTAATCAATGTTTATTAGATTTGATATACGGAGGATGAGTGGGAACGTAGTTACCACTTGATTTTGTAAACCAACTCTAATTTACAATGAGTTAGTTATTAATTACATGCATATGAGTTACACTGGAAAACTAGATAATACATTTATTTATGCTAGATCATGGCAACGAAGAATATAATAGCTGAACTCAACAAAGGAGAAAAATTAAATGGGGACAACTATAAAATATGTCACCTTAAGATACAGTATGTACTTGAGGAACAAGAAGTTCTAGAAGCTGTAAACCAATTTTTAGTAGAACCTACAGATGGTTCTACAGCTCAGCATAAACGTGATCCTAATGCCTATAAGGCACGGAAGAAAAAGGACTCTACTGTCAAGGGTATTTTGATTAGTTCAATGGTAGATGACCTGGTATATGATTATGAGTCATTGCCATCGGCTTATGCTGTTTGGGTTGCCCTGAGAGATAAATACAGTGGAGTTAGCTTAAGCAAGCTTCTTCAGCTGACAATTAAGTTTGACAACTGTAAGAAACACCCGAATGTCTCCATGACCCAACATCTGAGGGAAATGAGGAATATGATTCGAGAACTGAAAACTGCTGGTCATGAATTGACTGATGAACAACAGGTGCAAGCAGTTATCCGTTCCCTTCCTAATTCTTGGGAATCGATGAAACAGAACCTCACACATAGTGAAAGTATTAAGACTTTCATTGATGTCTCACGCCATGTTGAATTGGAGGCGGAGAGAATAGAATTCGCAAGGATTTCTGGACAAGCTTTTGTAGCTGAAGGCTCTGGATCCAAAAATAAGAAAAGATGGTTTAAGAAAGGAAAAGGAAAGGGAAAAGGGAAAGAAGCTGCTGCTACTGGGCAAGACCTAATCAATAAGAATATTAAAGAAAAGAAGTGTGGACAGAAACCTAAGAGCAAGTTGACTTGCTATAACTGTGGCAAGAAGGGTCATTTTGCTCCGGAATGCACTGAGCCGAAAAAGATTCAAAAGCAACGAACCATGTAGCTCGTGATCGAGCCACATACGTAGAGTATCGTCGAGTACCAACTGGCAACAAATGGATATATGTGGGAAACAATGCAAGGATTGAAGTCAAAGGAGTTGGCACTTGCAAGCTTAACCTACGTGGTGGGCATACCCTATTTCTGCATGATGTCTTTTATGCTCCTGAGATTCGACAGAATCTAATTTCTGTAACTAGTCTTCTTGATTTAGACTATTGTATAAATTTTTTCAGTCGTTGTGTGGAATTCGTATTAATTCCGTGTTAATTGGATGTGGTTATGTAATGAATGGTTTCATGGTTCTTGATGTAGAACAAGATATTAATTATGGAATTAATAGTTTTTTTTTCAAACATTGCTCTTACTAGTGATGCTAATGAGGAAGTTTGACATGCTAAACTAAGACATATCGGACAAGAATGGATGAATTGATTAGCTAAGGAGGGTCTATTGGGCACTCATGCTAAGATTAATCTGTCCATATTTGAGCATTGTCTTGCTGGAAAAGCAACAAGGAAACCATTTGGTAAGGCTATTAGAGCTGATTCACCATTGCAATTAATCCATTCGGATGTATGTGGTCCAATGAATGTGAAGGCTAGACATGGAGGTTCCAATTTCGTTACATTTATTGATGACTTCACACGTTTCGGTCATGTGTATTTGATTTCTCATAAATATGAAGTATTAGATTGCATCAAACATTATTTGAACGAAGTTGAGAATCAATTGGATCGTAAGGTTAAAACCTTACGCATTGACCGTGGAGGTGAATATTGTCTGATCAGTTAAGACAATATATAACGAGAAAGGGATTATTAGACAGCTAATGATCCCTGGAACTCCACAGCAAAATGGGGTTACTGAAAGAAGAAATAGAACTCTTCTAGATATGGTTAGGTCTATGATGACTTAAGCTAATTTACCTATTTCCTATTGGGGAGATGCATTATTAGCTGCTACCTATATACTTAACCGAGTGCCTTCTAAGTCTATTCCATCTACATCATATGAACGTTGGACAGACAGAAAATCAGATTTGAGTAATCTGAGACCTTGGGGATCAGCTACCTACGTTCATGATAAGACTCACAAATATGGAAAACTAGGACCAAGGGGTAAAAAGTGTATCTTTGTAAGGTATTCTGATACTTCTAAGGGTTATGTTTTTATTGATGAGCAACAAGATGGAATCATCTCTGAAATAGAGTCAAGAGATGCGACTTTTCTCGAAACTGAGTTCCCAATAAGAGGTGAAGTTGATAAATTAATTCCTCTATTTGCTATAGAGGAGGAGGATACTGTTCCTTTATCAACGAATCAGGAATCACAGGAGAAACCTAAATCTAGTCTACCCAGTGGGAGTGATTTTCCAATAAATGAATCAGTTTTAGTTTCTTAACAGTCGGACCTGCGGAGGAGTAATCACAAGCTTATTCCTAGAAGAAGATTTGACATTGAGAATGAGGCATTAATGATTCTCCCTATTGACGATGATGAACCTCGAACGGTTGAGGAAGCATTAAGATGTTCAGTTAAAGAAAAATAGAGAATTGCAATGGATGAAGAAATGAAGTCTATGAGAAAGAATCAGGTTTGGGATGTAATCGATCTTCCTCCGGGCCGAAGGGCTATTGGGAATAAATGGATTCTCAAAATCAAGAGGAAGACAGATAGATCGATTAATAGATACAAAGCTCGTTGGGTTGCAAAAGGATATACCCAAATGGAGGGTATTGATTTTGAAAAGACATTTTCCCCTATTGTGAAGTTTGTGTCAATACGTGTCATTTTAGCTATAGTAGCACATTATGACTTGGAATTACATCAGATGGATGTAAAATGGCTTTCCTTAATGGTAATCTTGACGAGGAAATCTATATGGCACAGCCAGAAGGTTATATTGCTAAAGGCCAAGAGGATAAAGTATATATGAATTAAGTGTAACAGCTTTCTTAGCATTAATTGCTCAATATGCTTGCTGTCGCACGAACCATTTTTCCTAAGTATGAATTGGATGTTCTTTCAGTCTATGTGACTATATATGGTCTGATTCTTATTTGGTCTATGTGACTTAACTTGCACGAGTGGGAGATGTTAGAAATGGGAACGTGTGAGCACACGTTCCTAAGGGAGTGGGCCATGTTTCCCCTCCCTCCCCCACTCTTCTTGGCCTCTTGCTCTCCTATATAAGCCATAGAAAGAGGACAAGAAGAGGGAGTGAAAAACTTGATTCGTTCAAGTGCAAGTGGGAAGAGGAACTCGAGAAGGAGAACATCCAACTAGTCGGTGGGATTTCGTTTGTGGAAGCTGAAGAACTTTTTGATCTATGCGTGATCGTTCTTCCGACGATGAGCACAAAAGAGCGAAGGACGTGGGAAATCCAATATTGTAAGTGTTTACGTATTTGCAAAATTTTATTTTACGATTTCATGCTTTAGATCAACAGAATCGGTGGGCAAAGCAACGTACATAAGGGCAATCTTTAAGAAATAAAGCTTATAATCTATTAAAAGCAGCACACATGTTGCTAGTACTATCATATCATTGACCTTGCATATTGTGTTATTCTAGATTATATTTAGCAAGAACATTGCATATTCCTTTCTTAAGTGTTGCAGCTGTGGTGTCATGAACATGCATAATTTAGAAAAAATATGCTCCCTCAAAAAACCATAAACATCAACAGATCTCAAAATTATAACCATTTATTTTTTTCTTAGATACATCCTTCGTTTTATCCACCAAAATACAAAACTTAGAATCTCCAATTTCATTTGGATTTTATTTCTAACTCTATTACCAATAATATGCACGATTTCTTTTTGAGCATCTGGTGAGATATACTTTACATTTTCCAGAGCTTTCTCTAAGATAACATCGCCAATATTAGCATTCTATTTTTCCAAAAGTTTTAGTATCTCAAAATTACCATAATCTTGGAAATATACAGATTCATCATGACCTCTCGATCCACATATTTGCAAACTAAGCCAACGGATACTCTTAATTGTTGCTGCAAGCCTTAATCAATTTTTTTGAATCTGTTCAGAAAATTCTCAATTCGTAACTTTATCTATATGTCGAGTTATATTTATCACATCCATAATAACTTTTGTAGTTTATTATACACTGAGTTACAACTTCTTATGTGAGACAACAAGACACATTTAGCTCCATCATTAACGCATTTCCTACTTTTAAATCCTTCAATTGTAAATGAATATTGTTGTACTTCATTTATTTCAAAAAGATAGCACGAAAAATAAAATATTGCATTCTTTGAAGGAAAGTATTCTAACCATGAAAATTTTTTAATCTATGCATATTGAAATCGACGATATTGCTTTCCTGATTCAGATCGCGAGTACTCTTACAATTAGGCTAATATGACCCCATTTCGATCTAAGCTCATCTAATTTCATTAATCAATAGGATGTTGCAACAAGAAAATACACAATCTAGGATCTCGTTCAAATGAAGTTTCATTAACTCAACAATTTGAGATTTAGAAGGAAGTTTAAACTCCTCATTAGGAATGGATGTATTAATCTTGCCCCTCTCGGACGATAAAAGATTATCAATTCTTGGCTTAAAAAATAATAGAATATTGTGTCCTCCTTTTCTCTCTTGATATGACATTACGATAATATAACGCATACAAATTTTGACATGATAAATTTAGAATCTTATAAATTTTAAATAAAGTTTTCTAATACAGTTTCTAATATAAACCTCATTTTCGCTACATATATTCGACATCATAGCTAAAAATTCAATATTATTTATTGAATTCAAAAGGTACTAAAAATGTTTATAATTATGTTGTTCAATATTTCACATGAAAATAAATTAAATTAGCCAAATTTTATAGGAGCAAAACAATTAAAAAATTGACAAGTTTAAATTCTATGTAAGAATAAGATTAATGAAAAAATAAGCAATATGATTTCCCTTTTAACATAGCATATTAAATAAAATCTTCAATTAACTCCAATAATATATTAACAATATATTGATTAGGCATGCATTTCAATTAACTGCTGTGCTTATACTTACGGTAGTTGTAATCTTGTAGAGCAATAGTAATCGTTGAGCAACCGTGAAAGATTAAATGAGGGGTAATCAAATAAAAATGATTAACGATATTTTTTCAATTAACCTTGGGCGATCGATTTGGCCATATAAAAATTTTCCATCAACCACCAGGGTAAATCGGAATAACCAAATAAGGATGAAGGATTGGTGGAGCAATCAGTGTCGTGAAGTGATTGAGAGAGCTTAATCGCGTAGCAATCACTGAAGCAAAAAAGAGGGATCGGCCGAACTCGGAAGAAATCGACAGAGCCATAGAGAAGCAATTGAAAGAAAAAGTAACGACTCGGCGACTGATGGGGGAGGAGGAAGACGAAATGCCAAAGGCGGCGAAAATGCGGATGAGGAGAAACAAATAGGTGGAAGAATAAAAAAGGATTAGGGATATTAAATGCAATTTTAATTTCTTAGGTTCCTGACATATCCAACATTCCAACGTATAAGAAAAAAATGGAATATAAATGATAGAAAATAAATAATATAAATGGTAGAAAATAAATAGGCGATCAGACAATACAAGAGAAACATAATAAGAGAGAATTAATATTTAGAAATTAAATTGGGGTTTGGGCTATCGAGTTAAAATTGGACATGGGCTCCCAGGTTAAAAAATCCATCAATGGATAAAATAAAAAAGAATGAAGAATTAAATTATGTATATGTACTTAGCAAATAAATTGGGCCCCTAGGTAACAACCAGGGTCGTTCAATATATTCACTCCGGCCTTAGAAGGGCATAATCAGGGCACTCTATTCCTTAAAAAAAACCTTTAAATAAATATACGGAAGCAAATAAAAAAATTAATTATTAAACAAATCAGCTAGATGGATTTTGGACGTTTTTCTTGTAGATATCGAATTTTAATGCATTCGGCTCTGAGCTCGATTCTAAATCCGATTCCTTAGCACTTGTTAATTCCTAGTCCGAACTTAACTTTTCCCTGGCATACATACCGAACCCAATTTCTTCGTTCTTAGGCCCGACTCCACTAACCCCTCCTATAATCACAAATTATTACGGTATCAATCTTAATTTGAACTTTTTTTCGGCAATTTCAATTTCGGCATAAATATAAGTAAATTGAATGATTTTTATCAATTTAAAACTATATTAAATAATAACATCTTATTTTTAACGCTGGGAAATCGTCGAGGTCTATTAAAATTTAAATTTTATTTAGGTTACAGTAAAAAAATCTCGATACAATAAAAAACCATATCGCATTTATCAAATTTTAGATATGATGCAAATTTTATATTGTATATAGTAAAATTTTAATACCAATATCCATACTGTATGATGGGGTTGAGTATCTTAATACATGGGTTGAAGAAGTTATTTTACAAGATATAGTGAGTATGAACGACTTTTTTTCTGGAGCTCCTGAGACTCTCTCGAGAAAGGGTTTCCCCGGGATCCCCCGCGGGTAGATACGCTCCGGAGTTCAAATCAGTGGACGCACTCCCGAGATCATCTCGGGAAGCCAGGTCGCCAAGATTACCTCAGGAAAGTGGAATGCCCGAGACCCCCGGGTCAGAAGATCCCAAGATCACCTCGGGGAAACGGAGCGCAAGAAGCATCCGATCTCAAGTAACAGTCTCCCTTTTTTCGGATCTGCGGATAACCATCGCCCCTTATCACGGAGTCATCATGACTCATAATTATCGCAACGGTTTGAACTTAATGACGGCGGGGGCCGTTGCAAAGGTTATCCTGTAACCGACAATCAGGGGACCTGGCAAAGATCGTGAGGACTCGTGAGACAGCCGCCGCAGGTATAAAATGTACTCCAACCCTTCTGGTAAGGGAGTTACACTTTCTCTACTTCACGCATATCTCCTTTTTTGCTTTCTCTTCATCTTCTGGATCGAGACATTGACTTGAGCGTCGAAGTGGGCTCCGTCGGACAACCTCTGACGTGTTCCCCTAACGTTCATGTTAATCTCGCAGGGTGTGAGATCTTCCTCTGACGTCAACGTTCTTGTGAGCTGAACCCTAATGACTGATCGCCGATTCCTTCCATGACACTATATAATATAAATTTTTAATATATCATTAAATGGATATAGTTTGATAGGGTAAATTTTCCTAAACTCCTCACTTACCAAGTCAACTTTGCATGCAATCCCTACCCAAACATTTCTTTGCATGCAGTCCCTGATGTGATGTTTGGTGAGTATTATTTGAAGAAAATTGAGTATAAAATTTAGAAAACTGAGTATGGCAGTTTGCATCCACCACATCAATAACCCTGTACTCAATTTTCACTCTTTTATACTCAAGTTTCACTCTTTTATACTCAGTTTTCACTGATGTATACTCAATTTTCACCATTTTATACTCATTTTCATCGGGGAGCAAAAACAAACAAAAATTTGTGTGGGGAGTGAATGTAAAGTTTCACTTCCCATTAGGGATTTAAAACAACTTTACCGTTGATATATTTCTATATTATAAATGATCGTCCTTAATTTATTGATAACCTCGACAAGTCTACAAGGAAGGTGATGGAACAGTGATTGAACGGACCTTTAAAGGCGCATGTCTAAACGTGGGGTGTAGCCAAGTCCATTTTGGCAGAGAGGCGAACCCAAATCGAACGGGCGAACCGAAACCGAAACCGAACGAGCGAACCGGACGCTGTTCAAAATTCTGCGGTCCGGGATTTCGAATACACTCGCTGGCGTTCGATTTGGAAAGCAGCTCCCAGGCGGGGATGAGAGAAGGAAGCGGTGGAGCGTCAAGATCGGAGACCGCAAGCAACGGAGGTCGGATATGTCGTCCTCTTCGCCTTTCATTCGGTCGGCAGAGAATCCCTCCTTACCCGTACTGGCTCGTCGTGCCTCCGTCGGGGCCTTTTGCGTCTGCTCAACGACGAATCCAAGGTTAGGATTTTCGTCACATTGATGGGATCTGGGACGATATTGAATTTTGTGGATTTAACTTGTTTTCGAATTGCGATTGGGAAGGTGGAGTTCGTTAAAGATGGGTTCCTTTTGTTAATCTGTTTCTTGAACGGCTTCTGTCTGCCTTTTCCGTATTTGTTAGAAAGTTGTTCTCTGGTTGTTTCAGTCAGGTTATGACGTGTCTCCATAGGATTTTTTGCTCATGAATGTGAGAACGTGAATTGCTGGTTTAACGTGCCTCCATGGTTTGTAACGTATGCCCATGATCTTAGCAGTGCAGGTTGAATCGATCGTTGTCATTCTACAGTTAAGATATGTCCCGACCATAACGAACAACACGAGTCGCCAAATCGCAAAAGATCAAAAGTACTGAGAAGATTCAGAATATATCAGTTTTTACCAGTGAAAATTGAAATTCTTCTCCTAAATATACAAGATAAATATAAGAAATAAGGCAAGTCCTCATTTTCAGTAAGGAAAAAAACATTGCATTTTTCTGCACCATCATAAATTTGAAGAAACTTCTTTGATAGATTATGATGTTCTTTATGTACTGGTATAATATATTTGCTACTAGAAGTACAACAATTTACGTTATAATGCTATTGATTTGAATCCACAGTGGAGAAGTACTTACATCTACATGCATACCTTTTGCTCTCAACTCCTCTCGGGATGGGGAAACAATTATCGGCGGAGACTGAGAGTTTTTACTCTGGCACTTGTGATCTACTTGGACTACAAGGTTCACTTAGCCACCTGATCTTCATCATTTTTGTTTCATTGTTGTTTTTCCATGTATTTCGTGGGATGATACATTAATGGGACTTTGCAGACTGTGGTTAAAAGAGTTCAATGGTTTAGCAAAAACCGAGAGGATGCTTTATGGGAGAGTGCCCATAATCGAAATGCTAGACGAGTCGTCAAGTTTATGATTGAGATGAAAGGTCTGTGGGTAAAACTTGGTCAATATATGTCTACCAGAGCAGATATTCTCCCAGAGGCTTATAGATGTCTCTTCGTACAGCTGCAGGATTCTCTTCCTCCTCGGGCATTGAAAGAGGTAACATTTACATGAAAATGCTTCATGAATTATTGATTGTACTCACAGTGATATCTTTGAACATTGAAAATATATTATATGTGTATTTGGATGCAAGAGTTTGGGATTTTTCTCTTCTTTACTTTGATTCATTCATTGTTGTCAACCATAGCCATTATGTACCATACCCTTGTCTTTATCATTTGTTTGAATGCCAATCATGAAAGTTTAATTGCACGCCTATCCAGCAAGGCCACAAATGACAGATTTTCGTTTATTTGTGCGGTATGATCTTAGCCTTAAGTACGTGGCTTGGTCAAAACCATTCATGTGTTTTGCTTCAAACCTTTGTTGGAACAAAACCAACACAGAACCACCAGCTCAAACATTGGACCGTTTGATAGGCTAGTTTCAATGAATGATCTTATGGAAATTGAGGGGGAGCAACCTAAGAGAACAAATCTCGGTTTCATAGAATATATGCTGTAGAGCAGTGTCTGTGTTGTATACCAATAACAGTACTCTTTTATTCTCCCATTTGCTCACATCCATGTTCACAAGCAACCAAATCTGCTTGTATGTTTAGTGGACACTGCAGAGTAGGTGAGCCCCCTCAGCTGATTTTAGCTTTAAATTAGCTGATCTCATTTGGATCAAATATTCAAATTGAAATGGAAGAGGATTATCAAGTGGGAGAACTGACTCCTGCAAATGAAGGTTGTGTTGGTGTACTGTGGAGATGTGGGTGTTCTGTTTTTGTTTGATATAAGCTTTTTGGGCACTGGAAAATCATTTGTTAAACATGTATATGTGTCACCTATAGCATATGTGGGTGAGTTAAATTCTGCTCTCTATGCAAACCAACAGATGCAACAACTTAAAACAAAGTTGCTAAATCTTGCCCTGTAGCTATTATGACGTAGATTCTTCCACCTAACTTGTGTTTCAAGCTAAGTTTAGCTCTATGTACTGCAATTGGGTACTAATCATTTATGATTTCGATAAGTTTATTACGTTTGCAGGTCCACCGAACCATAGAGAGGGAGTTGGGAAAGTCTATGAAAGATATGTTTTCTCATTTTTTTGAGGCACCTCTTGCAACTGCATCTGTAAGATTAGAAACACGTGTGTTTGATATAGTATTTTTATCTATGCTTTCCATGTACAATTCCTTGGTTATTTAGTGTCAAAAAGAATATATGGTTTCAGATTTGCAGTTTGCCTAAAACTAGTTAATGCAGATGGCACAAGTTCATCGTGCAACTCTTAAAGATGGCCAGGAGGTTGTTGTTAAAGTTCAACATCAGGCATCAAGGAAATTATCTTAGAGGTGTGCAATTTTAATATTGATAAATTACAATCAAAATCAATCAGTTGCTTGATGAGCACTGGTCTTCAGGATCTCAAGAATGCGAGATCTCTAGTTCAGTGGATTGCATGGGCAGAGCCAGCATTGGACTTCAATCGTCTGGTAGATGAATGGCACAAGGAAACAATTAAAGAACTTGATTTCAATATTGAAGCAGGTCAGTCTAAGATGTCTACGAGTCTGACTTGTCATCTCTTAGTACCCTGACTTCATTTTTTATGCTTTACGTGATGTCAGTTCTTAAATAACAATGGAAAGTTGAAAACATGTTCTTCTTAATGTTCATCTTTTGAATGTAGAAAACACCAGAACAGTTTCAATGAATCTAAGCGTTGAAAGTGAGCATGAGTGCATGAAGCTCAAGGAAAGAGTAGACGTGCTGATTCCTGAAGTTATTCAGGTGGAAATAACAGTTTGCATAGATTGCCCCTTGAATAATAATTGTTCTTTCTTCACTAAATATGTTACTTAAATTGCTAATAGCAGTCAACTGAGAAGTTGCTCATTCTGCAATACATGGATGGAATTCGTTTGAATGATATGGATTCACTGGAAGAATTTGGTGTGAACAAGAAAAAGCTTGTTCGAGAAATTACACGTGCATATGCTCATCAAATATATATTGATGGATTTTTCAACGGTGACCCACATCCAGGTATGCATCTTGAGGTGATTTTCTGTCTTCATTTCCAAGAATCAATGAATGTTGAACTGAAACTGAAACTGCAGTAGTTGATTTTGTTAGAGATCGAATGCTTGATGATTCTTTGCAAACTGGTAACAGATTAATACAAATTGTTGGATGTACCCCCTTAATATAAGAGAAAAAAACCAGTCCAAGTAACACTTGATAATATATGGTATAAGAAAGAAACAAAAGCAAAGATAAGTTTTAAGCAATAATATTCTGACCTAGGTTTTCAATGAAATTGACAAGAAAATCAAGATGGCAGTTCATTCATGCCACAACTCAACCATTAAATTAAGGCTATGTTTGGTAAGGAGTAATCAACTTTGTAATGTAATCTAGATAACATTACAAGATTGATTACTTTGTTTGAATTACATTATAGACTTGATTACATTATCCCTAACCAAACATAGCCTAAGTCAAAATGAATGAAGTCGGTGAATCATTTGAGCTTGCTGTCTATTATTCTGCATTTTTATATCTTAGCAAAGTTCAATGTGAAACTTCTTCCTATCTACTGATTTCCTGATTATTAAAAAAAAAGTCTGATTTCCCAATTAGATATGTGTCTATCGTACAGTTATATTTCTTCCTGACCATCTCTATGCTAGGGATATAACATGTGCAATTGTTCATGGTAAATTTTGCAGGGAACTTTCTTGTGAGCAAGGAATACCCTCATCGGCCTATTTTACTCGACTTTGGTCTCACTAAGTCAATTTCAAGTTCAATGAAACAAGCATTGGCAAAGATGCTTTTGGCTTGTGCTGAGGTAGGTATCATCACTTTTCTGGAGATTGAGTATGAGAATTTATGATAATTAGGCATGTTCTAGATGACCAAATTCTACAATTCTACAAGTTAAATAAATTATCGTTGAAGGTGTGATGGATTGCAAGAACCCAAAAGACCTCTTCTTAATTGTTAATACAATTAAGACTATGTTTGGTTAGGGGTAATGTAGTCAAGTTTGTAATGTAAATAGACTTGGAATGTAATTCAGATTACATGTTGTTAGCTTTGTAATCCAGATTACAAAACTTTAATTAGCTTTTGTAATTTAGATTGTATTACATTACAATTTTAAAATTATACCAAGCAAAATAATCAATCTTGTAATGTAATCTTGATTATATTACAAAGCTGATTATCCCTCACCAAACATAGCTTAAAAGTAATTTCAAAAAAATCTTATCTACATTACTTGAAATATATTCTTTTGCATAGTTCATCTTGAGATAAGCAATGTGGAAAGCAGGTAAAAAGTTGAAATATCATCATGATCAATTGGAAGTGTACTTCCTAGTTAATATCTTCTATTGTTGTCATAGACATGGATTTCTATTTTCTAGTCACAAATTTATGATGTTTGCATTTTGCAACTGTGATGGCTGGTCCCTTATGCTATTAAAGGCAGGTGATGTACTTCCGAAGTTAGACTAGGGTATGGCTGTCTTAAAGGCTCTCTTTTCTAAAGGAAACAACAACAACCAAGTCTTATCCCACTAGGTGTGATTGACTATATGAATTGTTCTATGCCACTAGGTTCTATCCTCTACTATATCATCATTTATATTTAAATAAATTTTATCTTATTTTATTGTTATTAACCAAGTTTTTTTTGTCTTTCTCGTTTGATGTACACATTTATGATAGACATCGCCTAACTACAACATTTATTGATCATATAAGAACATATTCGTACCATCTTAAACGTGTCTCCCGGTTGTGCAACCCGACTCTCTCTAATATTTTCATTTCTTATCCTGTCTATCCTTGTATGTCCGCACGTCCACCTTACCATCCTCATCTTTGCAACTCTCATCTTTTGCTCATATGTTTGAATCATAGCCCAACATTAACTCCATATAACATAGCAAGTTTAATTGCCGTTTTGTAAAACTTCCCTTATAGCAGGTCTAACCGTCGTTTTGTAAAATTTTTCTTTAAGTCTTAGAGGTACTTTACTATAAAAAAATACCTTTCTCCTTCATTTTAATCATCCTGTTGTCTTTCATGTAAGACATCACTCAATCCCTTTATCCTTTTGAAAAAATAATCTTAAATATTTAAAACTCTCAGTCACAAACAACTCGTCTTCTTCTATCTTAACAATTTGTCTTATTACGTTAATATTGCTAAACTTAAATCCCAACATTCTGTTTTACTCTATTAAGCCTAAAACCTTTCACTTCTAACATTTTTTCACCGAGATTTGAGTTTAGTATTTATTTCTTCACATGTGTCATCTACCATAACAATTTTATCTGCAA
>JAGFNQ010003828.1:254722-296112 GCA_024364735.1 Boesenbergia rotunda | reverse complement strand
TTAGTCATGACATAATTCTATGTCATGAATGTGCTTAGAAAAGAAAGGATGAGACCCAAAACCCCTTACAAAATATTAAGGCCAACACCTTCCATTAATATGGTTAGAATCAGAGTTTTGTTTCTCGTTTGGGTTGATGGACACATCCATGCCCGACTTGAACCTCAACATGTTCAAACCATGGAATTAGTTTATAAATAATATAGTTGTAGTCAGAGGTCAATCATTAGTTTTGGTTGTTGGACACATCCAAGCCTGACTAAGCGTTTGAATGAGCTCCAACCATATTAAAACTATTTCTTGATTAATGGGTCAGCCTTAAGCTTGAAGCAACGATTTGTTGTGCCACAGCCAAGGTCGATGTAAAGAGAGGTGCAGTTGGGTGCTATGTATAATGTTGCATACTTGTTAATGAGTTAACAACCCAATGATTTATGCAAACATTCAATTAGTTGATAGCATAAAGTGATAGTTACATATATGTGATGTGTAATCGGTATAATTACCTACCTTCATGGCTATGAATAACTTGATGGCCACAGCCATGGTTGTTCTTACCTATGGTTGGATATCAACCTATTTGGAGATGTTCCTACGATCTCCCGAATTGATAAAAAGGGTTATTCAATTTGAAAAATAAATAGGATTTCAATTTATGTATATTGATACATTCTTTAATCATTCTTCTCACATAAGCTCAATTTGTATTTCTAGGTTAATCACTCGATCATGTCTTCTCTGAATTTGTGTTCCATCTTGGACACCAATAAACTGACTGGGCCTTACTTCATGGACTGGTTTCGAAACCTGAGGATAGTCCTCAAGGCAGAGAAGATTGCTTATGTCATTGAAGATCTACTTCCCACACATCCTTCAGCAGATGCAACTCCAGACCAGTTAGTGGCCTATCAGAAACATGTGACCGAATCTGAACATGCAAGTTGCATCATGCCTCTATGGTACCTGAGCTGCAAAAGCAGCATGAGCATATGGATGCTTATACCATCATCTTCCATCTTAATGAGTTGTTTGAAGAGCAGGCGAGATCCGAAAGGTTCGAAGTCTCCAGACTCCTCTTCACATCTAAGATGCAGGAAGGCACTTCTGCCTCGCAGTTTGTGTTAAAGATGTTGGGGTATATTGAGCGACTGAACACACTCGGTTTTGCAATGGATCATGAACTAAGTATTGACTTAATTCTGCATTGTTTGCCCAAAAGTTATTCACAATTTGTGATGAACTATCGGATGAACAAGATGGAAACTACCATTCCTGAGTTAGTCAACCTGCTGAAGTTTGTAGAGCCTTCTGTAAAGCAGGATCAAAAGGCGGTTCTGTTAGTTGGTTCCTCGAAGAAAGGTTCTAAGAGGAAGGCCAAAGAACATAATAAAGGGAAGAAGAAAAAGGCCAAAAAGACTAAAAAGAAACCAAAAGGAACTTGTTATCATTGTGGCAAGGAGGGTCACTGGCGAAGAAATTGCAAGATTTATCTTGAGTCCTTGAAGAAGAAGGCATCCGATGCTCCATCCTCTTCAGGTATCTTCGTTATTGAATGTCACTCTATTTCCTCTAATACCTGGGTACATGATACTGGGTGTAGCTCACATATATGTAATGATATACAGGGGCTAAGGAATAGAAGAAGACACGTCAAGGGAGAAGCGGATTTGCGAGTTGGAAATGGAGCAAAGATTGCTGCTGTTGCCATCGGAACATATTTGCTAAAGCTCCCGACTGGACGTGTCTTATAATTGGATAATTGTTATTTCGTTCCTTCGTTAATAAAGAACATTGTATCTATTTCATGTTTGAATGAAAAGGGTTATCATTTAACTTTTAGTAACAATTGTTGTTACATAACTTTAAATGGCGTTCTTTATGGGAATGGAATTTTGTGCAATGGCATCTACACGTTAGATTTATCCAGTGACGTTTTCAATATCGAAGTTAGCAATAAACGTGCTTGAATAGATAATCGAATAGACTCCTACACTTGGCATTGTCGTCTTGGCCATGTAAGTAAGAAACGCATGACCAAATTACACCGATGTGGAATTTTGGAATAATTTGAACCCGATTCATTTGATACATGCGAATCATGCTTAAAAGGCAAGATGACTAAATTACCCTTTTCCGGAAAAGGTAATCCAGTGGGAGAATTGCTTGGTCTAATACATACTGATGTATGTGGACCAATGTCAACTCTTGCACAAGGAGGCTATAGCTACTTCATCACCTTTATCGATGATCACTCACGATTCGGGTATGTGTTCTTGATGAAGCACAAATCTGAAGCCTTTGAGAAATTCAAAGAGTTCAGAAATGAAGTAGAGAAACAGCTTGACAAAAGTATTAAGATACATCGATCCGATCGGGGTGGTGAATACTTAAGTCGAGAGTTTCAAGATTATCTAAGGGACAATGGGATATTGTCTCAATGGACTCCGCCATATACACCACAGCATAATGGTGTATCTGAGAGGCGCAACCGGACCTTGATGGACATGGTTAGGTCGATGATGAATCATGCAACTCTTCCAAAATCCTTTTGGGGCTATGCACTTAAGACAGCTGTTTACTTGCTAAACAGAGTCCCGACCAAGGTAGTCTCAACTACTCCATATGAGACGTGAAATAGTAAGAAACCTCACTTAACTCACCTTAAGATATGGGGTTGTCCTGCTTATGTGAAGCGGACTGTATCAGACAAATTGGATGCTAAGTCTGATAAATGTCTATTTATTGGATACCCTAAGGAAACGAAGGGCTACCAATTCTATCATTCCTTGGAACAAAAGGTGTTTGTTTCAAGGCATGTTGTATTTCTAGAAAAAGAATTTCTTTTACAAGAAAACAGTGGGAGTGGCATTGAACTTGATGAAGTTCATGAAACTCCAATAGACATTACAGAGACACCTAGTCTAGACCCACAACCAATACCTCATAATGATGAGCTATCAGTTGAACCTAAAACTACACCACCTCTTCGTAGATCTGATAGGACACGTAATATTCCAGAGAGATACGGATTTCTCGTAAGTGAATCGAACGACGTGTTACTCATAAGCGATGACGAACCTATCAGTTATGAAGATGTTCTGAAAAGTTCAGAAAGGGACAAATGGCTTGAGGCCATGAAGTCGGAAATGGATTCCATGTACGAAAACCAAGTATGGGACTTGGTTAAACCACCTGAAGGGATTAAGCCCATAGGGTGCAAGTGGGTTTTCAAGATGAAAACTTACATGGAAGGTAATGTTGTTACCTTCAAGGCAAGATTAGTGGCAAAAGGATATCGTCAGAAGCAAGGAATTGATTATGACGAAACCTATTCGCCAGTAGCTATGCTTAAATCCATTCGGATGCTCCTAGCCATAGCAGCTCATTATGATTATGAGATATGACAAATGGATGTGAAAACAGCTTTCCTTAACGGAAACCTGCTTGAGGATGTATACATGATACAACCTGAAGGTTTCACATCGGTTGATAAAACCAAAGTATGCAAGCTTCGACGATCCATATATGGACTGAAGCAAGCATCTAGGAGCTGGAACATCCGTTTTGATGAGACAATCAAAAAGTTTGATTTCTCACAAAATCCAGACGAACCTTGTGTGTACATGAAGGTTAGTGGGAGTGCAGTCGTATTCCTAGTATTATATGTCGATGACATCTTACTTATATGAAACGATATATCAGTCTTACAGACAGTTAAAATTTGGTTGTCCAAAACTTTCTCCATGAAAGACCTGGGAGAAGCAACCTATATCCTTGGAATTAGAATCTATAGAGATAGATCAAAACGGTTGCTTGGTCTTTCGCAGTCTACATATATAGACCGAGTGATAAAAAGGTTTAGCATGTCGGAATCCAAGAAAGGTTACCTTCCCATCAGGCATGGGATCAACCTTTCAAAGTCTATGTGTCCGCGCACAGAAGACGAGAGGATTTGCATGAACAAGATTCCCTATGCATCCGCGATAGGATCTATCATGTATGCTATGTTGTGTACTAGGCCCGATGTATCATATGCTTTGAGCGTCACAAGCAGATACCAGTCGGATCCAGGAATGGATCATTGGGCGGCTGTTAAGACAATCCTTAAGTACTTAAAAAGAACTAAGGATGTGTTCCTAATATATGGAGAAGGAGATATGGTAATACGTGGGTATACAGATGCCAGTTTCTCGACAGATAAAGATGACTCCAAATCTCAGTCTGGATACATATTTACTTTGAATGGAGGCGCAGTAAGTTGGAAAAGTTATAAACAAGACACTGTAGCGGATTCCACCACGGAAGCGGAATATATCGTAGCTTCGGAAGCAGCAAAGGAAGCAGTTTGGATCAAGAAGTTCGTCTCCGAACTTGGTGTGGTTTCAACCATTGATGATGTAGTGCCGGTTACTGCGACAACAATGGAGCTATTGCACAAGCAAAGGAACCAAGGTCTCATCAGCGATCCAAACACGTGCTTCGCCGCTATCATCTGATCAGAGAGATTATAAGTAGGAATGATATACAAATTGAGAAAATTCCCACTGAAAGGAATTTAGCGGATCCTTTAACTAAGGACTTACCTCAGAACAAGTTTGAGGGTCATGTTAGAGCCTGTGGTATTGGATACCGTAGCGATTGGCATTAGGCCAAGTGGGAGTTTGTTAGTGATATGAGAGAAGTGTCCTAAGGGATTGCCTTATGATTATAAAACATTTATTTTAATAAATGATAATTCACTATTTGAGTATACATGCTTGTGTATTTGATTGGGATCTTAAACTCATCTACTGAATGTCCGCAATACAACTCACAGCATAAGAGAATTTGTGATGGGATCACAACTAGTGATTATCTCTAAATGTGCAAATGTGAAGTATTGAAAATATCCCTAGTCGATGAATTGATAAATACGGACACTATCAATTCTGTTGAGACTAGCATGAGTTATTCTCTAATCAGCTGATTCTCACTGGCTGGTGACATTGGGATGTCCAGAGATAAACATGGATGCTAGTTAAGGGAACTAGTTCATTGGAGTGACTAGCTGTAAGACTTCATATGGAATCTATCTATAGAAATGTCAATGAAGTTCTTACTGCGGCTTAAGTGCGATGTTCCTTTGACTTGCGGTGTTCAAGTCATCTTGGTCATGGAGACTTATACTTTAACATCTTAAGCAAGCATCTCCAAGGAGGTGTGGACCCAGGATGATTGGGTATAAGCCGAAGTGCCCGAATATGTTTGAACAGCCTACAAAGGATTCACCACTCCTTGCGAGGAGATGTATACCCAGGCCTATCGTCGGATTGTTACTCAAAACCTCTGGCCAGAGTATATCATGTTTGGAGTGCAAATCTCTAAAATACATGAGAGTAATTAGAAATCCAAAGGACGAGAAAGACATTACTTGGGCTAGGTGTGACGTAGTCAGCCTAGTGGGGACTGACACAAATAAACCGTGTCCTGAACCAAGTGGGTATAAGATGGTGAAGGGAATGAGGCACGATTCATTAGAGCTGCTGAAGGGTTTCAGAATAATTTCTTCTGAGGTCAAACCGTTGATCTTTCGATTAATTGGGGAACATGATGTACTACTAGGTGCCACTCATGATCATTCTATAATTAGATGATTATAGACGGCCAACATAAATCGAAAGCCTATTTAGTCACATGCACTATGAGTAATCCGAGGGATTTAAAACGAGTTGAAAATTGGATTTTCCAATCAAGAGAAATAAGTCGAATCTGAGTTAATCAGAGGCGCAATGGAAGCTAAAAATGGCTAAGTCTTTTGAAGGCTTATTGGGCGAATTCGCGATTGGTGGGGCTTGAAATGGCTGGCCAAAGAGGGTGCCCACCCTCTTTGGTTTGGCCAGCCACATTAAAGGGAGAAAACTATTTTATTTGGTTTAATTAATAAAATAGATCTAGCGCGATTTATTTTATAAATTATGGATAAATAAATTTGTATAAAGAAATTTATATAAATAAATTTATAGAAATTTATTCCTTTTTATGGAAGTTAAAATAATCCATGAATTGGTTTATTTTAATTTTATAAAATCAATTATGAATTGATTTTTCCATAATAAGAAAGTTTATAAATTTCTTATAAAATTTATTCCATATTAAAAGGAGAGATTAATTAGTTTTATTATAAAGTTAGTTATAATAAAACTTGGTAATTCATAAGAGAATTTATAGGATAAATTTCTTATGATAACTAATTAGTTTTTATTATAAAGTTAGTTATAATAAAACTTGGTTTAAACGGAATAATTCATAAGAGAATTTATAGGATAAATTTCTTATGATAACTAATTCCGTTAATTCCGTTAATTCTGTTAAGAGGAGACTTGGCAAGGGAGAAGCAACTATATAAGGAACCAAAGGGAAGCCTTTAATCCTAACTAGTTGAAATAGAGCTAACCTCTCCCTCTCTCTCTATTCTTCTCTTCCCTTTCTCTCTTCCTCATTAGGGCCGGCGCCCCTTAAGAGGATTAGGGCTGGCGCCCCTTAAGAGGATTAGGGCCGGCGCCCCTTCCTACCACCTAGGGCCAGCGCACCTAGCACACCCTAGGGTGGTTGCCGTGAGCTATCAAGAAGAAGGAGAAGCCAACCAAGTAGAAGAAGAAGCGGATCACAACTCCTCTCTTCCCGGAATTTCGATTCCGTTGCTTTGGTGGTTAGTTTCCTATCTTTTCTCTTGTTCTTCTAGTTGTGCCTTCCGAGAATCTAGTAGTTCTCATCGGCACAAAACTCGTGACTTTGTGAAGTCATCCCGAAGAGAACTCGGCGTGGACGCGAATAGAGGTGAAGCTTCCAAGGGACGCGACGGTTGGATCTCGTCCCTTACTTCGAGTTACGCGAGGTACTTGGTAAATTAGTTTACTTTTCCGCAAAGTTTTAATTTATGATTATGCCCACACACCATAAGGTTGCATGCTAGATACGAGGTTAAAATAATTAAGAAATTATTTTATGCTAATTCTTCCGCTGCACGTAAAAATTTAAAATTTTACGAACCCGTATCCTTGTCGACATGCACCCGGTCCCAACAACAACTAATTCCTTGGTGCATCATTACATCCCGGAATCACAGGAAGATCTCGTCAGTATGGGCCTTGGCATTGATGCACTCGAGCCTATGCACCTCCAGTCGTGTATCTTCAGCCTTCTTGTAAGCATGCAGCTCCGCTAGCTCTGCCCGAGCTACCTCCCATTCGATTTTCTCCTTCGCCAGTCATTCAAGCTCCTCCTTTTAGTCTTGTAACGATCGATCCATAGTGGAGAGCTCGGCTATCCTCTGAGTCTGTGCCGAGACCTCGGCATCCTTGGCCTCTAGTTGGGCCCGGAGAGGGTCAACTGCGACAGACATTTCTTGAAGTTTAGCCTCCGCCTGGGTCAACTTGTCCTGGGCCTTCGCCCGAAGATCCCAGGCCTTCCGCTCATTATGCTTCAGGGCGGAGATCCGGAGGTTTGTTTGAGATATAGCCGAGTTAGCTGCCTCGACCTGACCGCGTGTAGCCTCTAGTTGTTCCTCAGAGTTAGCCAATCTGTCCTGAAGTGCTTCGACCTCGGCTCGCAGGTTTGTCAAAGTGGCTTCGTCAGAAATGAGCTGAGCATGCTCTAGTTGGGTCTTTAAACGCTCCACTTCTCTCTCGGCCTTAACTCGGGTCGAGAACTGGGCTAGAAGTGTAATGACACGGAAAATTCTCTCAATATTTTATTTAAAATATTGATCATGTCTAGATAATTTTCCGAGGGACCTAGAGATATTAGTACGAACCTTAGCCTAGAAATCCATGATTTTTCTCATTTAAATTGAGAAACTAAGTACTAATGGGCCTTATATGGGCTTTTCTAGTACCATGATTATTAGTGGATTTTAGGTAGAATTTAATATAAATATAAATGGATTTTAATTAGGAATATTAGTATGATTATGGGTGAGTTTTAGCATGGTTTCCTATTTAAATTGAGAAGTTAAGTACTAATGGGCCTTATATGGGCTTTCTAGTACCATGATTATTGGTAAATTTTAGGTAAAAATTTATAGAAATATAAAGGGATTTTAATAAGAAATATTAACATAATTATGGGGGAATTTTAAAGGGATTTTCGAAATATTAGAAAAATAAAATAAAAATAAAATGGAAAAATTAGTGCATGCACCAAGGATTGAACCTTGGGCCTCTTATACAACCATGCATGCTCTAACCAATTCACCTAGCAAGGGAGTGCTATGAGGAAATGAAGTGGATTATCGTTAAGGCTTAGGAAAAATGAAGAGTCACCAACCATGACTCTTCACTTATCCTCCTTAATGTGTTATAAAGAGGGGGAATGAGAGTTTCTTTCTTCTTGCCATCAAGTCCACATTTCTTCTTCCTCCTCCCTCACTCTAGCCGAAACCCCCAAGAGGGATTCTCCCTTGGAAAAAAATTCACCTAAGGCTTCATCTCCAAGATCCAAGGCTTTTACAAGGATACAAAGGCTAGGGGTGGTCAAGAGGCAACAAGATCTCCATCCTTCTCCCAAATCTAAGGTCTATAATCAAGATCAACCAAGGTAAGACTCCCTCACCTGTGGTATAATAGCTCTTCTTGAAGTTTACCATGATATGAAAGTCTTGTTTGAGATTTTATGTTGGAAAAAAAAGAAAAAGGCCATGAACCTAACCCTAGGGTTTCGGCCACCATGGGATTTGGGTCCAAGGGAATGTTAAAAATCCCTCTCATGTTTCCTAAGGTGTTATCATGATGAATATAGAATAAATATAATTTTTGGAGAATTTTTGGAGTACCCTAAAGACCCCTTGGGGTTTGGGATCCCCACCATGATTCTTTGGTTAGGATTGGACCTAACCTTTCAAGTATGTACCTTGAGTATCCCCATGATTCAAGGGGAGGTGGAAGGTAATTTGTGTGAATTTTCACAAGGTCTTGTGACCCTAAAGGTTTCGGCCAAGGAGGGTTCTAGGGCAAGGAGTTAGGGCTTACCTCAAGTAAGGGGTCCAATGGCTCCTATGGTATGGTATGGAAAGTGTTAGATGATTAATTGGAAATTTTATGAATTTATCCATGCCCCCATGGTCCAAGCATGTTTCGGCCAACCTTAGAAAATAGGGCTAAAAGCTAGGGTGAACCCTAATTAGGAGCCCTAATGGCTTCTTATGGCCTCATGGGTAATGTTGTAACGCCCGTTTTTTTTTAAAGCGGCGTTACGTTAACATACTTAGGGCATGTAGACATCATAATGCAGCGGAAACCTTAAAACTTACACCTACATGCACTTACTACCATTCCTAACTCCATAACATGGGAACTTGGCATATTAACTTTATACTTAGCATCATCTCATGCCATACTTAGCATCATGTCATACTTAGCATTATGTCATACTTAGCATCATGTCATACTTAGCCTCATGTCATAGAGTCACATTTAAGCACATAATAGTAAAGGTAAAGTTCTATCATAAGACGAGCAAACATATCGTTTCTTGGCCAAGTTACTATCACACACATGGTTTATTGCCCTCCTGCTGCTTCCTTACTGCCCCCTTGCGTGATCTGCGGTATAAGGAAATAAGACTATAAGCACACAGGCTTAGTAAGAATCTTTCCTACTCACTAAAACCATCCATCACTTAATCATGAGCATATGAACCATTAACATACTTAATGCTTTACTTAGAACATAAGCCTTTATGATCACTTAGCATACATTCGACATGGCATGAACATAAACTTAATCACATTCATAGCATGACATAAACATAAACTTAAAAACATTCACGGCATAGCATAACACTTGGCATAGACATAAACATAATAAGCATAACCTCATAAACATTCTTAGTATGAACCTAAATAAAATCATGACATCCTAACTTAGCACAAACATAATTAAATCATGGCTTCATAAATTAGCATGGACATAAATAAAATCATGACATCCTAACCTAGCATAAACATAATTAAATCATGGCATCATAAACTAGCATGAACATAAATAAAATCATGGCATCCTAACCTAGCATAAACATAATTAAATCATGGCATCATAAACTAGCATGCACATAAATAAAATCATGGCGTCCTAACCTATCATAAATATAATTAAATCATGGCATCATAAATTAGCATGGACATAAATAAAATCATGGCATCCTAACCTAACATAAACATAACTAATCATGGCATCATAAACTAGCATGAACATAAATAAAATCATGACATCCTAACCTAGCATAAACATAATTAATCATGACATCATAAACTAGCATGAACATAAATAAAATCATGGCATCCTAACCTAGCATAAACATAATTACATCATGGCATTATAAATTAGCATGGACATAAAATCATTTACATAAACATACCTTGCATAAACTTACTTTGCATACTATTCTTATCATAGATATAATGCATAACATGGATGGATGCATGTGGCAATGGTGCATATATATATATATATAAGGATGCTTAATCTTTAAAAACATGCTTTTAAATACTTTAACATAATCATAACATTCCTTGGGCCCTGGCTTGTACCACATTCATACATCATATGTGCGCATCCCTAAGTAAATACGAGGTAGCTAATCTCGACATACTAGGGTAAGGACAGCTTCATCGATAGTCCTGAACCGTAAGGACAACTTCATCGGTAGTCCCGAACCGTGGACAGCTTCATCGGTAGTCCAAAACCGTGGACTTTACTTAGGTCCGGTACAAGCCCATAAAATAAAATAAAATGCTTTCACATGCTTTTTCATTCATAATCATTCATAGCATATTCATTCATTTATCATACTTAACATCATCGTTATGCCTTGAAGGCATGAACATTAACTTCATTCTTCATTTTCATTCCATATCATCATTAAACCTCAAAGGCATGAACTTTAACTTCATTCATCATTTTCATTATTAAACATGGCATATGTACACATCATTCATAAAGCATGACATACATACAAATTATTCATAAATCATGGCCTACCTACATCTTATTCATAAGACATGGCATACCTACATATCATTTATAAGACATGGCATACATACATATTATTCATAAAACATGACATACATACATATCGTTCATAAATCATGGCACATGTCTAAACATTTATGACCTAACATATAATTCATGACATATAACTAAGGGTTTGGTTAACATAGGAATTCTTCCATCTTACTTAAACATACATCTTAGTAACCTATACACAAGCATCTTTGTAGGTTTAATCCAACCCTAGCCCTAAGTTAGGTCCTTGGCCGAAAGCCCCAAGGAACCCTAGATCCATGAAACTTCACATAACTTCCCAAACAACATCTCATACATACATACTAGGCCATAGGAAACATTTGATTCCATACTTAAGGCCAACCCTAACCCTTTAACCCTAGTCTTGCTCTTGGCCGAAACTTCAAGGCCATGGGGGCATGGAAAAATTCCATTAAAATCCCCAAATCAATTGTTAAACACCAACCATACCTTACCATAGGGCCATTGTGACCCTTACTTGAAATAAGTCCTAACTTTCCACCCTATTAGGGTACTTGGCCAAAACCTATAGGGTCTCTAGGCCATGTGAAACATTCACATAAACACCCTCCATCTCCCTTATATCATGATAATACATAAAACACATACTTAAGGTTTTTGACCCAACCCTACCCATGGGTTCTTGATGTTGGCCGAAACCCTAGGGTATCCTAGGGTACCCCAAAAATTCTCAAAAATTATATTTAATCTCTAAACATCATGGGAGAATATTAAACAACATTACGAAGATTTTTAGCATCATCATTGACCCTAAAACTCTAGTGGCCGAAACCCATAAGACTAGGGTTCTTGGTTTTTGTTTCTTTTAACATCAAATCCCAAAAACCCACCAATATATCATGTTAAAAACATAAGGAACTATTATACCACAGGTGAGGGAGTCTTACCTTGGTTGATCTTGTTTTTTAAACCTTAAAAGAGAAGGAAATTGTAAATCCTTTGGACACTTGAACCCCCTTGCCCTTGTATCCTTGGAAAACCCTTAGATCTTGGAGATGAGACCTTCTTGTGGAGCTTTTCCAAGGGAGAACCTCTCCTTGAGGTTTCGGCTTGGATGAGGAAGGAGGAGGGAAGAAAGTGCAATTGATGGAAGGGAAGAGGTAACTCCCAAACCTCCCTCTTTATAACCCATTAAGGAGGTAAATGAAGAGTCTCTCCATGACCCTTCATCTTCTTCTAAGCCTTAATCAATTTCCACTTCATTCCCTCATAACATTCCCTTACTAGGTGAGTTGGTTAGAGCATGCATGGTTGTACAAGAGGTCCAACGTTCAATCCTTGGTCCATGCACCTTATTTTTATTTTTATTTCCCTAAAATTTCAAAAATCCTCTAAAAATTCCCCCATAATTATGTTAATATTTCTCATTAAAATCCTTTTATATTTATATAAATTTTCACCTAAAATCCACCCATAATTATGGTACTAAAAAGCCCATATATGGCCCATTAGTGTCCTTTTTCCCAATTTAAATGAGAAAACATGGATTTTCTAGGCCAAAGTTAGCATTAATATTTCTAGGTTCCTCAGAAAATTATCTAGACATGCTTAATATTTTAAGGAAATATTAAGAGAATTTTTTGGGTCGTTACAAATGTATGGTTGTTCTCTTTCTCTATGCTACCTTACATGTCATTTGAATGATGGAACTCCCCCTTGTAAGTTTCGGCCAAGCAAGATAAATAGGGTATGGGAGGAGTCAGGGTTTGAAGAATGATGGTTTATGGCTTATCATGAAGTATATATATATATATAGGTTCAAGCATGTGGTAGAAATTATGTTACCAATAACCCTAACCTTAAGTACCATGTTTCATGTGTGTATGTTTATGCCATGCTTAATGGGGTCATTCATGAATGTCTTATATTCTATGCCATGCACTTGGATAGTATGTAGCATGTTTATGAAAGTTCTATCTATGTATGCTTGTGAGAGATACCATGCTCATGGATGAAATGCAATGCTTACCTTAGGTATCATGACCATGCATGCTCCATGGATTAGGAAAATAGTTTATGTAGGTATATCATGTTCAATGAATATAATGCAATGCTTACCTTAGATGCCATGATTATGCAAGCACTAGAAATAGGAATGATGTTTTATGTAAGCATGCCATGTTTTATGAATGAAGATGCATGCCATATTTTATGAATGAAAATGCATGCCATGTTTTTGAGAGATCGATGTAGGCGTGCAGAGGGGGGGGGGTGAATGCACTTTCTCGGATCGTTTTGATCTCTACAAGATTGTTAGCGCAGCGAAAATAATATGTAAAGACAATAACAATGCTAACAATACCAGATTTAGTTGGTATCCACCCCGGCCGGGTGACTAATCCAACAATCCTTCGGCGGATCAAACCCTGGATAACCTCTGGCTAGAACTCGTCGCTCCTTATGGGTGGAGAAACCTCGCCACAACACCAAGGACACTTAGAGAATAAAGTAGACTACTATCTTGCCTTAACCAAGCAAGATTCGTCAAGAAACAAGGTAGAAAACGAGCCCCTTTAAATAGGGCTCGAATCTGAAACAGTCGCTACCAGTCGACTGCCCAAATGGCAGTCAACTGGTCCCACCCAGATTCGACTGTTACAGCATAACGTTCAAATTCTGGGCCAGCTGTTCCAGTTGGCACCAGTCGACTGCCCATGGGCCAGTCGACTGCCCATGGGCAAGTCGACTGGTCCGAGACCTAAGCCTAGGGTTTCTCTCCGAGTACAAATCTCTCCGCACTCAAACCCTCCCGGCTTAACCCCTGAGTACATGCTCTCATACTCAGCCACTTACAACTCAGTTGACTCTTCACCAACAGTCTTGACTGTTGCCTTCACGCCTTCTTCATCTTTGGCCCTCGTCCCTCGGATGTGCACGCAAGCCTCCAGCTTGCCTCCATGCCACCCTTCACGTACGCCTCGAAGTCCGTGTCCCTCGGCTCATCATCTCCGCTATCCATGGTCCCTCGGATACGCACGTAAGCCTTCAGCTTACCTCCATGCCATCCTTCACCTGAAGACGTCAACTAAATCCACATATACCTGTACACCTACACACTCATGTACATATGTGAGAACAACACAAGTCCTAACTTAACCATTTTGCCCACACATCAAAATATCATGATCTTCCAGATCATCTCAGGGCCGATTGCCCCAACAATCTCCCCCTTTTTGATGTGTGGCAATATGTTAAGTTAGGTAAACATATAACAATAATAATAGCAAAAACAGTTGAAATTAAAGCATAACACACAAGAGGCAACCTCCCCCTTAACCTATGCTTTCTCCCAATTTCAACCCTTATTGCTAATTCCAAGTTAGAATTAAGTTCTCCCAACTTAACTAACCAAAACCTAACTTAACACTCAAGTTCTCCCCCTTTGACACCATCAAAAGATTGCCCCAAGCAACCAAACCCTAGGTGCCAAAAAAAACTTTACCAGATTTCTGAAAACCCTTTCAGAAATCACCATACCCATTCTGCCCATTCTATCAGTCGACTGGTCCCAGGGCAGTCGACTGATACGACAGATTTCAGAATTTCTGATGAAATTCAGAAACGAATATAAAATTCCAGAAAATCTAGAAAAATGTGAAACTTTGCAAGCACAATTGTTAAGGTATTCCGTACCCTAGAAAAATTTGGTTCATGAAAATCATCAACCGTGCTTGACTTTTGGTACAAATCCAAAATATTCCAAATAATGCAAGTTTTGTATCAATCTAGAGGTTTAATCATGATATCTAGTGTTTGCTACCTCTTATCACTTTGACTTGACATTTGAAATGATTTTCAAACTCCCCTTGTACATATAAATGTTTCTATTTTGACAAAGTCTCCTCATTTTCTTTTGAGTCTTAAGAAACGTTCCTTTTACACATATCACACTTTTATTTGATTGTCAATCAAGTCATGCTAAAAAAAATATGAAAATATAACATTTTGAGCAGATATAACATTTTTATGCGATTTTCAACCAAAACATGTAGAATGTATCATAAGCACACATGTATACATAAAGGATATCAAAATGGTTAGCAATATACTAGCATTTAACATTCCACACAAACACAATCATAATAAAAGTAGCATAATATTAGTGCATAATTCATATATAAATGATTATAAAGGAAACATTCATCCAAATAGAAACTAAAGAAATGAGTTACATGCCATAAGAGATTACAAAATAACGTAGTACGTAGAGGTTCATGCATCAAACATAGGCATAGCCATATCATATGCCTAAGATAATGTCTAGGGCTAAAACATATAGCCCAAAAAATATCCAATACACACATCCGAATAAAAAGTGTCTGAGAGGTGTAATAAAATAACACAATAGAAACACTCTCAACACTGCAACCACTTTTAATCCTGCATCTGCTGGTCAGAAATACATATGGTCATCACCATCTGGGGGAGGAGGAGCAGGAGCAGGAGGACCCTGATATGATAAATCACAACGCTGCAGCATCTCGTACATGGTATCCTGCCGGGTCATAAATGTAGCGACCCGCCTTCTCCTGCCTTAGACGGATCGTTACTTCTGTCTACTTCTCGACTCTAATGCACGACTAAAGAATGCGGAAATCTTTTTTTTTCTTCTCAATTTAAATCTATCTATGATATACTAACTCTAATAGTCATGCATGATACCATGTCACACTTTCTTCTCATCTAATGCCATGATAAGGATATATATGCTAAATGAAATGATATGGAATCTTCACCCTAAGAAATTGAGCATGTAAAACTATTCAAAGCTTAAATGTTCGCTAAACTCCATAAAGCTAGAACTTGAAATTTGAATAAACTATAACATTGTAATTCAAATAACTAAATTGTCTCGTCTCAAAGATCTCTCCAAAATCAGCCACCACACACACTTTACTCAGCACCGCCTCGTCGCCTTCCTTCAGAATTGCTTGCCTTTACCTTTATCTGCAGTAAGAGGAAATGCAACTAGTAAGCAAAAAGCTTAGTAAGTACTATCTAGCTCACAAAATCTCGAAGTGTGCAAACATGCTTCTTGAACAATATGAAAATCATATGAGATACTTATATGCTTGAAAGAAAACTAAGAACATGTATAACTCAAAAAAAACATGTATACTCAAGCATTAATAAATCTCGATTTACTTTTCTTGGCTCAACTTGAAACTTTAGCTATTCTTTAACTTTTTGAAAACTCTTTAAACTTTAGAAAACTTTGCTAAAGCATATACTTGAAAATAATAATCACTTGGATCCACTGAAGACGTAAGTACCATTTGATGCGCGTTCCCTAAAAGGTTGGGGTAGCGAGCCACCAATCCTAATAGAGCAGACCTTGGTCTACCAGGGCCAAGACCTTGGAATTGGACACCTGGATTTCTTTAACGACGCCCTTGGACGCCGGGTACTGGCCTTAGAAAATAAAATAGTTTTTTTTTTCTTTTCTTTCTTATCTGTAAATGCCTTGGCATTTTCTCGAGCACCTTACGTGCTAAAATCCCTAAGTCTTGACTTTTGGGGATTTCTTAAGGCCTTGGCCTTTTCTTTTCTTATCTTTATCTTCTCTTTTCTTTTCTCATAACTTTCTTAGCCCCTAATCTCATATAGGGTGCTTAATCAAACATATATAAGCATATAATGAACTAAGATCACATGCAAAAACTTTAACAAAAAGGAAATATCTCTTTTAAAAACTTTTAAGGGAAATTCTCGCGGAAAAACCGCCTCTTACTGCAGGTGAGCAGTACTTACTTTGATATCTTGGACTTACAACCAAGATTGACGTATAGGACTCGGGAGAAACTTGAGATCTCGGAGAATTCTTCGCGCCTACGCGTTCCTCTCGTTGCGGGGATCCCGAATATAGGAATATCTCTCGGAGGAGAGCCTTGGCCGGCCCTCTTGGCCTTGGTGTTGTTTCGCCCAAGAGAGGAGAGGGGAAGGGTCGCGCGGCTAGGGTGAGGAAGAGGGAAAACCAAAAATCCAATTTCCTCTCTTAACTTATCTATTTATATTTATGGGGCGGATTGACCTAACCACAACTTAAATATATGTCTCTCCACCCTTTGCTGTGCTTGATACCCTAGCCTGGCTGGTCGTGCGCTTGCCTGTTTTCGTGCTGGTCGCGGGTTCGAACCCCCTGTTGCCCTTAACGATTTTTCTCCCTTTCTTTTTTTTTCTTCCTTTTTAAAATACTAAACGGACTCGGAAAATTCCATAAAAATATTCTAAAAATCCCTAAAAATATCTAGAATATTTCTAAACCATTTTTAAATAATTCTAAGGACTTTAAGAACTAAAAATGGGAATTTTGGGACGTTACAATCTCCCATACCTTATGAAAAGTTCATCCTCGAACTTAGAATAATTCTGGATATCTCTCTCTCATGCTGTCCTCACGTTCCCAAGTAGCCTCTTCATGCTTTTGATTCTGCCAGATGACCTTCACTAGTGGCACTTCTTTGTTTCTTAATCTTTTAACTGCCTTGTCCACTATCTGTGTCGGTCTGCTCTCATAACTAAGATCTTCTTGGATCTGTACTGACTGAGGCTGAATCACTTGGCTAGGGTCGTGAATACACTTCTTTAGCATAGAGACATGAAAGGTACTGTGGATAGCTGACATATCCTCTGGTAGGTCCAGCTCATATGCTACCTTACCAACCCTCTTTATGATCTTGTAGGGTCCCATGTAGCGAGGACTTAGCTTGCCCTTCTTGCCAAATCTCACCACTCCCTTCATGGGAGCGACCTTGAGAAATACTGAATCTCCAACTTGAAATTCAAGTGGCCTACGGCGTGTGTCAGCATAACTTTTCTGTCTACTCTGGGCAGTCTCAATCCTCTGGCGGATCGTCTGGATAGCCTGAGTGGTCTCATCTATAAGCTCAGTCTGGCTGTCTAGTCCTGACTCCATCTCTTTCTTCTCACCAGCTTCTTGCCAACATATGGGTGATATACATTTCCTGCCATATAATGCCTCATAAGGTGCCATCCTGATGGTGGCCTGATAGCTATTGTTGTAGGCAAACTCAGCTAAGCACAGAAATTTGCACCAACTGCCTTTAAAGTCCAATGCACAAGCCCTGAGCATGTCTTCTAAAATCTAATTTACTCTCTCCGTTTGTCCATCTGTCTGGGGATGGAAAGCTGTGCTGAACTGAAGTCTGGTGCCTAGGGCGTCCTGAACACACCTCCAAAAACGGGAGATGAACCGCCCATCTCTGTCAGAAACGATCGACTTCGGAACTCCGTGAAGCCTGATTACTTCTTTCACATACAGCTGTGCTAACTGCTCTACCGAATGCGATAACTTGATGGCTAGGAAGTGGGCAGACTTGGTCAATCTGTCCACTATCACCCAAATTGCATCGTGTCCATGGGTGGTTCTTGGAAGACCTGTGATAAAGTCCATGGATATTTCTTCCCACTTCCACTCTGGAATGGGGAGTGGCTGTAGAACTCCTCCTGGTCTCTGGTGCTCTGCTTTGACTCTCTGGCAAGTCAAGCAGGTACTGATATATCTGGCCACGTCTCGCTTGAGTCCAGACCACCAGAATCTTTTCTTTAAATCTTGATACATCTTGGTAGAACCAGGATGCATAGAGTATGGGGTACTGTGGGCCTCTTCTAGAATATTCTTTCTTAGTTCCTCATCATTGGGGACGCAAAGGCGGTCTCCAAAATAGAGGGTGCCACTGTCTGATACTCGAAACTCTGAATTTTCTGCCTCTTGGATCCCCTGCTTGATCTTCTGGATCTCTGGGTCTTGATCTTGCTTTTCTTGTATATCCTTAAGCAGGGTTGACTCTAGGGTCAATGCAGAAAATTGCCCAACCATAACCTCGACTCCAAAATCTTTTATTTCTTTCTGAAGTGGTGGAGACAGTGATGCTAGGGACATCAGTGCTGCGCAGGATTTCCTGCTCAGTGCATCGGCCACTTTATTAGCTTTACCTGGGTGGTAGAGGATTTCACAGTCATAATCTTTGACCAACTCTAGCCACCTGCGCTGCCTCATATTCAGGTCCTTCTGAGTGAAGAAGTACTTCAAACTTTGATGGTCTGTGAAGATTTTGCACTGCACTCCATATAGGTAGTGTCTCCAGAGTTTTAGTGCGAAAACCACAGCTGCTAGCTCAAGGTCATGCGTAGGATAATTCTTCTCGTAGTCCTTGAGCTGTCTGGAGGCATATGCTATTACTTTACCGTCTTGCATGAGGACAGCTCCAAGGCCCATCTTGGATGCATCACTGTAAATGTCAAAGGCCTTGTCACTCTCTGGAACAGTCAGGATGGGAGCACTAGTCAATCTCTTCTTCAGCTCTAGAAAACTGTGCTCGCATTTATCTGACCATTCAAACTTCTTGTTCTTTCTGGTCAAAGCTGTGAGTGGAGAGGCTATCCTGGAAAAGTCCTCCACAAATTTTCTGTAATATCCTGCCAGGCCTAAGAAGCTTCTGATCTCACTGGCACTCTTGAGTCTACACCAGTTGCTGACTGCTTCTATCTTGGCTGGATCAACTTGAATGCCTTCTTTGGATACAATGTGACCCAGGAAGGTCACCTGATCTAGCCAAAATTCACACTTTGAGAATTTTGCATAGAGCTTCTCCTGCTGAAGGATCTGCAGCACTATCCTCAAGTGTGTAGCATGGTCCTCTGGAGTCTGTGAGTATATGAGAATATCATCAATAAATACAATGGCGAATTTATCGAGATATTCCCTGAAGATGTGGTTCATCAGCTCCATAAAGACTGCTGGAACATTGGTTACTCCAAAAGGCATTACTACAAATTCGTAGTGGCCGTATCTTGTCCTGAAGGCCGTCCTGGGGATGTCACATTCTTTAACCTTTAGTTGATGATACCCAGAACGCAGGTCTATCTTTGAGAACACTGTAGCCCCTTTGAGTTGATCAAATAAACATCTATTCTAGGAAGGGGGTACTTGTTCTTGATGGTTACCTTGTTCAGAGCTCTGTAGTCTATGCACAGACGCATAGACCCATCCTTCTTCTTGACGAAAAGTACAGGAGCTCCCCAGGGTGAATGACTCGGGCGGATGAAGCCCTTGTCTGGTAGCTCCTGGAGTTGCTCTTGTAATTCCTTCAACTCTGCTGGAGACATACGATAAGGTGCCTTCGAAATTGGGTTGGTTCCTGGGGCCAACTCAATTTCAAACTCAATTTCCCGATTGGGAGGGAGTCCTGGTAACTCTTCAGGAAACACCTCAGGATAGTCACAGACTATCCTCACTTCTTCTCTCTTCAATCCTTCTCCTTGACTCGCATCCACTATATGAGCTAGAAACTAGAGCACCCCTTCTCTGACATTCTCTGAGCTTGTAAGGTAGGTAGGAACCTATTTATCTTTCTCCTTGGGTCTCCAATAAACTCAACCGAAGGTTCTGCTTCTGGTGTGAACTTGACTTTTTCTTGCGGCAGTCTATAGAAGCATTATACTTGCTCAAGAAGTCCATTCCTAAAATGACATCGTAATCCTTCATCTCAAGGACTAACGAGTCACTGTAGAGTTCTCGGTTGGAAATCTAGATTGATACTGCCCTTAGCCTCTCAGTAGAGGCCATTACTTCCCCTGACGGTAAGGTTGTTAAGAACTTCATCGTTCAACCTTTCTGGTGGCCTTTATACTGTTTAAGTAGTGCTCAGTGATCAAAGCACTACTTATTAGTTCCTCGGAGGTTTGCAGCCTCTTAACACCGCTAGCCCCCCTTCAACGCTATCTCAGGCCTTAACATCTTGAGCATTAGCCTAACTATCTCTTTTTCTGTGCTAACTAGCTCTGGGCACAGATGAGCTAACCGCTTAAACATCTTCACTGCTTCATCCACGGATAGTTCTCCTTGTCTGAACTCCGTGAATTCATCATAATGCTTGTTGGTTACTTGCATGTGAGAGTATTCTTCGAAGAACTCAGTCTCGAAGTCGGCCCATGTCATCTGGCTGACATTTCTCTTGGCCTTGACTCTCTTCCACTATATTCTAGCATCTCCCGTAAGGCAGAAAGATGCACACTTTATCTTCTCTACCTCATGCCAGTCCAGTAGCCCTACTATTCTTTCCAACGTTTTGAACCATGCTTAAGCATCCCATGGTTTGCTTGTGCCTGGGAAGTTCCCTGGCTTCAGTTTCTCCTACTGAATGAGGTACGCTTCTTGCCTTCTAGGAGCTTGCTCCTCGTTTTGGGCCTTTCTAGGACGTCCTCAAATGTATAACTTAACACTTAATGGTAATGTTCCCAAACTTGCTTTAGGATACAACAAGACCTTGGTCTTGATTCTTATCTCATTTCTTAGTCCTAGAACTCGTTCTAGGGCTTAGTAAGACCTTGGTCTTACTCAAAACTTTTATCAAGCACCATGCGTGCCATAATCCCAAAACTTACTTTTGGGCAAATCAAGTAAGTACTTAAGCATTTCTCTAATATCCATTCTAGGGATTAAACATGATTCCGTGATACTAAGGTATTAAACATGCTTCCTTGTTCTATGCACATATGAGTAAGTACTTAAGCATTTCTCTATACTGAAGTTAAGTAAAGGAGCAATAGAAAAACTGAAACTTAAAGCTTTCTTACTTGAATACGGCAAGGTTGATGCTGATGTGTGTGTGATGCTGGAGAATGGGAACTGCTCTGATACCACCTGTAGCGACCCGCCTTCTCCTGCCTTAGACGGATCGTTACTTTTGTCTACTTCTCGACTCTAATGCACGACTAAAGAATGCGGAAATCTTTTTTTTTTCTTCTCAATTTAAATCTATCTATGATATACTAACTCTAATAGTCATGCATGATACCATGTCACACTTTCTTCTCATCTAATGCCATCATAAGGATATATATGCTAAATGAAATGACATGGAATCTTCACCCTAAGAAATTGAGCATGTAAAACTATTCAAAGCTTAAATGTTCGCTAAACTCCATAAAGCTAGAACTTGAAATTTGAATAAACTATAACATTGTAATTCAAATAACTAAATTGTCTCGTCTCAAAGATCTCTCCAAAATCAGCCACCACACACACTTTACTCAGCACCGCCTCGTCGCCTTCCTTCAGAATTGCTTGCCTTTACCTTTATCTACAATAAGAGGAAATGCAACTAGTAAGCAAAAAGCTTAGTAAGTACTATCTAGCTCACAAAATCTCGAAGTGTGCAAACATGCTTCTTGAACAATATGAAAATCATATGAGATACTTATATGCTTGAAAGAAAACTAAGAACATGTATAACTCAAAAAAACATGTATACTCAAGCATTAATAAATCTCAATTTACTTTTCTTGGCTCAACTTGAAACTTTAGCTATTCTTTAACTTTTTGAAAACTCTTTAAACTTTAGAAAACTTTGCTAAAGCATATACTTGAAAATAATAATCACTTGGATCCACTGAAGACGTAAGTACCATTTGATGCGCGTTCCCTAAAAGGTTGGGGTAGCGAGCCACCAATCCTAATAGAGCAGACCTTGGTCTACCAGGGCCAAGACCTTGGAATTGGACACCTGGATTTCTTTAACGACGCCCTTGGACGCCGGGTACTGGCCTTAGAAAATAAAATAGTTTTTTTTTCTTTTCTTTCTTATCTGTAAATGCCTTGGCATTTTCTCGAGCACCTTGCGTGCTAAAATCCCTAAGTCTTGACTTTTGGGGATTTCTTAAGGCCTTGGCCTTTTCTTTTCTTATCTTTATCTTCTCTTTTCTTTTCTCATAACTTTCTTAGCCCCTAATCTCATATAGGGTGCTTAATCAAACATATATAAGCATATAATGAACTAAGATCACATGCAAAAACTTTAACAAAAAGGAAATATCTCTTTTAAAAACTTTTAAGGGAAATTCTCGCGGAAAAACCGCCTCTTACTGCAGGTGAGCAGTACTTACTTTGATATCTTGGACTTACAACCAAGATTGACGTATAGGACTCGGGAGAAACTTGAGATCTCGGAGAATTCTTCGCGCCTACGCGTTCCTCTCGTCGCGGGGATCCCGAATATAGGAATATCTCTCGGAGGAGAGCCTTGGCCGGCCCTCTTGGCCTTGGTGTTGTTTCGCCCAAGAGAGGAGAGGGGAAGGGTCGCGCGGCTAGGGTGAGGAAGAGGGAAAACCAAAAATCCAATTTCCTCTCTTAACTTATCTATTTATATTTATGGGGCGGATTGACCTAACCACAACTTAAATATATGTCTCTCCACCCTTTGTTGTGCTTGATACCCTAGCCTGGCTGGTCGCGCGCTTGCTTGGTTTCGTGCTGGTCGCGGGTTCGAACCCCCTGTTGCCCTTAGCGATTTTTCTCCCTTTCTTTTTTTTTCTTCCTTTTTAAAATACTAAACGGACTCGGAAAATTCCATAAAAATATTCTAAAAATCCCTAAAAATATCTAGAATATTTCTAAACCATTTTTAAATAATTCTAAGGACTTTAAGAACTAAAAATGGGAATTTTGGGGCGTTACAATAAACCCCTGGCAGAATTCTGTCAGACCATGTACTTCTCTCTGAGTAGCTGCCTGGCCCTGCTGAAGACTCTGGACGCCCTCCTGAATAGTATGAACATCCTCCTGGAGGCGGGTAAACTCTACTCGTGTGATAGGCTCAGCGGGCTCCTCACCTGCATCTGCAGCTTCCTGACGCTCCCTCCAAATAAATACCCCCTGTCTAGACTCAATGCCCGCTAAAGACAATTGGCGGGTGCCTATTTGATCATAGTCTTTTGACAGGTGGCGCACCTGACCACTAGTGACCCGAATGCCAAAACGCAGTTGGAAGAACTCAGTTAACATATGACAAAAAGGCATATAAATCTTCCCATTCACACTCTGGGACAGGTGACAGATGGAGGTAAACACATGCAAGGACACATCTATATCCAGTTGTCTCTCAAGCGCATACATCATCACTAAGTGAGGCAACCTAATCCTTGCCCTCCCCTTAGTGACGATGGGTAGGAGACATTCTACCACAATCTTGTAGAGCACATGACTGGATGGACTCGTGGGTTTTTCGTCAAAAGTGCATTCAGATTCATGTCTGTGTCTCCTGAAGTAGTGGACATGAATATGATCAATGGTGACACCTGGGAACTCGAGTGGTTCAATAATGTTTGGAAAATAGGTATTGGCATTGTTTGAGGCCCGACATTCTAGGAAACTGGCTAGAACCATGGGTGTGAAAGGAATGGTTACACCCACTACCCTTGACTCATAAACTTTATTTTCTAGATCAAGACACGTCAAATTTGCAAAGAACTCTTTGCACAAATCAAGATTAACATCATGTTGACAGAAGATAAGTTGTTCAATTCCGAAATGGGAAATCATTTCAATAATATGAGGTCCCTTCTCCTCAAAGAATGCTTTATTGAGGTATCGACATGGTAGTTGGACAAATTCATTTTGCTCAAATCGCTTTTTGCACTCTAGGCTTCTAAATCTAGAGTCATCTGGACCTTGGGGACCTGGTCGTGATGAGCCCTCACCTCTAGACCTCTTGGAAACGACCCTAATTTGCCAAACATATGCATGCATACCAAGACACCCCCCCAAAAAGAGAAAACATCAAAGAACACACACACAAAAATCATATTAGTGTTAATGCAAAGTCTAAATAGAGAAATGAACTTTAAGCGCTATACCTCTTTGCTCTTTGCATTGTGATTCTTGAAAATCACGTGTGTTGACTTGAAGAGAGGTTTTCAACAAACCCTAGAGTTAGATCGGAGTGAAAGGAGACCTTAGAGACTGATTTTAGAGCTTAGGAGGAGCTTAGGACGCAAGAGGAGTTGAGAGAAGGTGAAAATCGCCGAGATTGAGCAGCCAAAACCTAGGTTTTCCTTTCCCGGCGCGCCCTTTCTTTTTATAGATCCCGCGACCCAGTCGACTGCCCCTGGGGCAGTTGACTGGGCAACACCGTAATTACATTCTGTGAACTTTGCCAGTCAACTGGCTTCCAGCCAGTCGACTGGTATCTATTGTTTTGAATTTTCATATTTTCAGTCCAAACTTCAGAAATGCCTAACTAATTCCTCAAATTCCCAAAATTTCTGAAATCTTGTAAGGAGATTTATGGATCCTATATTTACGTAGGAAAAATATACTTTCAGTTAAAGTCATCCCAAATCCCAAGTTTGGTATAAACTCCGAGTTTTTTTAGAAAGATATCATAGAACTCTTCCCAAAAGTTCTAGTTTGAACCTCACCTTGATGTTACTTCCCATAATCATCAATAGTACATTCATAGCATCAAGTTATATGGTATTTAGACATTAAAATTGATTTGTCTTAACTAAAACTCCAATTTGACCTTTTTCTTCACAATCCTTCCTTAAGTGTGCCAACTCTCTAGGATTAAGACTACTCTTAGCCTTTTAAACCTCTTGGCACACCCTATAACCCTTTTTAACCTTCTAGAAGGGAACCATCTGAGATCCATTGACCATGGAACCCATTTTGGCTTCCAGAGCTCTTCCTAGAGCTCCTAGCCCTAATTACCTCCCTTGGCAACCCTTTGACAAGAGCTAGACCACACCGATGCTCTTCCGGTGCCTCTTGACCTTCCACTATTATTTTCTTAACCTTATAGACCTTTTCCTTGGTCAAGTTCTTTTCCTTTCTTTTAAATGGCTTTTCCATGCTATTTTTCACTTTCTCTCTACCATAGTTATAGGGCATCCTTGAATATGATACTTTATTACCATTAGCCCTTCTAGAATGGTATCCTAAACCCGGCCCACCATTCCTATGATTTTGGTCTTTTGAAATCATGTTCACATCCTTAGCCTTTTGAATAAATCTTCCTAGGTTTCTTTCCAATTGATCAAGTTTTGCTCTCAAAACTTGATTTTTCTTTTCTAACTTCCTAACCTTAGGATCACTAGATCCAATTTGATTATTTCTAGATTTGCCTATTGTTCTGGGCATATTTCTTCCTTCCTTGGAATTTGCTCCTTGTTCCTTGTTCCTAGATTTCCTAGACTTATCATGAAACATGGAATCGTTAGTGTTTTGGCATACAAAATTATTTTCATTCCTATCATGATATTTAAAACCAAAAACACGTATAGACAAGCAATTGTTATCAATTCTATCATTCATGCACACATTCTGGGTATTTTGTAGAAGCATGAGTAGAGTTAGAGGATACCTTCCTTACCTTTGGTGCTCCCCCTTGATGAATGCTCCTCTTTCTTTCTTCTTTTTCCCATTTCCGAAGATGCTCCATCTTCTTGAACTCTCCACTTCTTGGGCATTTTGTGTGATAGTTCCCGAGCTCCCCGCATGTGAAACACCGAATTCTCTTTCTTTTGTTTTGTATTTCCTCATTCCTAAAACCCACATTAGATTTAATTTGAATGGACTTGGGCTTAGAAATTACTTCCCTTTTACCTAGTGGGCACTTATCCCTGTAGTGCCCCTTTTTGTTGCAACCAAAGCATACAATATGCTCTTTTGACTTAGCATTGGTGGAGGTGGAGGTCGTCTCTTGCTCTTGTGAGGATGGAGGTCTCTCCTCCCCCTCAACCCTTGATGATAATTCTTCCTCTTCTTCTCTTGATGAAGTAAATGGTTCCTCACTTGATGACACGGGCACTTTCTCATTTTAGTCCTCTTGGATTATTGTACTTGTTTCTTTCGATATTTCGACTACTTGAGCTTGTGAAGGGTTCTTGTGAAGTTCTTCTAACTTATTCCACAATTCACACGCATTTGAATATTTCCCTACATTACTCAAGACATGTTTAGGCAATATATTAATCAAGATATTTATTACCTTCTCATTGGCCCTAGCTTTTTCTTGTTGTTCATGTTAGTGAGAGCCCTAGAGCCAATCATATGATGATTACTTTTTGGACTCATTGTATCATATTCTTGTATATATATTTCTTATATATAAAGGCATTTCTTATGGTTATTGTACTTATGTGTATTGGTGCCAAATAACTTAGTATAATAACGTCCTTGAGTAGAAGGTTCTTATCTATATCAATCGATTAGTTGAATCAATTGTGAGATGATATAGAGAACACTACTCTTAATTATTCCTAGTCAAGTATTAACATTCAAGGACAATGTTAATGCATAGAGATTAGCATGTAGGTCAACATGATGACTTGATTGTTGGATCGAGAAATGCGAGAGAGGGGGGGGGGTGAATGTCGCAAATCGTTCGAATTTAAGAAAAGAGTAAGTGCACGGCGGAATAAAAACAAACAACGCAAACACCAAGGTTTTTACTTGGTTCGGAGCCTGGGTCGACTCCTACTCCAAGGCCCACGGTCGTTGACCGTTTACTTTGGGCAATTCTATAGTGCGCAAAATGGTTACAGAGTGAGATTACAAAATTACTGTAAATAGAAATATACACTTTGTTTTACCAACTCCCGGTGTAGATCGAGTTTCGGTGCAGTGGGAGGTTGACGGCGCTTCGTTCTTGAGTCGGGAAGTTTCCGGAGCAGAGCGCGGTCGTCAGAGCGTTTGGATGCGTTGAATGAAAGCAGTAGAGCGTGGAAGCGTCGTAGTAATTGATGATCTGAAGAAGGAGGTCGAGGGCCCTTTATATAGGGCCTAGGGGCGCCCTGGTCGACGGGGGCGCCCCCCCACGTGGCAGCAGATCCGGTTTGATCTCGGTCGCCGTCTGATCCCCTTATCCTCGGGATCCGGTTTGACCGGGGCGCCCGTAGGGCTCGGGGCGCCCGGTTTGACCGGTCAAAGGCCTCATCTCTTCGGCTTCGCAGGGATGCGCTTCGGCAGCTGGCAGTGGGGGCGCCCGAGACACGCGGGGCGCCCGCGACAAGCGGGGCGAAGCGCGTTGATGACTTCGGCAGACTTGGGTTGACCTTGGGGGCGCCCTGGTCGTCCGGGGCGCCCTGCTCAGCTTCTGCCTCACTCCTTTGAGGCTCTCTGAGCTGCAGATACTCAGTCCTTTGATCCTGCATCCAGGGTTAGTCCAAATAACAATTATATTATTATTTTATACAGCCTTAGCTGTCTTGGTTCTGACTTTGGTCTCCAAAATGGAGCCCTAGGTTGAACCGACGCCTAATGTTCCCTCAAGGGGAACGCGTCCTCGCCTACTCCTCTCGGGAGAGTTTACCTGGTGCCAACCGGATCCTCCAGTTGGACTTTTGCCCGGCAGTCCTTCGCCAAGTCTTGAGTTACCAAGCTGCCCTTCGCTTGGTGCCTAGCTGCCCTTCGCTAGGTCTTTTCTTCTGTCAGTCCTTCGCCAGCCTATCAGTCCTTCGCTAGGGCTTTAGCATTCTGGCGGTCCTTTGCCAGTGCCTAGAAGTCCTTTGCTAGGGCTTCTCCTGTCTGGCAGTCTTTCGCCAGTGCCTAGTATTCCTTCGCTAGGGCTTGTCCATTCTGGCAGTCCTTCGCCAGAGCCTAGCAGTCCTTCGCTAGGGCTTTTCTTCTGGCTGACATTCCTTTGCCAGGGCCTAGCTGTCCTTCGCTAGGACTTTTCTTCTGGCAGCCTTTCGCCAGGGCCTAGCAGTCGTTCGCTAGGGCTTTTCTTGTACACTCAAGTAGCATTGTTAGATAACAAACAACCCTTAACTTTGAATCCTTTGCCAATATCAAAACAAGGTTTGATCTGGTGCTTCCTGCACCAACAATCTCCCCCTTTTGATTATGGCAACACAATTCAAAGTTAAGGAAAACTTATAACAGTTTAAGCACAAAAGGTTAAGCAATGAAGTATAACTATTTATGAATAGAATAAATGTAGAGTTGAAAAAAAATATTTATTTTTCATACTCCCCCTAAAACCCTGAATACTTGTATTTACAACTCTTAACTTTGACCTTTCCTCCCCCTTTGACATATATCAAAAACAGGCATGGGTGAACAAGGTATCTAACAGGGATTTATGAGTTTTTCTATGTGCTTCATGTTTTTGACAAAGTATTTCAAAAACAGAGTAAAAATATTTTGAAAACTTTTTACACTTAGATAATTTTCAAGTATAAAGCAAGTACTTTTGAGAAGTTTGAAAAATTAAGTGTCAGGTACTTGGTTTAAAAATAGTTAAGTACTAAACTCATTTAAATACTTGAAATAAATTTTTGAAAGGAATTGTTAAGTACTTAGAAATAATTTTTGAGAAAGACTTAGAAATAATTTTTGAAAGAAATAGTTAAGTAATTGGAAAAAATGTTAAGTACTTAAGTTGTATTTTAAAAAAATTAAGTAAAAAATCAAGTACTTAAATTGATTTTGAAAAAATTAAGTACTTCGGATGTTTTTGAAATTCAAATTTGAAAAATTTGATTCCCTCTTTTCTTTCCTATCTCTCCCCCTTAATGTTAAATTCTTCTCCTTAGACCATTTTTAAGTTCAATTAAGAAAAATATTTTGAAGGAAGTGATAAGGAGAATGTTTGTGTATCAGAGCCTATGAATTTTGAAAGCAAAAAGATACTTAGAATAATTTTGAAGGCATAAAAAAACTTAAATTTCTAGATTAAATTCATTTTAAAAAATATATTTGTAGGCAAATCTTTTAAAAGCTTCACGCATTTAGAACACTTTTGCCTTGAAAAATATTTATACTTTTGGAAACATTATATTTTGAAAAATAGCAGTACTTTTTGAAAGATATTATGCATTTTTGAAGACATAAGTACTTTTGAAATAAATTATGATTTGAAACACATAAGTACTTTTAGAAAAATATTAGACTTTGAAAGATATGAGTAATTTTTGAAAAGTATTATGCATTTTGAAAATAAAATATTTTACTTGACTAGGTTTCTTTTCCAGTCTGACACAATCCTAGGAAACCTTGTTGATTACAAGGATATTTCCCTAAGTGTCCTGGAAAAGTTCTCCAATTTAAGTAAATACTATCTCCAAAAAAAATGATAGTACTTTGAAAGTATATGCTAGTACATTTTGAAAAATGTATGACCATTTGAAGACACAATATTTTGCTTGACTTGGTTTATTTTCCAGTCTGACATAATCCTAGGAAACCTTGTTGACTACAAGGATATTTTCCTAAGTGTCCTGGAAATTCGCCAACCCAAGTAAATATTATTTCAAAAGCAATTTCATAGGCCACAATAATAATAATATTTTGAACGAAAAATTATTTATGTTTTCAAAAGGATTTTAAACTTGCAGTGCATGAAAACATATATTTTGAAAAATTTTCAACAATTCTTTTAATTTGATCTCCCCCTAAACTTGACCCAGTCCTAGGAAGCTTGTTGACTACAAGTGATCTTCCTCTGAGTTTTAGGGTTTGATTTAAATTATAAGAATTATCTAATAACTTTAAAATAATTACCAAAAAAAATTTCTAAAATTCTTCTTTTGAATCAAACTCCCCCTAAATTTGACACTTCCTAGGAGTCCTAGTGGATCATGAAATGGACCTTCCTCTGTGTCTCTAGGGTTTATTAAAATCAAAAGAAGCACTTTTGAACAATCTTCTGAGTATGATAACTTTCAAGGAGATAAACTTTTGAAAACTCAATTTGGAATAATAACACAGTTTAAAAAATTTGAAATGATAATAATTTTTCCAAAGCGATAGTAATATATTAAGGTTTTTGAATCAACTTTTGAAAGCCTTATTTTGAGATGAAAATAAGTTTTAAAGGATAAGGATTTTGAGAAATCTAAAAAACATTAAGAAGAATTCCCCCTGTATCCGACATAGACTGATTTTATCTAAGACCTTAGTGTTGACTAGGTTTGACTATGTTTGACTCAGTTGACTAAGGTTTGACTATGTTAATCATGGTTTGACTATGTTGGAATTATCCTCTGAATTAAAACACAACATAAAAGAATTTTAATTTGAACTTAATTTTCCTGTCTCACCCAATCTAGGGTTTTCAAACAGTTAGCCTTAAAAGTTCTTGTGAGATAGGTTTGAAGGTAAAAATTAATTTTGAAAAGGAATTTTCATTTATTTAAAAAAAGTTATTTAATTTTGAAAACAGATTTGAAAAAAAATAAGTTTAGAAAGCAGAAATTTTGAACACTGATTAAGTGATTTTTGAAACAGAATAAGTTTGAAAAATAGAAATTTTGAAAACAGATTAGAATCTATAATTATTTGAAATTTGTGTTAGATTCGAATTTGACAAAAGATAATTTGAATTTGAATTTCAGAAATTGGCTCCCAAGTCTTGGCGAGGCACTAGGCCTTCTTTGGCCGTAGCCTTATGGGATCATCCACCCTTTCCTTGACAAAGCCTTTTAATGAAATTTCATTTTCAAATTAAATTAGGTCATTTTCTGGTCTAACTAGCTTGGGTCTTGGATCGGTAGCTTCGGCTGGTTTCACCAGTCTAAAGAGACCAAGTAGACTTGATCTTATTAGAGTTGGTTTCCCCAACGTACTATCATCTCACCTCCTCCCAATACTATATTTTCAAATTTCAAGTAATTGAGTCCTTAAATCTAAGTATTCCTACATCTAAGCATGGTAAATTGCAGAAATTAAATAAACAATCAATCAATCAAACATGCAATTTAATAAAAAATTATTTAAGTCACTTCAAAATGGTTATAATATTCTAGATTTTCGCAATAAGCAATGTTATGAATTACATTTTCATATAAATTAATCATGTTGTTCATAGTAAATAATGGATTATTAAATACTGTAAATTTACCATTTGATTCCCTTTTGGAGGTCTCCCCCTTGATTTTAGCCATCTTCCCTTTGCTTGATTGTTTCCTCAGTATTTTGTAGTGGTCGCGAGCTAACCGGACAAGTTTTCGAGGATACCTTTCTTTGTCGTTAGATTCTGAGTCTGAGTTGGACTCAGGTTCTAGTTGAGGCCTCTTTTGCAGTTCTCTTGGAGTTTTCCCTGCAATAAAACTTATACCTTTCTCGACCATTATAGTATCTATTTGATTATTCAATTCTAATTTAGAAAAAGATTCAAAATTAGTTACCGTCTTAGTCAGTTCGTCGTCTGATTCTACTGGTTCGATTTCGATTCTGGATTCGAGTTCAGATTCTGATTCGGCTATCTGTGCTTGGACATCAAGTACCTCAATGTCGGAGCTCTCTTCGTGTAGGTTGATTAGCTTCTCCCACATTTCTTTAGCACAGTTGAAGGATCCAACTAGCTTGAGTTGTTCGTTAGTTAGACCGCATTGAAGAATTGCAGTTGCTCTTGCATCAGTCTCAATTTGGTTGAGGGTTGGTTCATCCAGTTTGTCCCATGTAATTGATAGTCCATCTTCTGTAGGGAGGTGGAACCCTGTTTGAATTATCAACCAGAGATCTAGATTGTCTTTCAGGTGGGATTCCATTAGACTTTTCCAGGTTCTGAAGTTCTCGCCAGAGAATAGAGGCGGACGAACACTGTTCCATTCTTGATTGTCCATTAAGGATAAATCTTGCACACAAGGGAAAAAAATAGAGATGTACCAAGACTTGGTCTTGGATTAGTAGTGCGGGAGAGAGAGAAAAACAAGCTCAAAAGGTGTTTGCATGAATTTCGAGGTAAAATAAAAATAAATTTTTTTTTGAAAATGTTGACCTTAACAATTTTGATTAATGAAGAAAAAGTAAGAAAAAAAATTTCTCGAATTAAGATAGCACGAATTTCGAGGAAAAATATTAAAATAATAATAAAAAAGTTTTACGACAAGTTTTCACAAATTGATTCTTTTATCAATTCTGACTTATGGTGAGAAAATGAGAATTCAGAATTGAAAAAGGCGTAAGGATATTTTAAATACACATACAGATATTATTTATTTGAAAAATAAAGCGAAAAAAATCCGAAAAAAAAAATTTCAAAGTGGTGGTTGTACCAACTTTGAATAACCCCGCTCTGATACCACTTGTTGGATCGAGAAATGCGAGAGAGGGGGGGTGAATGTCGCAAATCGTTCGGATTTAAGAAAAGAGTAAGTGCGTGGCGGAATAAAAACAAACAATGCAAACACCAAGGTTTTTACTTGGTTCGGAGCCTGGGTCGACTCCTACTCCAAGGCCCACGGTCGTTGACCGTTTACTTTGGGCAATTCTATAGTGCGCAAAATGGTTACAGAGTGAGATTACAAAATTACTGTAAATAGAAATATACACTTTGTTTTACCAACTCCCGGTGTAGATCGAGTTTCGGTGCAGTGGGAGGTTGACGGCGCTTCGTTCTTGAGTCGGGAAGTTTCCGGAGCAGAGTGCGGTCGTTAGAGCGTTTGGATACGTTGAATGAAAGCAGTAGAGCGTGGAAGCGTCGCAGTAATTGATGATCTGAAGAAGGAGCTCGAGGGCCCTTTATATAGGGCCTAGGGGCGCCCTGGTCGACGGGGGCGCCCCCCCACGTGGCAGCAGATCCGGTTTGATCTCGGTCGCCGTCTGATCCCCTTATCCTCGGGATCCGGTTTGACCAGGGCGCCCGTAGGGCTCGGGGCGCCCGGTTTGACCGGTCAAAGGCCTCATCTCTTCGGCTTCGCAGGGATGCGCTTCGGCAGCTGGTAGTGGGGGCGCCCGAGACACGCTGGGCGCCCGCGACAAGCGGGGCGAAGCGCGTTGATGACTTCGGCAGACTTGGGTTGACCTTGGGGGCGCCCTGGTCGTCCGGGGTGCCCTGCTCAGCTTCTGCCTCACTCCTTTGAGGCTCTCTGAGCTGCAGATACTAAGTCCTTTGATCCTGCATCCAGGGTTAGTCCAAATAACAATTATATTATTATTTTATACAGCCTTAGCTGTCTTGGTTCTGACTTTGGTCTCCAAAATGGAGCCCTAGGTCGAACCGACGCCTAATGTTCCCTCAAGGGGAACGCGTCCTCCCCTACTCCTCTCGGGAGAGTTTACCTGGTGCCAACCGGATCCTCCAGTTGGACTTTTGCCCGGCAGTCCTTCGCCAGGTCTTGAGTTACCAAGCTGCCCTTCGCTTGGTGCCTAGCTGCCCTTCGCTAGGTCTTTTCTTCTGGCAGTCCTTCGCCAGCCTAGCAGTCCTTCGCTAGGGCTTTAGCATTCTGGCGGTCCTTTGCCAGTGCCTAGCAGTCCTTTGCTAGGGCTTCTCCTGTCTGGCAGTCCTTCGCCAGTGCCTAGTATTCCTTCGCTAGGGCTTGTCCATTCTGGCAGTCCTTCGCCAGAGCCTAGCAGTCCTTCGCTAGGGCTTTTCTTCTGGCTGACATTCCTTTGCCAGGGCCTAGCTGTCCTTCGCTAGGACTTTTCTTCTGGCAGCCTTTCGCCAAGGCCTAGCAGTCCTTCGCTAGGGCTTTTCCTGTACACTCAAGTAGCATTGTTAGATAACAAATAACCCTTAACTTTGAATCCTTTGCCAATATCAAAACAAGGTTCGATCTGGTGCTTCCTGCACCAACATTGATCTCACAAGTCATGGATATGAGATATCAAGTTGACACATGGGTATACATTAGAGAATGTATACTGAATGGCCCGCCATGAGAAAGAATCATGGATCGTTATATGAGTGTCATATACTTTCTCATGTGACTATTAGTATGACTATAGTCCTAGACCTGAAGTTACCATAGTTCCCTACATAAGGAGTTACGTACTTTGGCTTCGTCAAACGTCACCCGTAACTGGGTGGACTATAAAGGCGATTACTGGGTTTGTAACAAATTATGCGGAGGGATGTGAGTAACGTAGATGGGATCTATCCCTCCTATATAACGGGAGTGATATCTTCGTTCTTGATAGAGTAAGACCACTAAGTGCATGGCCATGCCCAAATAAGGCAATATTAGATATTGAGCTTATTTGATTATATTGAGTCTACTTGGAGATCAAGACATATAGATTGATTTGAGGATGACACGGTCTATGCCTCATGAAAGATCAATCTAGATATCGAGGATAGAAGGACGTTGTCACATATTGTGATGGTCACAATTATTAGTCACAATGGTGATGTTGGATCTCGACATTCTTGTAACTTGGGTAGCAATGATGTGTTGCTAGATACCTCTCATTGCTTATGTCCTTAAATAGGTTTAAGGGCATTGCCAACGTTACAAGAACATATAGGGTCACACACATAGAGCAATAGATGGAGAATAAGTCCATATGATGGATCGAGAGTAATGAAGTCAAAGTTTGACTTTGGCTAAATATGGAAAGTCCATAAAAGGCAAGTTTGACTTGACTCAAATTAGACAACTTGAGTTGGACTCGAGTTTGATCCAAGTGTTGGATGAATCTAATCATGGGAGAATAATGAAGTCAAAGTTTGACTTTGGCTAAATATGGAAAGTCCATAAAAGGCAAGTTTGACTTGACTCAAATTAGACAACTTGAGTTGGACTCGAGTTTGATCCAAGTGTTGGATGAATCTAATCATGGGAGAATAATGAAGTCAAAGTTTGACTTTGGCTAAATATGGAAAGTCCATAAAAGGCAAGTTTGACTTGACTCAAATTAGACAACTTGAGTTGGACTCGAGTTTGATCCAAGTGTTGGATGAATCTAATCATGGGAGAATAATGAAGTCAAAGTTTGACTTTGGCTAAATATGGAAAGTCCATAAGAGGCAAGTTTGACTTGACTCAAGCCACATCACCTTGACTTGACCAAGTGATGACTTGGCATCATCATCAAGGCTAAGTAACCTCCCCATTCGAATTTTGAATTCAAATAGGGGGTTACCAAAGGTGGTGGCCGGCCACTTAATGGCCAATAATGGCCATTAAGTGGCCGGCCAAAATGGATCACACAAATAAGGAGTTTTTTTTGTGGGTGTGATTCATTCTTCTCCCCTCTTGATTTTTGTTTTGGTTTTGCTCTTCCTCTCCTCTCATTTTGCCGAGACCCCAAGTAGTGATAGCACACTTTTGGGCTCTCCTCTCCACTCTCTTGCTTGTGTGGATACTTCTAGAGGGTTGCTACTTTGCATCCTTGAGATCCGACACCAACCGAGGAGCGAGCGGGAATTGCGGGGCACGCATCGAAGGTAGTTTTCTCTTCTCTAATAGATCTAGGTTGTAGATCGGTTTTGAAGCATGTAAACGAGCACTCGAAAATTATTGAAATGGTTTTCTTCGCTCGGATCCTTTCTATTGGGGCTTTCGGGGTTTCCGCGACGCGAAAAAGCGATTTTCGCGGCCCGAAAAACCCTACAGTGGTATCAGAGCCACGAGCGAAGCTTGTGCTTGTTTTGGTCTTTATTTTTTTGTATTAGATACAAAATTTAGATAATTTTATGCTTCTGTAATTTTTCTAAATTTTAGGATTTTTGAGTATTTTTCCTCGTAGAGGCAAAGCGACGAGTGCGAAGCACTTGTAGACTTTGCCACCGAGAAAAACTTCTCCGAAACGGCAAGTTTCACCCAAATGGATTTTGGGACAGCGGGTAAAGGCGCTTTATAATCGCAAGAAGACACTCGTGAAGGTTATTTCACGTGTAGGGGTGCTGCCCCTAACCCCGCAAGGGGCCTTGTCTCGCGATTACGCCCGAAACCCGCTTACCGGGACCGCCGCGGAGTTGTGACTCGAAAAATTCTAAAAATCAGTAGAAAAATTATATAAAATCTGTAAAATTACATAATTTTGAATTATGTACAGTAGTGTGATGGTCATGGCCCAAAACCCAATTTTTAATAAGATTAAAATTGTGTTGTAATTCATAATACGGCCTGCGCGCCGTTTTTGTACATATGCGTGTTGTATTGTGTTTGCGACCTGCGTGTCGGCTTTTAATATTTTATTTATGTTGTATTTCATATTTAGACTCGAATGTAACTCGAGTATAAAATTTGTAATGTACAAAAGTGAAGACGACGGAAATTCTGGAGAACTTGGACTCGGGAGAACTAGCCGACAACACCAAGACGGTCAAGAGGAAGCGCTTGGAGAAGCCGCTAGACCTAGGTTGACCATCGGATCCTCTCATTGGCTTGAGAGGGTCTTAGCAGGGCCATGACCAAGTCACTTATGTTTATTTTTATTATTGCTATGCTTGTGATGTATATGATGCATGATAATGTAGAATAGTAAAAATAAACTTAAGTGTATGAGATGCACAAGTAATGTGGGAACCACATTTTGATGTGCACTTAATACACATTTAGGATTAAATTAGATTTCATAAATGCCTAGATGTGATGCACATCCTCGATTAGATTAGATCTAAAATCGAATCAACTCATAAACGCCTACCGGGTCCTGATACCCATCACTACCTCGATCATATGCGCTTGTCGATTCTGCCAAAGCAGAGCAACGCATTTAATCTTGGTAGGATGCGGAGGGACAACCTTGGTCCCGCCTATCACGGCTCGAGTTAGATCGAGCTCAATCAGATTGAGTAACTAGTTAACTCAATTGGATCGAGTAAAGCTATAGGCGTATTCCAATAGTTGGAAAGGGTAGGACAAAATCACCGTTTTAAATAGTCTTGAGCGATTTAGCCAAAGCTAACTCAAGATTATTCGTAAACGTTAAATCTTGATCCTATAAACAAGAGTTGCATAGAGATGTAATTGATAAATTAGTTATCTACCGATCATATTAAGTCTTGGGCGATTTAGCCAAAGCTAACTCAAGGCATAGTATGATGTGGATCTTGTCCCACATAAATTATAGTAAATTGGTACGGATCTAGTAGTGTGGTTTGACCACTCCAATGACTTGATTCCACCAAAATTCCTATAATTTAGTGGGAGCATCATTTAATTAAAGGCCTAATTAGATGATTACTAGAATATGATATTTATTCTTTGCATTGATCTGTTGTAGATTGCCATGTCTTCAAACGCGAATACTCTCTCTCTGCGATCTGTCCTTGAGAAGGACAAGCTCACTGGAGCTAATTTCCTGGACTGGTACAGGAACTTGAGGATAGTCCTCAAACAGGAACGTAAGCTGTACGTTCTAGAGCAAGCAGTTCCTGAAGCACCACCACCCTCATCCATCCGTAGCGTTAGAGATGCTCATCAGAAGCATCAAGACGACGCGTTAGACGTGTCGTGCCTAATGCTATGCTGCATGTCCTCTGAGCTTCAGAAGCAACACGAGAACATGAATGCTTACGATATGATTGGCCACCTCAAGCAATTATATCAAGGGCAGGCAAGGCATGAGCAGTTCGAAGTGACTCAGGCCCTCTTTTCATGCAAGATGAAAGAGGGAACCCCAGTAGGAACTCACGTACTCAAGATGATTGGGTACGTCGAGAACCTCGAGAGACTAGGGTTTCCCTTGGGCCAAGAGCTGGCTACCGACCTGATTCTGCAATCGTTGCTGTCAGGTTACCGTCAATTCATCATGAATTACAACATGAACGAATTAGACAAACCACTTCCCGAGATACTCAACATGTTAAGAACTGCTGAGCCTAATCTCACCAAGCCTAGTACCGTCCTGATGGTACAGAAGGGCAAAGGCAAGGGAAAGTGGAAGCCCAAAGGTAAGGGTAAGACCAAACCAAGGGCAAAGCCAGCTCTGCAGCACTTAAACCCAAGGGTGGGGTGCAGAAGGATGCCACCTGTTTCCATTGCGGTGAGAAAGGGCATTGGAAAAGAAACTGCAAGATCTACCTGGAGGATCTTAAGAAGAAGAGAAGCGAGTCTTCTACTTCAGGTATATATGTTATAGAAGTCAACCTTTCTATTTCTACATCATGGGTATTAGATACTGGATGTGCTTCTCACATTTGTACCAATGTGTAGGGGCTGAGAAATAGCAGGGCATTGGCAAAGGGCGAGGTGGACCTACGAGTAGGCAATGGAGCACGAGTTGCTGCTGTTGCTGTAGGAACTTATTTTCTATCTCTTCCCTCTGGGCTTGTACTGGAACTAGATGATTGTTGTTATGTACCTGCACTTACTAAGAACATAATTTCTGTTTCTTGTCTAGACAAGAAAGGCTTCTCATTTATAATTAAGAACAAATGTTGTTCAGTCTATTTAAATGAAATTTTCTATTGTAGTGCAGATCTTATCAACGGACTCTACATTCTAGACTTAGAACGCCCTATCTATAATGTAAGTACCAAGAGGTTGAGATCAAATGAGTTGAACCCAACCTATCTCTGGCACTGTCGCTTAGGCCACATAAATAAGAGTCGCTTGTCCCAGCTCCATAAGGATGGATTGCTAGATTCATTTGATTTTGAATCATATGAGACATGCGAGTCATGCCTTCTAGGCAAGATGACTAAGACTCCCTTTAGTGGACATAGCAAGAGGGCAACAGATTTGTTAGGACTCATACATTCTGATGTATGTGGCCCTTTCAATGTTGCTGCTCGAGGTGGTTATAGATACTTCATCACATTTACTGATGATTTCAGTAGATATGGTTATGTGTACTTGATGACACATAAGTCCGAGTCCTTTGAAAAGTTCAAAGAATTCAGAAATGAAGTACAAAACCAACTCGGCAAGAGTATTAGAATACTTCGATCAGATCGAGGTGGAGAATACTTGAGCCATGAGTTTCGTGACTATTTAGCTGAGTGTGGGATTCTATCTCAACTCACTCCTCCTGGGACACCACAATAGAATGGTGTATCCGAAAGGAGGAATCGTACATTATTAGATATGGTACGATCTATGATGAGTCACGCAGATCTTCCTATATCCTTTTGGGGATATGCTCTAGACACGGCAGCGTTCACACTTAACCGTGTTCCATCAAAGGCGGTCATGAAGACACCATATACGATATGGACTGGGAGGAGTCCCAAGATATCTTTCATGAGGGTTTGGGGTTGTGAGGCTTACGTTAGACGCCAAGTCTCAGACAAACTGGGACCCAAATCTGATATGTGTTATTTCATAGGGTATCCCAAGGAAACGAAGGGATACTACTTCTACATTCCTAGTCAGTACAAAGTGTTTGTTGCTAAGACTGGAGTATTTCTAGAAAGGGACTTTGTTTCTAGAAAGACTAGTGGGAGTACGTTCAGTCTTGAAGAAGTTCAAGACATGGACAATAGCACTGAAGCCTTGATGGAAGTTGAACAGGAACCACAAAGTGTGGTGGTTGATGAGGTTGTTGCACAAGAAGCTGTGGAACAACAACCTGTTCATGTAGACCTACCTCTTCGCAGGTCTGATAGGGTATGTCGTCAGCCTGAGAGATACTCATTTCTCTTGTCTGACCATGATGACGTTATGCTCGTTGAGAACGAGCCTACCTCCTATTAGGAAGCTGTGATGAGCCCAGATTCTGAGAAATGGCTAGAGGCCATGAGATCCGAGATGGATTCCATGTACACCAACCAAGTATGGACTTTGGTTGATCCACCTGAAGGGGTCAAACCCATTGGGTGTAAGTGGGTCTTTATGAGAAAGACTGATATGGATGGACTTGTACATACGTATAAGGGTAGACTAGTAGCTAAAGGTTTCAAGCAAATTCATGGTATTGACTATGATGAAACTTTTTCTCCAGTCGCGATGTTCAAGTCCATTAGGATCTTGCTTGCTATTGCAGCATACCACGATTATGAGATCTGGCAGATGGACGTCAAAACTGCTTTCTGAATGGAAACCTCCTCGAGGAGTGTATATGACACAACCTGAGGGTTTTGTAGATCCAAGCATACTGGTAGAGTATGCAAGCTGCATAAGTCCCTTTATGGACTAAAGCAAGCTTCTCGAGCTGGAATCTTCGATTCGATGATGCAATCAAACAGTTTGGTTTCATCAAGAATGAAGATGAACCTTGTGTCTACAAAGGGTTAGTGGGAGCACAGTTGTCTTCCTTGTTTGTATGTAGATGACATACTACTCATTGGGAATGAACATTCCTTCACTACAGTCTGTGAAGACTTGGTTGGGGAATTCTTCTCAATGAAAGACTTAGGTGAAGCAGCCTATATTCTAGGCATAAAGATCTATAGAGATAGATCTAAGAGATTGCTTGGCCTAAGTCAGAGTACATACATGATACCGGTTTTGCAACGATTTGCCATGCAGAATTCCAAGAAGGGAAATCTGCCAATGTCACATGGCGTGAGTCTTTCGAAGACTCAAGGTCCCTCTTCTAGAGAGGAGAGAGACCGCATGAGCAAGATCCCTTATGCCTCAGCCATAGGATCTATCAAGTACGCCATGTTATGTACTTGTCCTGATGTCTCGTATGCTTTGAGCATGACGAGCAGATACCAGTCAGATCCAGGTGAACATCACTGGGATAGCGGTCAAGAATATCCTTAAGTACTTGAGAAGGACTAAGGAATATTTTTTGATATTTGGAGGCGATGAGCATCTAGTTGTAAAGGGTTACACTGATGCCAGCTTCCAAACCGACCAGGATGATTACAGATCGCAGTCAGGGTTCGTGTTTTGCTTGAATGGCGGAGCTGTGAGCTGGAAGAGTTCGAAGCAGGACACAGTTGC
>JAGFNQ010003828.1:147409-233131 GCA_024364735.1 Boesenbergia rotunda | reverse complement strand
CTAGAGGCCATGAGATCCGAGATGGATTCCATGTACACCAACCAAGTATGGACTTTGGTTGATCCACCTGAAGGGGTCAAACCCATTGGGTGTAAGTGGGTCTTTATGAGAAAGACTGATATGGATGGACTTGTACATACGTATAAGGGTAGACTAGTAGCTAAAGGTTTCAAGCAAATTCATGGTATTGACTATGATGAAACTTTTTCTCCAGTCGCGATGTTCAAGTCCATTAGGATCTTGCTTGCTATTGCAGCATACCACGATTATGAGATCTGGCAGATGGACGTCAAAACTGCTTTTCTGAATGGAAACCTCCTCGAGGAAGTGTATATGACACAACCTGAGGGTTTTGTAGATCCAAAGCATACTGGTAGAGTATGCAAGCTGCATAAGTCCCTTTGTGGACTAAAGCAAGCTTCTCGAAGCTGGAATCTTCGATTCGATGATGCAATCAAACAGTTTGGTTTCATCAAGAATGAAGATGAACCTTGTGTCTACAAAAGGGTTAGTGGGAGCACAGTTGTCTTCCTTGTTTTGTATGTAGATGACATACTACTCATTGGGAATGACATTCCTTCACTACAGTCTGTGAAGACTTGGTTGGGGAATTCCTTCTCAATGAAAGACTTAGGTGAAGCAGCCTATATTCTAGGCATAAAGATCTATAGAGATAGATCTAAGAGATTGCTTGGCCTAAGTCAGAGTACATACATTGATACCGTTTTGCAACGATTTGCCATGCAGAATTCCAAGAAGGGAAATCTGCCAATGTCACATGGCGTGAGTCTTTCGAAGACTCAAGGTCCCTCTTCTAGAGAGGAGAGAGACCGCATGAGCAAGATCCCTTATGCCTCAGCCATAGGATCTATCAAGTACGCCATGTTATGTACTTGTCCTGATGTCTCGTATGCTTTGAGCATGACGAGCAGATACCAGTCAGATCCAGGTGAACATCACTGGATAGCGGTCAAGAATATCCTTAAGTACTTGAGAAGGACTAAGGAATATTTTTTGATATTTGGAGGCGATGAGCATCTAGTTGTAAAGGGTTACACTGATGCCAGCTTCCAAACCGACCAGGATGATTACAGATCGCAGTCAGGGTTCGTGTTTTGCTTGAATGGCGGAGCTGTGAGCTGGAAGAGTTCGAAGCAGGACACAGTTGCAGATTCTACAACAGAAGCTGAGTATATTGCTGCATCAGAGGCAGCAAAGGAGGCAGTTTGGATCCGCAAGTTCATCACAGAGCTTGGGGTGGTTCCTAGCATATCTGATCCCGTAGAGCTCTATTGTGACAACAATGGAGCTATTGCGCAGGCTAAGGAACCTCACTCACACCAGCGGACCAAACACATACTACGGCGATTCCATCTCATTCGAGTGATCATCGATCGAGGAGATGTGAAGATTTGCAGAGTACCCACAGAGGCTAACGTCGCAGATCCCTTGACCAAGGCTTTGGCACAGATGAAGCATGATGGTCACACTAGGTCATTGGGTATTAGATACTACAGCGATTGACACTAGTGCTAGTGGGAGATTGTTAGTGAGAGCCCTAGAGCCAATCATATGATGATTACTTTTTGGACTCATTGTATCATATTCTTGTATATATATTTCTTATATATAAAGGCATTTCTTATGGTTATTGTACTTATGTGTATTAGTGCCAAATAACTTAGTATAATAACGTCCTTGAGTAGAAGGTTCTTATCTATATCAATCGATTAGTTGAATCGATAGTGAGATGATATAGAGAACACTACTCTTAATTATTCCTAGTCAAGTATTAACATTCAAGGACAATGTTAATGCATAGAGACTAGCATGTAGGTCAACATGATGACTTGATCTCACAAGTCATGGATATGAGATATCAAGTTGACACATGGGTATACATTAGAGAATGTATACTGAATGGCCCGTCATGAGAAAGTATCATAGATCGTTATATGAGTGTCATATACTTTCTCATGTGACTATTAGTATGACTATAGTCCTAGACCTGAAGTTACCATAGTTCCCTACATAAGGAGTTACGTACTTTGGCTTCGTCAAACGTCACCCGTAACTGGGTGGACTATAAAGGCGATTACTGGGTTTGTAACAAATTATGCGGAGGGATGTGAGTAACGTAGATGGGATCTATCCCTCCTATATAACGGGAGTGATATCTTCGTTCTTGATAGAGTAAGACCACTAAGTGCATGGCCATGCCCAAATAAGGCAATATTAGATATTGAGCTTATTTGATTATATTGAGTCTACTTGGAGATCAAGACATATAGATTGATTTGAGGATGACACGGTCTATGCCTCATGAAAGATCAATCTAGATATCGAGAATAGAAGGACGTTGTCACATATTGTGATGGTCACAATTATTAGTCACAATGGTGATGTTGGATCTCGACATTCTTGTAACTTGGGTAGCAATGATGTGTTGCTAGATACCTCTCATTGCTTATGTCCTTAAATAGGTTTAAGGGCATTGCCAACGTTACAAGAACCTATAGGGTCACACACATAGAGCAATAGATGGAGAATAAGTCCATATGATGGACCGAGAGTAATGAAGTCAAAGTTTGACTTTGGCTAAATATGGAAAGTCCATAAAAGGCAAGTTTGACTTGACTCAAATTAGACAACTTGAGTTGGACTCGAGTTTGATCCAAGTGTTGGATGAATCTAATCATGGGAGAATAATGAAGTCAAAGTTTGACTTTGGCTAAATATGGAAAGTCCATAAAAGGCAAGTTTGACTTGACTCAAATTAGACAACTTGAGTTGGACTCGAGTTTGATCCAAGTGTTGGATGAATCTAATCATGGGAGAATAATGAAGTCAAAGTTTGACTTTGGCTAAATATGGAAAGTCCATAAGAGGCAAGTTTGATTGACTCAAGCCACATCACCTTGACTTGACCAAGTGATGACTTGGCATCATCATCAAGGCTAAGTAACCTCCCCATTTGAATTTTGAATTCAAATAGGGGGTTACCAAAGGTAGTGGCCGGCCAAAATGGATCACACAAATAAGGAGTTTTTTTTTTGGTGTGATTCATTCTTCTCCCCTCTTGGTTTATGTTTTGGTTTTGCTCTCCCTCTCCTCTCATCTTGCCGAGACCCCAAGTAGTGCTAGCACACTTTTGGGCTCTCCTCTCCACTCTCTTGCTTGTGTGGATACTTCTAGAGGGTTGCTACTTTGCATCCTTGAGATCCGACACCAACCGAGGAGCGAGCGGGAATTGCGGGGCACGCATCGAAGGTAGTTTTCTCTTCTCTAATAGATCTAGGTTGTAGATCGGTTTTGAAGCATGTAAACGAGCACTCGAAAATTTTTGAAATGGTTTTCTTCGCTCGGATCCTTTCTATTGGGGCTTTCGGGGTTTCCGCGACGCGAAAAAGCGGTTTTCGCGGCCCGAAAAACCCTACAGTTCACTTGTCCAATATCTAGGGCGAAGCTTTTTGCCGTGCTTATCCTTGGGAATTTTGAATGGGTCTTCAATGGTCATTCTACACTCTCAATCCATCCCGAGCCAATTCTTCATTCTATCTTTCCAATAGTCAAAATTCTCTTGTTCGTATGATGGTGGTGAGTTGATATCGTCACCCAACTTATCATCCATGACTCTTTTCCCTCTGGCAAGTGCTCCCTCGGCGGTTAGTCCGATGAAGAGCGAACCTTGCTCTGATACCAACTGAGAGATCGATGTAGGCGTGCAGAGGGGGGGTGAATGCACTTTCTCGGATCGTTTTGATCTCTACAAGACTGTTAGCGCAGCGGAAATAATATGTAAAGACAATAACAATGCTAACAATACCAGATTTAGTTGGTATCCACCCCGGCCGGGTGACTAATCCAACAATCCTTCGGCAGATCAAACCCCGGATAACCTCCGGCTAGAACTCATCGCTCCTTATGGGTGGAGAAACCTCGCCACAACACCAAGGACACTTAGAGAACAAAGTAGACTACTATCTTGCCATAACCAAGCAAGATTCGTTAAGAAACAAGGTAGAAAACGAGCCCCTTTAAATAGGGCTCGAATCTGAAACAGTCGCTACCAGTCGACTGCCCAAATGGCAGTCAACTGGTCCCACTCAGATTCGACCGTTACAGCATAACGTTCAAATTCTGGCCAGCTGTTCCAGTTGGCACCAGTCGACTGCCCATGGGCCAGTCGACTGGTCCGAGACCTAAGCCTAGGGTTTCTCTCCGAGTACAAATCTCTCCACACTCAAACCCTCCCGGCTTAACCCCTGAGTATATGCTCTCATACTCAGCCACTTACAACTCAGTTGACTCTTCACCAGCAGTCTTGACTGTTGCCTTCACGCCTTCTTCATCTTTGGCCCTCGTCCCTCGGATGTGCACGCAAGCCTCCAGCTTGCCTCCATGCCACTCTTCACGTACGCCTCGAAGTACGCGTCCCTCGGCTCATCATCTCCGCTATCCATGGTCCCTCGGATACGCACGTAAGCCTTCAGCTTACCTCCATGCCATCCTTCACCTGAAGACATCAACCAAGTCCACATATACCTGTACACCTACACACTCATGTACATATGTGAGAACAACATAAGTCCTAACTTAACCATTTTGCCCACACATCAAAATATCATGATCTTCCAGATCATCTCAGGGCCGATTGCCCCAACAGTTTTATGAATAAAGATGCATGCCATGTTTTATGAAAGAAGATGCATGCCATGTTTTATGAATGAAGATGCATGCCATGTTTTATGAATGAAAATGCATGCCATGTTTTATGAATAAAGATGCATGCCATGTTTTATGAAAGAAGATGCCTGTCATGTTTATGAATAAAGATGTATGCCATGTTTTATGAATGACAATGCATGCCATGTTTTACGAATGATGATGCATGCTATGTTTTATGAAAGAAGATGCATGCCATGTTTATGAATGAAAGTAATGCTCATGCCTTCCAGGCATCATGATGCTATGCATTAAGTATGAACAATGAAAAGACAAGCATGTTTTAAGTCATGCTTCATGTAACAAGGTTATGCTATTTTTAAATATGCCATGAATGTCTTATGAATGATGAAGCATGTAAAGTATTTTACATTATGAATGGGCTTGTACCAGACCGAAGTATGGGTCCAAGGGATGGGCACCTTAAGAACGCCCCGGTTCTGGACTACCGACTATGCTGTCCACGGTTCTGGCACTACCGAAGCTGTGCAACAGTGATGGGCACCTTAAAAACGCCCCGGTTCTGGGACTACCGACTATGCTGTCCTTACCCTAGTAGGTCGGGGCTCGCTACCTCGTATTTACTTAGGGATGCGCGCTTATGATGTATGTATGTGGTACAAGCCGGGGATCCCCAATGATGTTATGATTATGTTTAAGTATTTAAAAGTATGATTTTAAAAGTTAAACATCCTTATGTATATGCATTAGACTCATGCATCCATTCATGTTATGCATTCTGCCATGATAGTAATATCTTATGTTTATGTTATGCCAAGTATTATGCCATGCTACGAATGTTTATTATGTTTATGTTATGCCAAGTATTATGCCATGCTACGAATGTTTATTATGTTTATGTTCTTGCCAAGTATTTTGCCATGCTATGAATGTTTATTATGTTTATGTTAATGCCAAGTATTATGTCATGCTACGAATGTTTATTATGTTTATGTTCATGCCAAGTATTTTGCCATGCTACGAATGTTTATTATGTTTATGTTTATGCCATGTATCATGCCATGCTGAGAATGTTTATTATGTTTATGTTCATGCCATGTCAAATATATGCTAAGTGATCATAGAGGCTTATATTCTAAGTAGAGCACTAAGTATGCTAATGTTTCATGTGCTCATGATTAAGTGATGAATGGTTTTAGTGAGTAGAAAAGAGTCTTACTAAGCCTGTGTACTTATAGTCCTATTTCCTTATATCGCAGATCATGCAAGGGGACTGTAAGGAAGCAGCAGGAGGGCAAGAATGCATGTGTGTGGTAGTGACTTGGCCAAGAAAACAATATGTTTGCTCGTCTTATGCTAGAACTTTACCTTTACTACTTATGTGCTTGAATGGTGACTTATGTGACTCTATGACATGATGCTAAGTATGACATGATATGATGCTAAGTATGAAGTTAATATGTCAAGTTCCCATGTCATGATGTTAGGAATGATAGTAGGTGCATGTAGGTGTAAGTTTAGAGTTTTTCCGCTGCATTATGATGTCCACCTGCCCTACTCATGTTAACGTAACGCCGCTTTATGGAAAAAAAAGCGGGTGTTACAAGAAGGGCCTTAGAAAAGCCGTCGCAAGATCCCACTAACTGCGAAACAGGTACCGATCTTAAGAATAAGAAACAGAATGCTTAATAAGGGACCAGATCAATTCAGGCATACCTGAGTGGCCTTGAGAAAAAAGGCGTCAGCTTTATTACGGGGACCCTGAAAGTAAGATTCCTTGAGTCCCTGCTAATAGCGGTCGGCCACCGACCCGTACAGGTGAAGATCTTGATGCTGATCGGGTAGCTTGCCCGGGGGCATCCTCAAGTGGCAGTCGGACCGAGTGGGCACCAAAAGGTGTAGCATCGGATGCTTGATTGGCTCCTCAGCAGAAGGGAATCCCGATCCTTCAGGCGTCGACTGGTCAGAAGCATCAAAGGGGACGGAGGAGTTGGCAGCCGGTGCAACAGTAGGGGGATCGGCCATGGAGTCATTGATAGGGTCGGCTGGCGGAGCAATTGCGGGATGATCACTCATGGGGTTGTCAGCAGCCATGAGGACGGAAGAATCAGCAACAGAAGCCACAAAGGGAACGATATCGGTGGAAGTAGGAGGGGCTCCCGAATCGGGAGCCGTTTTCTTCTTCTTCTTCTTCTTCTTCTTCTTCTCCAGATGTTTGCTGGAAGAGGGGCGAGACAAGCCCCCTGTTGGGGAAGGCACTCGCCGACGCTTGGAAGGAGTACGTTGCTTGGCAGGTGGGGGTGGTGCTGTCTCAGAAGCAGTGGGAGCCGACTCCGAGATAGTCGGGGTCGGGTTCGCCATGCCACCATCCGCCGAGGCACCTCCCCTTGTCGCCAACTCGGTGGTGACCCGGGTCAGCAGCTCGGCCTCATCTAGCTTAAAGCCTTCCTGTAATGAGGCATACTGCATTGTGGAAACTACACCAAGGACACGGGCTCTGGCAGAATTCAAGAATATGTAAGAAGGAGGTTGTAATGCTTACCAACTACAGACAACGACGGAACCGGAAGGGGGCTATGACCAAAGGCAGAGAGAATCTCCTCTCTCATCAGATGCACTCCGTGAAAGTGCCTATCTTCGAGCTCGGTTGTAACCATCTGAAAGGCTGTTGAGGTGCGATAGTTTTTTAGGAGAGGGACGAGGTAAGGAAGCTCGTTGACCCAGGCCAGGGGCCAGCTCAGGGCCGAGGTGGGCTTAATGAAAAAGTAACGCTCTTTCCACCCTTTATTGGAAGAAGGAAGTTTCAGGAGGAAAGAGGCTTTAGCTCGGGCCTGGAAGAAGTCGCCCAACTCTTGCTGCTTAGGGTAGAAGAAGTAGTGGAAGTGGTCGGGCTGCAAACGAATTTTATACAGGGTGAAAATAATGATTGAACCACACATCAGACGTATGACATTCGGGGCCAATTGAGATAAGGGGATCTGAAAGTAATCACAAACAGAGGAGAAGAAAGGATGAACGGGAAATCTGAGACCGGCTTGCAGGTGGTCTCGAGACAAAGTGACGTAGCCCAATGGGGCGGAGTTAGGCCGATCGATTGACTTGGGCAAGCGCATGTGGTGGTCGGAAGGGATCAAGAAGTCCGAGCGGATTTGCTCCAGCTCATGGACAATGAGATCAATTACCATGGCGGAGTACCAGGGTAGAGAAGGGGAGGAAGACGAAGAAGGAGAAGCCATGAGATAAGAAGAAGAAAGGAAACTGACCGATGGAGAGAGTCGCCGGAGAAGAGAGTCGAGGAATAGAAGTTGTTAGAGCCCTAGCAGAGTTCAAAATGGCGGAGAGCGATGTGGGGGTTCGAATGCAGGGAGAAGAATGGTCAAATGAAAGGCCTACTTATGGGAACCGATGAGGGACGTCGGTCGTTCGATGAAGAACGGGGAGAAAAGTGCGGCCATGCCGGAATTGTCTGATCAGGCTCGGGTTATGCTCAAGATTCCAGAACACATGTGCGGGTAGAACATTCGCGAAGGATGATGGCATATCCTTCGGTATGCGGGAGCAAATGTCTTAGGAGCGCGAGTCCTAGGTCATTAAGGCAACAATTAAAGAGAAGTGTCCTAAGGCAATCGCCTTATGATTGTAAAACATTTATATTAATAAATGATAATCCACTATTTGAGTATACATGCTTGTGTATTTGATTGGGATCTTAAACTCATCTACTGAATGTCCGCAATACAACTCACAGCATAAGAGAATTTGTGATGAGATCACAACTAGTGATTATCTCTAAATGCGCAAATGTGAAGTATTGAAAATATCCCTAGTCGATGAATTGATAAAAACGGACACAATCAATTCTGTTGAGACTAGCATGGGTTATTCTCTAATCAGCTGATTCTCACTGGCTGGTGACTTTGGGATGTCCGGAGATAAACATGGATGCTAGTTAAGAGAACTAGTTCATTGGAGTGACTAGCTGTAAGACTTCATATGGAATCTATCTATAGAAATGTCGATGAAGTTATTACTGCGGCTTAAGTGCAATGTTCCTTTGACTTGCGGTGTTCAAGTCATCTTGGTCATGGAGACTTATACTTTAACATCTTAAGCAAGCATCTCCAAGGAGGTGTGGACCCAGGATGATTGGGTATAAGCCAAAGTGCCCGAAGATGTTTGAACAGCCTACAAAGGATTCACCACTCCATGCGAGGAGATGTATACCCAGGCCTATCGTTGGATTGTTACTCAAAAACCTCTGGCCAGAGTATATCATGTTAAGAGTGAAAGTCTCTTAAATACATGAGAGTAATTAGAAATCCAAAGGACGAGAAAGACACTACTTGGGCTAGGTGTGACGTAGTCAGCCTAGTGGGGACTGACATAAATAGACCGTGTCCTGAACCAAGTGGGTATAAGGTGGTGAAGGGAATGGGGCACGATTCATTAGAGCTGCTGAAGGGTTTCAGAATAATTTCTTCTGAGGTCAAACCGTTGATCTTTCGATTAATTAGGGATCATGATGTACTACTAGGTGCCACTCATGATCGTTCTATAATTAGTTGATTATAGACGGCCAACATAAATCGAAAGCCAATTTAGTCACACGCACTACGAGTAATACGAGGGATTTAAAACGAGTTGAAAATTGGATTTTCCGATCAAGAGAAATAAGTCGAATCTGAGTTAATCAGAGGCGCAATGGAAGCTAAAAATGGATAAGTCTTTTGAAGGTTTTTTGGGCGAATTAAATGAGTTTAATTCGCGACCGGTTCGGGTTGGTTTGGCCGGCCAAAGTGGGTGCCAAACCCCCCTTGGGTGGCCGGCCACAATAGAGGGAGTAAACCAATTAATTTTGGTTTAATTAATAAAATAAATCTAGCGAGATTTGTTTTATAAATTATGGATAAATAAATTTGTATAAAGAAATTTATATAAATAAATTTATAGAAATTTATTCTTTTTATGGAAGTTAAAATAATCCATGAATTGGTTTATTTTAATTTTATAAAATCAATTATGAATTGATTTTTTTTCATAATAAGAAAGTTTATAAATTTCTTATAAAATTTATTCCATAATAAAATGAGAGATTAATTAGTTTTATTATAAAGTTAATTATAATAAAACTTGGTAATTCATAAGAGAATTTATAGGATAAATTTCTTATGATAACTAATTAGTTTTATTATAAAGTTAGTTATAATAAAACTTGATTTAAACGGAATAATTCATAAGAGAATTTATATGATAAATTTCTTATGATAACTAATTAGTTTTATTATAAAGTTAGTTATAATAAAACTTATTTTAAACGGAATAATTCATAAGAGAATTTATAGGATAAATTTCTTATGATAACTAATTCCGTTAATTCCGTTAAGAGGATACTTGGCAAGGGAGATGCTACTATATAAAGGAACCAAAGGCAAGCCCTTAATTCCAATTGAGTTGTCAAGAGAAGTAGCTCCCTCTCTCCCTCTTATTCTCTTCTCCTCCCTTAGGGCCGGCGCCCACCCTAACCATATTAGGGCCGGCACCCAACCTACACCCAAGCAAGGTTGTTGCCGTGAGCTTCAAGAAGAAGAAGAAACGAAGCAAGAAGAAGAAGAAGCGGATAGCGACTCCTCTCTTCCCGGAATTCGATTCCGTTTTCTTGGTGGTTAGTTTCCTTTTCTTCTCTTGATCTTCTTTGTTGTGCCTATAGAGAATCTAGTAGTTCTCGTCGGCACAAAACTCGTGACTTTGCGAAGTCATCCCGAAGAGAACTCGGCGTGGACGCGAATAGAGGCGAAGCTTCCAAGGGACGCTACGGTTGGATCTCGTCCCTTACTTCGAGTTACGCGAGGTACTTGGTAAATTAGTTTACTTTTCCGCAAAATTTTATTTTATGATTATGTCGATACACTATAAGGTTGCTTGCTAGATACGAAGTTAAAATAATTTAGGAAATTATTTTATGCAAATTCTTCCGCTGCACGTAAAAATTTAAAATTTTACGAACTCGTATCCTTGTCGACATGCACCCGGTCCCAACACGTCGGTCGTTCGATGAAGAACGGGGAGAAAAGTGCGGCCATGCCGGAACTGTCTGATCAGGCTCGGGTTATGCTCAAGATTCCAGAACACATGTGCGGGTAGAACATTCGCGAAGGATGATGGCATATCCTTCGGTATGCGGGCGCAAATGTCTTAGGAGCGCGGGTCCTAGGTCATTAAGGCAACAATTAAAGAGAAGATACGCCCGAATTTCAGAGGATCCCGAAGAGACAGGCTGCCTAGTAGAGGATGCCTATGTGTAAAACTTGATCGCTCGGGTGAGCCAGGTTCGAGCCAGAGTCGGGGTCCAGTCAGTCGGACTGTGTGCCTCCTTCGACTAGACTTGAGGGGGATGCTTATGATCCCGGGCCAGCTTGCGTGTAGCTTGGCCTAGCAGCCTGGCGCCTAGTCAGAAGGAAAATGGTTAATGGGATGGAAAGGCCCGTCCGATAGGCATCAATCGAATCAAAGCCCCTGAACAGATGCGTGACGACTCACGCACCTCAGGAGCTGTCCGACCCAAGCTTAGGCGCTCATGCTGTTGGGTTCGACTGGCACAAAACAATAAAAATGCAGCGAAAACAAGAACCCACGAGCGATCCATGCAAAAGAAAAACTCGTACAAGGCTATCTATCTAATAGATTTATCTACTGTTCCCAACTCGAGCTCAGATCTCCCAAGTTCCCAACTCAGGCTCGGACTTCCCGAGTTCCCAACTCGGGCTCGAACTCCCGAGTTCCCAACTCGGGCTCGGACTCCCGAGTTCCCCAACTCGGGCTCGGGCCTCCCGAGTTTCCCACTCGGGCTCAGGCTTGCCGATAGAATTTCTCGAAGCATTGTGTCCTTTGTGTGTGACCCAATAGGTTCTTGCGACGTTGGCAATGCGTCTAAACACTTTAGACACATAAACAATGAGCGGCATCTAGCAATGCATCATTGCTATCCATGTAACAAGAAAAGTCGAGATCCGACTAAACCTCCGTGACTATGATAGTGTATGACCTTGTCCTTCTATCCTTGATATCTAGATTGACCAATGAGGCATAGACCGTGTCATCCTCAATCAATCTTGTATTTCTTGATCCCCGAGTAGACTCACTCAAACAAATGAGCTCAATATCTCATACTGACTCATTTGAGCATGGCCATGCGTTTCAGTAGTCCTACTCGATCAAGGGGCTCACAGATATTACTCCCGTCATATGGGAGGGATAGATCCCATCTACATCACTCACATCTCTCTGCATAATTCATTACATACCCAGTGATCGCCTTTATAGTCCACCCTGTTACGGGTGACGCTTGACGATACCAAAGTACATAACTCCTTATGTAGGGAACCATGGTGACTTCAGGTCTAAGGACTATTCATACCAATAGTCACATGAGAAAGTCTATGACACTCATATGACAATCAATGAAACTTTCTCATGGCGGGTCATTCAATACACATTCTCCAATGTATACCCATGTGTCAACTTGATATCACATATCCATGACTTGTGAGCTCAAGTCATCAGTTGACCTACATGCTAGTCTCCATGCATTAATATTGTCACTGAATATTAATGGTCGACTAGGAATAATTTAGTGTAGTGTTCTCTACATTATCTCACTGTCGATTCAACCAATCGATATAATGTAAATAAGAACATACTACACAAGGACATTATTATACTTAGTCATTCGGCACAGAATACAAAGTAAGTATAATAACCAAACATGCCTTTATTAATAATAGAATATGATACAAAATGCTTCTAGTCAATCATCACATAATTGGCTCTAGGGCTCCTACTAACACATGCTCCGACACCCCTCTAGGTTTGGCTCCCCGTGGACACGTGACAGACCACGCTCCAGGGGTAAGCCGGAACCAGAGGGGGAGTTACTCGATACATCGACATGCAGTGCCCCAATCGACACCCTCATAGGCCCTCAGGCGACCTCGATATGCAATGCCCTAGTCGGTACCCTCCTAGGTCCTCAGTCGGCCTCGACAGGCAGTGCCCCAGTCGGCACCCTCCTAGGCCCTCAGCTGACCTCGATAGGCAGTGCCCCAGTCGGCACCCTCCTAGGCCCTCAGTCAACCTCGACATGCAGTGCCTCAGTTGGCACCCTCCTAGGCCCTCAGCTAGCCTCGACAGGCAGTGCCCCAGTCGGCACCCTCCTAGGCCCTCAGCTGGCCTCGACAGGCAGTGCCCTAGCCTGCACCCTCCTAGGCTTTCAGCCGACCTCGACATGCAGTGCCTTAGTCGGCACCTTCAAAGGCCCTCAGTTGGCCCTAGCAGGCAACGGAGCTACTCCCTAGCACCGGACTACCAGAAGCTGTACGGGGTCAGCGCAGAACTGAAGCCATCTGGGTTTCAAACGATGGATATCTCGCTGAGGTATTGATTTTCCTGCAATACCCTGTCCCCCCCGTACCACGACCACTTACACTGGTGTTAGGCTGAGCGGCGGCTAGCGACGCCAACCATTAAGTTGACAGTGCCCCTTTCCTTAATACAGTATGCACTACTTTATCCTGTCATCTCTGGGCATGCATTACCTTGTCCTCACTATATGACAACAGGTGGCAGGTGGGGCATGAGCTATCAGCTTCCCCGGCTATATAAGCTTCCTCACTCCGCATCTCTCAGGTACGCACAATAGTGCATTCCATATTGTTTCATTGCTTTCCATTGCCACGGTAGAGCATTGACTTGACCGTCGGAGTACCTAGCCGGAGACATTTTCCGGCGGGTTCTAACGGTCTCTTTCTAGTAGGATCGGAGCACGCCAGCTCGGCAGACAGCCTCAGCGACCTTACGCTTCCCGGAGGACGATCCAGCTGTAGGGGCATCCACCTCACTTCGCGACAGGATCAAATTTGTGATCCCGGGCTAGCTTGCGTGTAGCCTAGCCCGACAGCCTGGCGCCTAGTCAAAAGGAAAATGGTTAATGGGCTGGAAAGGCCCGTCGGATAGGCATCAATCGAATCAAAGCTCCTGAACGGATGCGTGGCGACCCATGCTCCTCAGGAGTTGTCTGACCCAAGCTTAGACGCTTATGCTCCAACACCCCTCTAGGTTTGGCTCCCCGCTGACGCGTGGCAGACCACGCTCCGGGGGGTAAGCCCGAACCAGAGGGGGAGTTACTCGATACATCGACATGCAGTGCCCTAGTCGGCACCCTCATAGGCCCTCAGCCGGCCTCGACAGGCAACGCCCTAGTCGGCACCCTCCTAGGCCCTGAGCCGGCCTCGACATGCAGTGCCTCAGTCGGCACCTTCATAGGCCCTCAGTCGGCCGTAGCAGGCAGCGGAGCCACTCCCTGGCACTAGACTACCAGAAGCTGTACGGGGTCAGCACAAAACTGAAGTCATCTGAGTCTCAAATGACGGATATTGTGCTAAGGTATTGATTTTCCTGCCATACCCTGTCCCCCCGTACCACGACCACTTACACTGGTGTCAGGCCGAGCAACGCCCAACGAAACCAACCATTAAGTTGACAGTGCCCATTTCCTTAATACAGTATGTACTACATTATCTTGCCACCTCTGGGCATGCATTACCTTGTCCTCGCTATATGACAACAGGTAGCAGGTGGGGCAGGAGCTGTCAGCTTCCCCGGCTATATAAGCTTCCTCACTCCGCATCTCTCAGGTTCGTGCAATAGTGTATTCCATACTGTTCCATTGCTTTCCATTGCCACGGTAGTGTACTGATTTGACCGTCGGAGTGCCTGGCCGGGGACTTTTTCCGGCGGATTCAAACGGTCTCTGTCTTGTAGGATCGGAGCGCGCCAACTCGGTAGACAGCCTCAGCGACCTTACGCTTCCCGGAAGACCATCCAACTGTAGAGACATCCACCTCGCTTCGCGACAGGATGACCAACCCTGCGAAGGAACAACTCATTGGAAAGCAACTGCAAGACTCTTTACACGTCTCGGAAGGATTAAATATGAGGGCCCGAGCTAAGATTATTGGAAGAACAAATTATGAAGTCTCGAGTTAATTTTATGAAGGAAACACTCATCAGACTAATAGAAGTTAGGCTCGAGTTGCAGTTGGACTTGTTGCAACCAATTGCAAGTCATACGGTCTAATTAGATTAATTTAGGTCTCTAAATAAGTTAACTAGATAATTAGAAGAATGAAATGTAATGGATTTTAACCTCACTAGGCCTTTTAAGTTTTTTTGGATGAAGGGCAGCATGTTGACATTGGACTTAACTTGGATTGCACCATCTTCGCACTTGGAAAACTTGAGTTTTGTTTAGTTTCTTTTTAATTTTAGAAATAAGCGGAGACCTTTTAAAAAGGTTGTTAAATTCAAAAACTTTATCCTAACTCCTTTATAGATTGATAACACACCTTTAGAGATTAATAATATAATTGTTTGTTTCTGGTGACAAAGGTGTAGCAGGAGGGTGAGTGTCTTTTCAGTTTTTTAAAATATTTAAAACATGAGTCTCAATTTCAATAAATTAATGGATGAATTTCTCATAACGAAAGTTGACCTAAAAATTTTAGGTTAATGGATCGTCCGCTGCGAGTACTTCTCAATTTATCCTGAAAATTTTCCAAATGTAAGCCAAATACCTTATTTCTTCATAAAGCAAGACTTTTAAATAAAATTTTAATTTTCCTAATATAAATACTAACTAACTTTTCTAAAAGAAGCTAGACAATTTTTGTTTTAAGCTATAAAACTAAATGTTTTTAGAGTTCCAACAAATTATCAAAATTAATAATTTTAAATAAAATTAAAATTCTTAATTGCGCCATTCTCCTCGACCCTAGAAAATTCGATTCCATCGAGTGGAAAGGTAGAGTACGTGTTTAAAGTAAGTTTGATCGAATTGCAAATAGATGATATGTAAAGGTATATCTTTAACTAAATTGAGTAATTATTCGTGTATTTTTTTCATTATTGTTTTTTATTGTCAATTTATTCTTGTGTGTTATTCTCTCCAACTGCCTCTCGAAGAGTAGTTAACTTTATTTGTGAGTCGTCTTTATAAAGAATAGGGAACAATTGATTTGGTAACTTTGTCTTGCAATGTTTCTTCATATCTTCCAATTAAAAGGAGATAGATATATTTTATTTCTCCTTTTATATACTATACTCTGAGATATTCCATTTTGATCATCCTTACTAATGGGCAACGAAACATTGACAAATATAATATTCATGTCTTTATTGAAATCATGTCATATAAAAGTGATAACGAAGAAGATGATTCAATAAAATCTATAACAAAATTAGAGGAATATTCAAACTTGTCCCAATAAATTAGCATATCTTTCAATTTAAAAAGAAACATCAATTTCAATATATTTTTTAAAAAAGGACAGAATTTAATGCATTGACTAAGTTTTGAGTTAAAATAATTTTTAATTTCTTTTTAAATTCCTTTTGTGTGCCCTCAAAGCCCTTTAACTTAGGTCTCTAGAGAAACACAACAATCTATTGGTGCAATTGATGAGTGTGATTCTGTATATCTTTAAGGATTATTTATTATATATCTTGTTGCATTTCATGGTATAATTTGCATTTTCATATCCCATTTCTTTGGATTTCGCTACTTTTATTCTTTTAGTTTAGAGAACTGATTTTTTCCTTATTTTCGTTGATAGGACGTATTTTCACAACAAAAATGGAGTATAAATCTTTTGGAACGTGAAGTTGGATTAGGAGCACACTCTAATTATAGGATCGGGTGCGTCGATAGAAGGAGAGGTAAATATCAACCGTTATTCTTTTTAAATTTCGTCATTCGTTCATCTTTCTATTCGCGCCGAGCCTTATCTTCGAGGATGAAGTTTTGGGTCCCAGGCGCCCGAATTACCCTCTCGAGTGCTTGGGACCCTTCAGGCACCTAGGAACAACGTAGGTGCCTAGATTCCAGGCGCCTAAGTAAGTCCCAGGTGCTTGGATCACTTTCTAGGCGCTTGGATGCTTCAAGCACCTAGACCAGGTTTGGTCTAGGCTAACTTTTCCATCCACTTGCATTTGCTTCTCTAATCTTGCCTCTAGCTCCAGGTTCTTGCAAAACAAGCAAACACAAGATAAGCAAGCAACCTAAGTCTTAGTTTTGTAAGTCTACCCGCCCTATTAGACTTTGCTTGGAGTCAAACCCCTAAGACTTTACCACCCAAGGTCTATCCTTAGGATTTCACTGTAGGGATCTATAGGTAAAAATATTCAAAAATCGTAGATAGATCCCACGAACGATCCATGGGAAAGAAAAACTGATACTTAGTTAATTTACAAATTCCTATTGTATAGGGTATACCTTTGGTGCGTGCCCTTCGCTTATCCTGCTTGTCTGAGGTATGCCGGATCTCTTGCACGTTCGTGCCTCTATGCGTATTCGCACGAACATGATCTCCCAAGCTTCGGAGAAAAATTACCTTTGTCGTGCTAGCCACAAGAGGAGATTCATAAAGAAAGGAGGAGAGGAAGAAGAGGAATTTCGGATAAGAGAAGTAAGGGAAGGAAAAATGACAAGTTTAATCTCCAAAGCATCGTGTCCTTAGTGTATGACTCAATAGATTCTGGTAACATTGACAATGTGTCTAAACCACTTTAGACATATAAGCAATAAGTGCATCTAGCAATGCATCATTGTTACCTAAGTGACGAGAAAGTCGAGATCCGACTTAATCATTGTGACTATAACAATGTATGATCTTGTCCTTCTATCCTTGATATCTAGATTGACCAATGAGGCATAGACCGTGTCATCCTCGATCAATCTTTGTGTTTTTTGATCCCCTAGTAGACTCACTCAAACAAATGAGCTCAATATCTCATATTGACTCATTTGAGCAAGACCATGTGTTTTAGTAGTCCTACTCGATCAAGGGGCCCACATATATCACTCCCGTCATATGGGAGGGATAGATCCCATCTACATTACTCACATCCGTTCGCATAATTCATTACATACCCAGTGATTGCCTTTATAGTCCACCCTGTTACGGGTGACGTTTGACGATACCAAAGTACATAAATCCTTATGTAGGGAACTGTAGTGACTTCAGGTGTAAGGACTATTCATACTAATAGTCACATGAGAAAGTTTATGATACTCATATGACAATCTATGAAACTTTCTCATGACGGGTAAATTCAGTACACATTTTCTAATGTATACCCATGTGTCAACTTGATATTATATATCCATGACTTGTGAGCTCAAGTCATCAATTGACCTACATGCTAGTCTTCATATATTAATATTGTTCTTGAATATTAATGCTTAACCAGGAATGGTTTAGTGTAGTGTTCTCTACATCATCTCACTATATATTCAACCAATCGATATGATGTAAATAAAAACCTACTATCCAAGGATATCATTATACTTAGCTATTTGACACAAATATAAAATAAGTATAATAACCAAACATGCCTTTATTAATGATAGAATATGATACAAAACGTCTCTAGTCAATCATCATATAATTGTCTCTAGGGCTCCCACTAATGCTAATCACTATAATTTCTAATACCCAGTGACCTAGTCTGACCATCATGCTATTGGGATCTCCCAGTGACATAAACAAAAACCTGCAGCGGAACCAAGATCCCTCGAGCGATCCATGCGAAAGAAAACTCGTACAAAGCTGATCTACAGCTACTTATCTTATAGATATATCTTTGATGCGTGCCCTTTAGTTTATCCCGCTCATCCAAATGACAAGAAACTCTTTTATACTCATCCCATGAATATGAAGAGGTTTTTGTCCCTTTAGCATCCCTTCATTAAAGCCAATAAAGAGCACATCTTCTCATGTGACTCTTCAACTTCTCTCCATTCAATGAAGAGAGACTTTTCCTCTTCCTTTATTATTAATTCATTAAACACTTTAATGAATTAACATCTCATCCAAATGTGGTTGAGTCTAATCTAAATGAGTCTAACTCAAATTAGATCTCAATCCCATAATCCAATTAGATTTACTTGAGAGTAACTCAATCAATCCAATTCAGATCAAATCTTAGTCAAACTAAGATCAATCAATCTCCGAAGCATTGTGTCCTTAGTGTGTGACCCAATAGGTTCTCATAACGTTGACAATGTGCCAAAACCACTTTAGACACAAGCAATGAGCGGCATCTAGCAATGCATCATTGCTACCCAAGTAACAAGAAAAGTCGAGATCCGACTTTTCCTCCGTGCCTATGATAATGTATGACCTTATCCTTCTATCTACGATATCTAGATTGACCAATGAGGCATAGACTGTGTCATCTTCGATCAATCTTTGTGTTTCTTGATCTCCAAGTAGACTCACTCAAACAAATGAGCTCAATATCTCATATTGACTCATTTGAGAATGACCATGCGTTTTAGCAGTCCTACTGGATCAAGGGGCCCACAGATATCACTCTGTTGGGACCGGGTGCATGTTGACAAGGATACGGGTTCGTAAAATTTTAAATTTTTACGTGCAGCGGAAGAATTAGCATAAAATAATTTCTTAAATTATTTTAACCACGTATCTAGCATGCAACCTTATGGTGTGTGGACATAATCATAAATTAAAACTTTGTGGAAAAGTAAACTAATTTACCAAGTATCTCGCGTAACTCGAAGTAAGGGACGAGATCCAACCGTAGCGTCCCTTGGAAGCTCCGCCTCTATTCGCGTCCACGCCGAGTTCTCTTCGGGATGACTTCGCAAAGTCACGAGTTTTGTGCCGACGAGAACTACTAGATTCTCTAAAGGCACAACTAGAAGATCAAGAAAGAAGAAAGGAAACTAACCAACAAGAATCGGAATCTATATTCCGGGAATGAGGGAGAAACGATCCGCTTCTTCTTCTTCTTCTTCTTGATGGAAGCTTGCGCCGGCCCTAGGAGGATGAAGCGTCAGCCCTAGGTGGAAGAAGCGCCGGCCCTAGGTGGAGGAGGCGCCGGCCCTAGGGGGAAAAGTGGGTGCCGGCCCTAAGGGGAAGGGAGAAGAGAATAAGAGAGAGAGAGAGAGGGAGCTACTAATCTCTTGATTACTCAATTGGTTGGAATTCAAGGCTTGCCTTTGGTTCCTTTATATAGTAACCTCTCCCTTGCCAAGTTTCCCTCTTAACGGAATTTTCATAAGAAATTTATCCTATAAATTCTCTTATTAATTATTCCGTTTAAGCCAAGTTTTATTATAACTAACTTTATAATAAAACAAATACCTTCTCTCCTTTTATTATGGAATGAATTTTATAAGAAATTTATAAATTTTCTTATTATGAAAAAATCAATTCATAATTGATTTTATAAAATTAAAATAAACCATTCCATGAATCATTTTAATTTCCATAAAAGAATAAATTTCTATAAATTTATTTATATAACATCTCTCCTTTTATTATGGAATAAATTTTACAAGAAATTTATAAGCTTTCTTATTATGGAAAAATCAATTCATAATTGATTTTATAAAATTAAAATAAACCATTCCATGGATCATTTTAATTTCCATAAAAGAATAAATTTCTATAAATTTATTTATATAAATTTCTTTACACAAATTTATTTATCCATAATTTATAAAACAAATCGCGCTAGATTTATTTTATTAATTAAACCAATTAAATTGGTTTCTCCCCTTTTTATTGGCCGGCCAAACCAAGAGGGTGGACACCCTCTTTGGCCGGCCAAACCGAGCCGAACCCATCGCGAATTAAACTCATTTAATTCGTCCAATAAGCCTTCAAAAGACTTAGCCATTTTTAGCTTCCATTGCGCCTCTGATAAATTCAGATTCGACTTATTTCTCTTGATCGGAAAATCCAATTTTCAACTCGTTTTAAATCCCTCGGATTACTCGTAGTGCGTGTGACTAAATAGGCTTTCGATTTATGTTGGCCGTCTATAATCAACTAATTATAGAATGATCATGAGTGACACCTAGTAGTACAACATGACCCCCAATTAATCGAAAGATCAACGGTTTGACCTCAAAAGAAATTCTGAAACCCTTCAGCAGCTTTAATGAATCGTGCCTCATTCCCTTCACCATCTTATACCCACTTGGTTCAGGACATGGTCTATGTGTGTCAGTCCCCACTAGGCTGACTACGTCACACCTAGCCCAAGTAATGTCTTTCTCGTCCTTTGGATTTCTAATTACTCTCATGTATTTTAGAGACTCGCACTCTAAACATGATATGCTCTGGCCAGAGGCTTTGAGTAACATTCCGATGATAGGCCTGGGTATACATCTCCTCGCAAGGAGTGGTGAATCCTTTGTAGGTTGTTCAAACTTCTTCGGGCACTTCGGCTTATACCCAATCATCCTGGGTCCACACCTCCTTGGAGATGCTTGCTTAAGATGTTAAAGTATAAGTCTCCATGACCAAGATGACTTGAACACCGCAAGTCAAAGGAACATCGCACTTAAGCCGCAGTAAGAACTTCATTGACATTTCTATAGATAGATTCCATATGAAGTCTTACAGCTAGTCACTCCAATGAACTAGTTCCCTTAACTAGCATCCATGTTTATCTCCGGACATCCCAATGTCACCAGCCAGTGAGAATCAACTGATTAGAGAATAACCCATGCTAGTCTCAATAGAATTGATAGTGTTCGTATTTATCAATTCATCGACTAGGGATATTTTCAATTCTTCACAATTGCACATGTAGAGATAATCACTAGTTGTGATTCCATCACAAATTCTCTAATGCTGTGAATTGTATTCCGGATATTCAGTAAATGAGTTTAAGATCCCAATCAAATACACAAACATGTATACTCAAATAGTGAATTTTCATTTATTGAAATAAATGTTTACAATCATAAGGCGATTGCCTTAGGACACTTCTCACATATTACTAACACACTCCCATCATATGGGAGGGATAGATCCCATCTAGATCACTCATATCCCTTCACACAATTCATTATATTCCCACATGCAATGACCAACATAATCAAAGAAATAATATAACAAACAGAGCTAGGGAGAGGTGTACCTTGTCGTTTACCTCACAGTCTTCTATCGTATGACCCTCCCCTCCTGGACATCGTGTGGGCGACGAGCTACCAAGACGCGGAGTCACTGAAGGCCCTGAATTAACCACCTTTCTTTAAGCTTCTTCCCAACACCAACACAAACCCTAGTCCTTGCACCGACCACCTTTCCCCTACTCCTCCTTGCACCGCCAGCGACCTCAAGCTCCCAAGGACCACCGGCCTCAAGATAGCATCGAGAAGAAGGTTGAGAAGATGAAGAACAGGAGGGAGAATAGAGAAGAAGCTCCTCTCTTCCTCCTCCAACCCGAAATTGTCGCCGCCGGCAATTTCTTCAAACCTGCCGTCGCCGGAGCTAGAGGAAGGGCCCCTCTTCTCTTTTCTTGTGCGTGGTCAAGCAAGGAAGAATAAAAGGAGGAGAAGAGAACAATCCCTCTCCTCCTTAGAATCCTTCTTGCACCAAGCTACCGGCGCCGCTCAATCCCTGCCGTTGGCCACTTCTCTTCCACTTTCCAACCGCCGCCGATCACCAAAGGAGGAGCACAACCTCTCCAATCCTTTGCACTATGAACACCGGCCAAGGAGATGTGGAGGATATGGGGAGGAGAAGAAGGAGAAAAACAACTCCTTCTCCTCTTGCGCCGGTAACCTAGGAGAGAGAGAGAGGGAGAGAGAGTTTTAGGGTTTTTGGTAATTGTGGTTAATTGAATTAATTCTCAATTAATTCATTAAGCCTTGTATCATGACTCATATGGGGTATTTATATGGCTAAGGTAGGGACCATGAGGAAGAGTTGATTCTTGGCCCGCTAATGGATCCAAACCCGATCCATTAATGGAGATCCATTCCACTAAAGGATCCCATTGAACTTTCTCACCAACCCCCATATTTTCATATGGGCTCCACCTATTATGAGCCATCCATCTCCCCGTGTTTATGATATCAAATACCCGATAATTAATTTAAATTACTGTTAATTTTAATTAATTATCCTCTTAATCCTTGACTAGTACCACTCAACCTTTTCATCATGTCAGACCATAGTCCACTTACAAGATTTGACATGATGATCCTTTTGAGCTCATCAAGAGGGCATCATCATCCCGACTAACCAGGACACGGATTCCCTCAATAATCAATGGCACACCATGTAGATAAAATTATTACCCAACTTACCGGGCCTATCGATCTAACAGAATAGATCTCACCCATTGGTAAATCAAAGTAATAATAATTAAATTCATGTGCCGGTTATTATTTCGGGATTTAGAGATCGTACTCCATAATATGAATATGAGGTCTAATCCAATTTATGAAGTCAGTACAAAATTGGATTACCTCTCTTTTGATCCTACTCAATGAACACAAAGTGCACTAGTGTAATTCTATGGTTAAGACAATCCACACCTAATTACACTACAACCATCCCGATAGTTTGTCCAACTTCATCTCGGTTGTGAGCCTTTTTCTTATACTTCTGCAAGGAACTTGATAGCATAATCTTTTGTGCGACACCACGCACTATGTTATCTTCAATGCAAAGTACCAGACATTTTGTACACATACTAATATAAATATGCACCGTGTGATTTTGCGATTCTCTTTTAAAATGTAAATGTATTTTAACCAAAAGCAAAGCTTATAGTATACATCCTAATAACACATGCTTCTTCTGTGCCAAAGCCTTGGTCAATGAATCTGTGATGTTAGCATCAGTGGGTACTTTGCATATCCTCACATCTCCTCTTTCGATGATCTCTCGAATGAGATGGAAGCGCAGCAGTATGTATTTGGTCCACTGATGAGAGAGAAGCCTGTGCAACAGCCCCATTGTTGTCACAATAGAGGTCTATTGGTTCTGCTATACTAGGAACCACACCAAGCTCTATAATGAACTTCCGGATCCAAACATCCTCTTTTGCTGCAACAGACATAGCAATATACTCGGCCTCTGTTATAGAATCTGCGACTGTGTCCTGCTTCGAACTCTTCCAGCTCACAGCGCACCATTCAAGCAAAATACATACCCTGACTGTGATATGAAATCATCCCTATTGGTTTGGAAGCTTCCGTCATTGTAACCCTTTATAGCTAGCTCCTCATTGCCTCCAAATATCAAGAAATATTCTTTCGTCCTTTGTAAGTACTTAAGAATATTCTTGACAGCTGTTTAGTGACTTTCACCAGGATCTGACTGGTATATGCTCATCATGCTTATAGCATACGAGACATCTAGATGAGTACAAAGTATGACATACATAATAGACCCTACAGCGGATGCATAAGGGATTTGATCCATGCGGTCTCTCTCCTCCTTAGAAGAGGGACATTGAGTCTTCGAAAGACTCACACATGTGACATCGGCAGAAATCCCTTCTTGGAATTCTACATGGCAAAACGATTAAGCACCTTGTTAATATATATACTCTGACTTAAGCTAAGCAATCTCTTAGATCTATCTTTATAGATCATGATGCCTAGGATATAGGCTACTTCACCTAAGTCTTTCAATGAGAAACAATTCCCTAGCTACGTCTTCACAGACTGTAGTTAAGGGATATCATTTTCAATAAGGAGTATATCATCCACATACAAGATCAGGAAGATAATTGTGCTCCCACTAACCCTCTTGTAGACACAGGGTGTTAGGATGTATACTAAAAGCCTTGCTTTTGGTTAAACACATCTACATTTTGAAATTGAGACGTCAAAATCACACGTTGCATATTTATATTAGTATATGCACAAAATGTCTCACACTTTGCATTGTAGATAACATGGTGAGTGGTGACACACAGAAGATCATGTTATTAGTTCCTTGCAGAATTATAAGAAAGAGGCTCACAACCGAGATGGTGTTGGACTGTAACGACCCGACCCATTTGGCGACCCCCTTATTTTTCTTATGGTCGTCGACCGGTGACCGTGCCGTTACCTTACTAGGTCTTTCCACTCCTGGACAGTGGATTTTTGCCTTTCCCAGGATTCGAACCCTAGACCCAGGCTTAAGTATTAGTTCTCTATGAATCCTGGTAACCAATTGAGCTAGCTCAATTGGTTACTAGGATTCATAAAGAACTAGTATATAAGCCTGGGTCTAGGGTTCGAATCCTGGGAAGGGCAAAAATCCACTGCCCAGGAGTGCGAAAACCTAGTAAGATAACGACACGGTTGACGACCATAAGAAAAATAAGGGGGTCACCAAATGGGCCGCCAAATGGGTCGGGTCGTTACAATAAAAAGGCGCCTTTATATGTAGCGGCCCCTCCACTATGGTCCTTGCAGGCAACCCTCTAGGCCGGCGATCCTACGGTTTTCCCACCCCTGGCAGTGGGTTTTTGCCTTCCCCAGGATTCGAGCTCTATACCTCCAGGCTAAGTACTAATGTTCCTGAATCCAAGTGTTGGGACCGGGTGCATGTTGACATGGATACGGGTTCGTAATTTTAAAATTTAATTACGTGCAGCGGAAGGTTTAGCATAAATAATTTCTCAAATTATTTTAACCACGTATCTAGCATGCAACCTTATGTTGTGGGGACATGATCATACATTTAAAATTTTGCAGAAAGTAAACTAATTTACTTAATACCTCGCGTAACTAGTAGAAAGGGACGAGATCCAACCGTAGCGTCCCTTGGAAGCTCCGCCTCTATTTGCGTCGACACCGAGTTTTCTTCGGGATGACTTCGCAAAGCCATGAGTTTCGTGCCGACAAGAACTACTAGATTCTCCAAAGGCACGACAAGAATACCAAGAGAGAGATGGAAATACTAACCACCAAACGAAGAACAGAATCAAGATTCCGAGAGGAAGGAAGGAGTCGTGCCCGCTTCTTCTTCTTCTTCGGCCTCTTCTTGGTGGTGGAAGCTCACGACAACCAAAAGGAGGGCCTCTAGGGCCAGCGCCACTAGAGGAGGGAGAGGGAGAGGGAGAGAATGAGAGGGAGAGAGGCTAGGCAAGAATCCTTGATCTCTTGGATTGATTTCCAAGCCTTGCCTTGGTACCTTTATATAGTAGCCTCTTAATCGCCAAGTCTCCTCTTAACGGAATAAATTTTTCATAAGAAATTTATCTTATAAATTTTTCTATGAATTATTCCGTTATGCCAAGTTTTTATTATTACTTAATTTATAATAAAAACAACCATGTCTCCCCTTTTATTATGGAAAGAAATTTCTTTATATAAATTTCTTTATCATGGTAAATCAATCCATTATTGATTTTATAAAATAAAATAAACCAATCCATGGTTCATTTTAATTTCCATGAAAATTAAATTTCTTTATAGAAATTTCTTTATATAAATTTCTTTATCCATAATTTTATAAAACAAACCGTGCTCGGTTTATTTTATAATTTAAACCAAACAATTTGGTTCTCCCCTTTTGATGTGGCTGGCCAAACAAAGAGGGTGGGGACCCTCTTTGGCCGGCCAAACCCAAGCCGAAACCTTACGAATTAAACTCATTTAATTCGTCCAATAAGTCTTCAAAAGACTTAGCCATTTTATGCTTCCGATGCGTCTCTGAAAATTCAGATTCGACTTATCTCTCTTGATCGGAAAATCCAATTTTCAACTCGTTTTAAATCCCTCGGATTACTCGTAGTGCATGTGACTAAATAGGCTTTCGATTTATGTTGGCCGTCTATAATTAACCAATTATAGAATGATCATGAGTGACACCTAGTAGTACATCATGATCCCCAATTAATCGAAAGATCAATGGTTGACCTCAGAAATAATTCTGAAACCATTCAACAGCTCTAATGAATCGTGCCTCATTCCCTTCACCATCTTATACCTGTTGATGCAGTCTGGCCCTGACTGTTGTTTTGGTGTTGACACCGATTTAAGTTTAGGTTGATGACTATGATTATGTTTAAGTCCTGATCCAGGATTAGGTATGGTTTGGAAAATCCTAATCTGGAGGGCTAGGTGTTGGAAAATCCTAACCAGGAGAGTTAGGTGTTGAAAATCCTAGTCTGGAGGGCTAGGTGTTCGAAAAGTCCTAATTTGAAAGGGTTGGGTGAAAAGTCCTAGCTTGGAGGGCTAGGTGAAAAGTCCTGACTTGGAGGGTTAGGTGCAAATTCCCATCCTGGAGAATTAGGTGAAACGGTCCTGGCTTGGAGGGCCAGGTGTAACACCCCAAATTTGTCAATGTAAAATCATGACAATGTATGAAAATGATTATAAGGAAATGATATAAATTTCATGCAATCACATGCTATGAAATGTCATAAATGCATGAAATATCATATTCATGAAATATGATTATCATGAAATGTTATGTGAATAATATTTATAAAATATTATGTAAATAATATTATGAATTCAGAAAAAATATTAGGAAATATTATGAATTCATAAACATGAAATATTATGAAATTTCATGATGGACTTGGCTTAATGGGCTTTGATATGGATTAGTGCAAAAGATGATAAAAGGAGGGAGCAAGGATTGAACCTTGGACCTCCTAGTTGCACTCTCCATGTCTTAACCACTACACCAAGTATTGTTTCTTATTGAGAGAATAAGGAACATGCTTGTTAAGTGGGTAAGAGTGAAGAGACATGTCTTTTCATGAGAGAAGTATAAATAAGGGAAGTTGGAAGTAACTTCTTTTTTCTTCTCTTCTTCTTCTTCCTTCCCCCACCGAAACCACCCTCTTCTTCTTCTCTTCTTTCCATTTTCGAAAACCCTATCCAAGGGTTCTAACCCTAGGGCAACTACAAGGAGGAAAGCAAGTGTCTTTGCCTCTACCAAGACCAAGGAACTCTTGGAGAAAAGTTGGAAGAAAAGAGGATCTTCACATACCCTCCAAGTGTAGGGTACCCTACGGTTTAAAGAAATTTCCAGCGCTAGGATGTAAGTATCCTCTCGCCTGCAGTATAATGGTTTATGCATGATTTCCTTGTGTTCTTGTTTGGAAAATGGGAGTTCTCCCTTATGAGACTTTCGGCCACCCTAGGATTGGGGGTTCAAGAGAAAGGTTTGATCCAACTTTGATACATGGGATGACTTTGGGACTTAGGGTATACATGTAGATGGACTTTTCTTCATGGTGTCAAGAACAAAAACATAGGGTTTTGCTTTGTAGAGGGTTTCGGCCACCCCTTGTAAGGGGTCCAAGAGAAGAGTTTTTTTTGATCAAACTTGATGCATACTAGTAACCCTAGGGACTTTATACTCATATGTGTTGTTTCCCAATTTTTGAGGAGACAAAATTAGGGTTTGGTACCCTATATGACTTTCGGCCAAGGGAGGAAAAAGGTTAGGGCTTTGAGTTGCTTTCTACCCTACTATGTTTCTATGATTAGTATTGTAGATAAAATAATTGTGTAAATGATTGTGTGAAGTTTGGATGTCAAAAATCTAGCCTAGCCTACTCTACAAGGTTTCGGCCAACCCTAGGGGAACTAGGGTTTAAGGGTGTATGATTTTCTTTATGATATATCCATGCTTAATAAGTATAGGTGAGGTGTTTGTAAGAATGCCCGAATGAATGCTTGATTGGAAAACCAAACTCCCTTACTTGTGTGTTTCGGCCAACCTTAATTCTAGGGTTAGGAAGTACCTAATGAGATCATGAAGCATGCTACTACATATGTGATGTGTGTATAATTTATGTGACCTATCTTGTTAGGTATAAAAGCATGCCTTATAGCCCATGGGGCACTCTTATGACATGAACATGATGTGGTTGATAATATGCATAAAAAGGATACTCTATTGAAACTGGGATCAAGAGCACCCGAATGCGTGGTGTGTCCCTAGGGGATCAAGAGCACCCGAATGCGTGGTGTGTCCCTTTGAGAAGTGATTAAGAGTACCTTTAGGCATATACTTATATGAGTAATTGCATGATAAATTACTTTACTTTGGAAAGTTGTCTACCCGACTCGGAAGGGGGTCGTTAAACAAATCCAATGAGCATGTTAAGGTCATGGCATTGGTAGGACGGAAGGGTCCTGCTCTAATTAGATTGGTGGCTCGCTACCCCAATTTATTAGGGAACGCGCATGATGATGTGGTACGACAACTGGGCCCTGGATGATGATATGATATTTTGAAGTACTTACCATTATGGAACCTTTTTGAAAAGCATACTTTTCCCATCATGTGATAATATTGTTCCGTAAAGTACTTAGAGATAAATTGATGTGATATTATGATGCTTTGATAAGATGCTTATGATGCTTAATCTTGTTCTATCTTGATTACTGAGTACATGATATAATGTATCGATATGGATTTTGCGAGTAGGCCCGGATTCTTACTAAGCATGTTTTGCTTACTAGTTCATGTTGTTTTCTTATGCTGCAGATAGCGGTAAGAAATACTTGAATTAAAGGAAGAGGCAGAGGGAAGGCTAGAGGATGTGTGTGGTGATGGCTCGGGAAAGGATGAAAGATTCTATCTACCGTAGTTTGTCTAGAATCTAACTGCTTCCGATAAAAGATTGAAATTGTATTACTATACTCTGAATATATGATGATTGTGACTACTCTACTGTTAGAGATATGGAAACTAAGTCATGTTAGATAATACTATTATCAATGTCTAATTCCTATAGTATGCATGCTCAGTAAAATGCTAGATGTTTACTATTTTCGGTTGCTTATGAAGGCTTCTTTTGTATATGCTTCTTTTGCATGTATCTAAGACTAGATAACTCTTGCTATATTCTTACTTGAGATTTCATGCTATAGTGTGTTAAATGATTTTCATATTAGGTTGTAAATGCATGTAGATATAAAAGAAATGAAAAACCTTGCTTGGTAAATTAGTTTTCAATAAGCATGCTTATTACTAGTTCATGTATTGTAACTGTTTTGTTTGGATATACATGTTTAACATGATTGGATGATATGAATGTATGGACCCGTAACCCCGCCTTTAGGGTAGATATAAGGTCGGGCGTTACACCAGGTGCCTAGCTTGGAGAGCTAGGTTGGATGATGTTCTAACTCGGAAGGGTTGGGTGAAAAGTCCTAGCTTGGAGGGCTAGGTGAAAAGTCCTAACTTGGAGGGTTAGGTGCAAATTCCCAACTTGGAGAGTTAGATGGAAAAATCCTTAGCTTGGAGGGCTAAGGTGGATGGAAACTTAGCTTGGAGGGCTAAGTGTAAGTCCCTGGATCCGTCTAGTAACCGATTAGGGAATCTGGCACGCTGCTCCAACGTAGATCGGTCGGGTGACCGAACCAGCAATGACTGATCGGTCTGGTGACCGATCAGGGAGCACACCGTGAGGTTGGGAACCTACTGTACTGCTCCTGATCGATCCGGTGACCGATCAGGGAGTGCGTGATTCACCCACTGCTTGGCTCCTGATCGATCTGGTGACCGGTCAGGGAGCAAACAGTGAGGTTGAGTTCCCCTGCTGATCTGCACCTGATCGGTCTGGTGACCGATCAGGATCACTATGCAGATCATTCTGGAGAACGATCTAGCATCGCGGGTTTCTCACTAAGATCGATCAGGACGGTGCCTGATCGGTCTGGTGATGATCTGATCGGACTGGTGACCGATCAGGAGAACCCCTGATCGGTCAGTTGACCGATCAGAAGGCTTAGGCTGAGAAACTTAGAAATCACCCTATATAAGGTGGATCGGTTCGGTGAACGATCCACGACCTGGGATCGGTCTGGTGATCGGTCTAGAAGAATCTCAAAGAAATCGTGATTTCTGATTGAGCGTTGGGGATCGATCAGGACGGAGCCTGATCGGTCTGGACCCAGCCTGATCGCTCTGGTGACCGATCAGGAGGCTCTCTGATCGGTCAGGTGACCGATCACTTTAATTCAAATTGCACTGTTAGACGCTCTGATCGGGTCTGACCGTATCCGATTCGCTGTTGTTTGCCTCTGATATTTGATTTGCTGTGTGATATACTACTCTAACAGTCTGATTAAGCTGCAGGTGATAGGGGAGGATTCAAACACTCAAGGAGAAGTCAATGGAGGCTTTCCTTGGAGCAAGTTTGTCCATTTCTCATCTCAAGTTGCAACGGCTGGAGCTGCAGGACTGAAGCCGCTGACTGAAGCTTGGCTGAGGGAGCTCAGGAAGTTCAGTAAGGGTTCACTGGTAGCTGGCGTTGGCAGTGAGGCAGCTGGAGGCTGCTAGAGATGAGGTCACCTGATGCTTAGTGGAGAAACAAAAGGGTTCAAGAGCTTGCGTCTTGAGGGCTTGCCGTCTAGAGTTCTCCACAACTGCTTGCTGTGTTCTTGATGTTTCCATCATTCTGAGCAAGCGATTGAGAAGCAATCATCCATTACTTGAGCGCTTGAAGGAGAGAATGAGAAGCTTGGAGTCCGACAGTGGGAAGACACGAAGAAGGGTTCTTGCGTGAGATCGCCACTAGGTGAAGCTCAGGGAAGCTTGCTGCGTTCTTGTCCGTGATAAGTGTTTGAGTAAGATCCTTCTTGTTGTTTCTTTGTGCTTAAACTTTATCTGTGATTGAAACACTATGGAGAGGTTACTCTACCGAGAAGGAGGTTGCTTTTATTCGGTGATCACCGGGGCTTGATCTGTCGACGATCAAGGGATCGCCCACCTTAAGGGCACGCCAAGGAGTAGGGGCAAGTTATCCCCGAACTTTGTAAATACTCCTTGTTAGCGATCTTGCTAGTTGTGTTTGGTTTGTTTGCGCGTTAGTTTTCTGCACACCTTGTTTTCTATTCTTTCCGCTGTGCTACTGATTTCTAAGTTGCAGAAACTTGCTAAGTGCCAAAGGTTACATTGATTGGCTATATTCAGCCCCCCTCTCTAGCCATCCCGTTTCCAACAAGTGGTATCAGAGCTTGGGGCTTTGTACACGGCTTACCATCCGAGAGTTTTCAACAAGATGGCGTTGAGAGAAGGCTTCTCCACCACCCGACCTCCATTCTTTGATGGCGCCGACTTCCAATATTGGAGATCAAAGATGGAATATTATTTGAAGATGGATATCCATACTTGGTTCGCGGTGAAGGAGGGATTCACCCCTCCTAAGGATGATGAAGGAAAAGAACTTGAGTCATGGAGGTGGACTGCCGAACAAACACGAAAGAGTGAAGCCGACGCAAAGGCGGTTGTCACTCTACAATGTGGCATGAACAAAGACCAACTCATCAAGGTTGGTCCTTTCACAAGTGCAAAGGACTTGTGGAACAAACTCATTGAGCTCCAGGAAGGCACCCGAGACTCTAGAATTGCAAAGAGGGACTTGTTCCTCAATCAACTTCAAATCTCTCCATGAAGGAGAATGAGTCGGTAAGTGAGCTCCATAGCCGGTTCAAGGAAGTCCTCAATGAACATCATTCAATTGATGAAAAGGTTGAGAATCGCGATCTTGTGAGGTATGTCTTGAAAGCATTTCCAAGGAATGCTTTGTGGTCATCCATGGTGGATGCCTACAAAGTATCCAAGGACCTATCTATTGTTAAGTTAGATGACTTATTTTGTGAGATGGAATTGCATGAAATGGCTAACAAAGGCCCCAAGGAGAAGGGGATTGCCTTAGTTGCAGGCGACCGAACCACCAAAAAGAAGAAGGAGAAGAAGAAGGAGAAGGAGGTCTCCTCATCTTCATCCTCTTCCGAATCCGAGTCCGATTCCGAGGAAGATGGCAGCGGCTTTTCTTCCTCCGAGATGGCGAACTTTGTGCGAAGGATGATGCGAAGGGATAGACGCTTCAAGGGTAGAGGTAACTCTAGTGAAGTTAAACTTGACAAGACTAATGCCTCTTGCTTTGAGTGTGGTAGGAAATGACATTTCAAGAATGAATGTCCAAAGCTTAAGAAGAAGGAAGAAAAATCCAAAAGAAAAGAAGAGAAATCCAAGAAGAAGAAGAAGGCCTTGAAGGCCACTTGGGATGAGTCATCCTCAAGCTCATCCGATGAAGAGAAGGAGGAGAAGAGTACAAGGCATGTGGCACTCATGGCTCTTGGAGAGGAGAGCAGTGATGAATTTTCAAGCTCCTTAAACGCCGCTTCATCATCTTCGGATGATGAAGAGGTAACTTCTCCCGAGCTTGAAAAATGTTATAGAGCAATTGCATGTTTAACTAGTATGCTTAAGAAATCAAAGAATAAGGTTAAAGCATTGCAATTAGAAATTGATCAATTGAAGGCATTTAGAGATGATAATGTTGACGATTTGCATGTTGACTTGCTAGAAGATGAAATTAAATCTTTGAAACATGAGATCATAAATTTGAAATCCTCTAAGGTTAGGGAAGTAAATGATTTGCATGATAACTTGTTAGTAGAGGAAAATCAATCTTTGAAGAGTGAAGTCGAGAAGCTCAAGAATATTCTTGGAAAATTCTCAACTAGCTCTAAAACCTTAGACATGATCCTAAATGCCCAAAGGGCAGTTTACAATAGGGCCGGTATTGGTTACCGACCCAAAGAACCCTCATTTGTGTCTCTCATGTCTAGGACTGATATGAGACAATCTAGGACACCCAAAACTCAAAAGAAAGTTATCAAGGCATGGGTGCCTAAGACATGTTTAGTTGATGCTTTAGGTCCCAAGGTTTGGGTACCTAAAATTTCTATTTTTCGAATTTTGTAGGTTATGATTGAGGGGGAGCATCTATCAACTTTGTTCGTTGATAGTGGATGCTCCAAACACATGACCGGGGATAGATCATTATTTACCACACTTCATAAGAAAAGTAGAGGTAATGTATCATTTAGTAACAATGGTAGTCTTAAGGTCATAGGAATAGGTGACATTCAAATATCCGAATGTCTTAGAATTTCAAATGTCCTTCTAGTCAAGGGGATGAAATTTAATCTCCTAAGTGTCAGTCAATTGTGTGACACGGGTTACACAATTGATTTCCAACCAAGTCAATGTCTAGTTAGACACAAGGTGCTAGTAGGAACAAGAGTAGACAATATTTATCAAGTTTCATTTAAAAGTGCTACTAATGTTTCTGCTAAGTGTTTCATGTCAAAAGAAGAGGAGTCCACCCTTTGGCACCGGAGATTAGCTCATGTGAACATGAAGAACATCCGAAAGTTGGCCAACAAGGGACTAGTCCGTGGCTTACCGAGCATCAAGTATGAAAAAGATAAACTTTGTGATTCATGTCAAATGGGTAAGCAAACAAAATCTGCACATAAAGGTAAAAGCGCTGTAAGTACATCCAATGCACTAGATTTACTTCATATGGATCTATTTGATTGTAGTGCCATCATATCATTGAATGGAAGTAGATATTGCTTTGTGATCATTGATGATTTCACTAGATACACATGGACTTACTTTTTAAAATATAAGGACCAAACCTTAGATGTTTTCATTTCTTTTTGTAGAAGAGTTGAAAATGAAAAATCATTAACCATTAAGACAATTAGAAGTGATCATGGAGGTGAATTTCAAAATAAAAGGTTTTTAGAGTTTTGTCAAGATAGAGGTTATAGCATGAGTTCTCTACTCCTAGAACACCACAACAAAATGGTGTTGTAGAGAGGAAGAACCGTGTACTTCAAGAGGCTGCACGAAGCATGCTCAATGAGTACTCACTCCCGAGTTACTTGTGGGCCGAAGCTGTAAATACAGCTTGCTATGTGCAAAACAGAGTCCTCATTCATAGGTTTCTAGGAAAGACTCCCCATGAACTTTGGTTTGGGAAACCACCTACGGTTAAACACCTTAGGGTGTTTGGTTGTATGGTGTTCATTCTAAACACCAAGGACCACCTTGGAAAGTTCACGGCAAAGGGTGATGAAGGGATACTAGTCGGGTACTCCCTCGTTAGCAAAGCCTACCGAGTCTACAACAAGAAGTCTAGATTAGTTGAAGAGTCTTCTGATGTGGTTTTTGAAGAAATTCCAAAGTCAAGTGACCAATCAGAAAATATAGAAGGAGTTCAACTCGAACATAGGAGACTAAGTTTGAATGAAACTCCAAGTATTGTTGATGGTGATGAGTCTGATGACGATGAACCTAGACAACCCATTGATCAGCCGGATCCAGAGGCTGAACATGTGTCTGGTGAACCCGCTCAAGAAGCACCACCAACACCAATGCAAACTAGATTAGCCTCTAGTCATCCCCAAGACCAAATTGTTGGAGACATCCATCAGGGGGTTAGAACTAGATCATTCTTCGGGAATGAGGCTAATGAAGTTGCCCTAATTTCCGAAGTTGAACCTAGGAAAATTGATGAAGCATTAAGTGATCCCGATTGGATCATTGCAATGCAAGATGAACTAGGTCAATTTGAAAGGAGTCAAGTTTGGGACTTAGTCCCTAGACCCAAGAAGACCTCCATTATTGGAACCAAATGGGTCTTCAAGAACAAATTGAACCATAAGGGAGAAATCATTAGAAACAAGGCACGCTTGGTAGCCAAGGGATACAGTCAAGTTGAAGGCCTTGATTATGATGAGACCTATGCTCCCGTGGCACGATTAGAGTCCATCCGATTGATGCTTGCATTTGCAGCACATCGTGGTTTGAAATTATATCAAATGGACGTCAAATCGGCATTTCTAAATGGTTTAATTAGGGAAGAGGTCTACGTCGAATAACCACCGGGGTTTGAGAGTACCGAATTTCCAAATCACGTGTTCAAACTCAAAAAGGCACTGTATGGTCTTAAACAAGCACCCCGTGCTTGGTATGAGCGGTTGTCGACATTCCTAGTTGAGAAGGGTATCGTTAGAGGCCAAATAGACCCTACACTATTTCTACGAAGGGATAGTGACAATATATTTGTAGCCCAAGTATATGTCGATGACATAATCTGTGGCTCAAATAATAAGGGCTATTTTAATGAGTTCATTGGACACATGGAGAGTGAGTTTGAAATGAGTCTAGTGGGAGAGTTGACTTTCTTCCTTGGACTTGAAATCAAGTAAACTCGCGATGGTATCCATGTGCACCAATCAAAGTATACACAAGAAATGCTTTGGAAATTCAATATGAGTGATTCAAAAGAGGTAACCACTCCCATGACGACAAACACAAGATTAGACAATGATGAGAGTGGTAAACCCGTTGATTTAACTCAATATCGAAGTATGATAGGTAGTCTGCTCTACCTTACAGCTAGTCGACCTGATATACTATTTGCTGTAGGTATGTGTGCTAGGTATCAAGTTTATGCTAAGGAATCCCACTTAATCGCTGTTAAGCGGATTTTGAGATATCTCAAGGGCACAATTGGTGTAGGTCTTTGGTACCCCTGTACCGAATCTTTTGATTTGATTGGCTACACGGATTCCGACTACGCTGGATCTAAGTTGGACTGGAAGAGCACAAGTGGGGGTTGCCAATTCTTAGGCTCGTCCTTAGTAAGTTGGTCAAGTCGGAAGCAACATTGTGTTGCTCTCTCCACGACCGAGGCAGAATATATCGCCATGGGAGAGAGTGTATCACAATTGTTGTGGATGATACTTACTTTAGAGAACTATGGATTGAGTTAGAAGGGTGTGCAAGTGTTATGTGATAACATAAGCACAATTAACTTAACCATGAATCCAGTCCATCATTCTAGGACCAAACATATTGAGGTGCGTCATCACTTCATTAGAGATCATGTAGCTAGGGGAGATATTGTACTCTCACATGTAGAGTCCAAGTCAAACCTAGCTGACATCTTCACTAAACCACTCCCCGAAAATGAGTTTAGTTTCCTAAGACGGGAGTTGGGAATGTGTCATGCTTCATAGGGTTGAATTGCATTCGAATCCCTTCATGATTATTTCGAAAATGTTGGGAAACATTTGGGTAACTTTGGGAACATCTCACACAAACTATAAGGTTTACCAAAATGTTTTTGCTTGCTAGAAATGGGGTGAGATGTTAGGTTCAACTAGATTTCTCAAAATATCATTGCATCCCTTGAGAAATTAAGTTGACGAGATAATAATCACGGTGGTGACCAAGTATGGGGAAAACCATTGCATAACATATGTGTATATGGCTCCATGATCATACTTAGACATTCTAATCAAGGAACCTTGATTGGAACATTGGATTTCATACAAACTTAGTTGAAATTGCTTGAGTGATTGTTGATTGAGTTTGACTCCATTTAGATGGATCAAAGTGATTGTGGAACCTATAAGGACTTTTGATCCTTGTTTAGGGATCAATTCTAGTCATGAGATCATGTCCAAGTTCGATAAACTTCACCAGATCTCGTTGGAAAGTTTCAGAAATTCTGAAATTGAACATTTAAGTTCATATCAGGGAGTATCAGGAACCCTGATCGGTCACCGGACCGATCAGGCATAGGGCTGATCGGTCTCCGGACCGATCTGGCTCCCTCTTGCATTGATCGGTCCACAGACCGATCAGAGGGCCAGCAGTGACTTTCCGAAACTTTGACCAAGTATTCTGAGCTAGCCTGGATCGGTCCCCGGACCGATCTGGCACCCTATGGAGATCGGTCCATAGACCGATCAGGGGGCTCCCAAGTTTTTCTTCGGACCCTACTGTCCATGCCCTGATCGATCAGACGACCGATCAGGAGTGCGCCTGATCGGTCACTAGACCGATTAGGACCAGGTCAGTCCGATCAGGCTATAGCCTGATCGATCTGGGCTCAATCAGATCGAACGGTTATCCATTCAAACGCATTAAATTTTGGTTGGTGGACCGATCCACCAACCGATTAACTTCGCGAAAACTTACCATTGCCGAACCCTAGCGCCGAGGCCTCCCATTTGCGCAACCCTGTGCGAGAGCCTTGCCCACCCTCGTCTTCTGATCGTGAGTGTGCGGTGCTAAGGAGTCTTCTCTAAGCCCTGGTTTTTCTTCCTGCGTCCTGCGTCTCTCTCTCGCCGAAGGACCTCGCGATCATCTCTTGCGCCGAGTCCCTCTTTGCGCAAGCTTGTTCCTCCGATCTAAGAATCTCTTCAATGGCACCAAAGTAAGTTTTTGGCTTCATTTTACCGTTTAATCAGTTCATCAAACTATGTTTTGAAATAGTTTTGAAGCTAATCATGTTTTGGTCTTGTTCTTGCTGTTGTGCCGTGACCCTTGTGTTATTGTTGTGACCTTACTTTCTCATCTTATGTCAATGATCAAACCTTAAACCAAATGTCTCCTTTGATCATTGTCATTCTCTGATTGGGTTCTATCTGGTATGATCAATTCTTGAATTTTTGATTCAACCTATATCCATCGATTCAAACCGTATGTACTTCCCTTGTTAAATCATGTTTGTATGATCATGATTCAAACCGTGTGTCTTGATCATTTCAATTCTCTAGAAAATCTTCTAGAGGAAAGGATGATTTGAGGGCAGCTCTAGGGGAAAGCCCCTGCTACATCTGGGCCCTCCAGAAGGCCACAGCCTTCTTCTAGCTCCTGGTTCCCAAATGCGGCCTGTGAACAGGCCTTTCAAGCAAGGACCTTCAACTATTACCATGTTGATCAATTGATGTTCCTTTCCTAACTGAGTACTGCCCCTCTGTCATGGAGATTGTCACTTACTACAATCTGGGTTTTCTTCTTTCCTTGGAACGGACCATAAATTACGACCTAGTCTCTGAATTCTACAACACCTACAACAAGGTCCTCAAGGGGGTTTCGAGTTCACTACTCGTGTCGGGGAAAATGAACCTTGATTTTTCATATGAGATTTTAGCCGAATACATAGGTGGTCGACGATCACCTAACCTCTATTCGATTTATCTAGAGCTCCCGATCCTCTGCTGGCCCCCGTTCGCAGATGTTACCCCCGATTCTATCTATCAGCACTTCTTTGGTCATCCTCGCCTACCTGGGCTTGATGAGTTGGGTCCAGTTTTCCTACTTTTGCAGCCCTCCACCTTGCTCCAGCTGACTATGTCCTTTTCAAGATAATCACAAATTGCATCTTACCCATCACTTCTAAGCCTTTGACCGAGATCTGACCCTATCACTGCCTTATACTCTATGGCATGCATCGCCAGATGGACTTCGACATCATGGAGAGCATTTTCCAGTCCATCCTATCATATAGTGAGCCGAGTCGTCGCACGGTCTACATGCCCTTTGGTCATATCATCACTGACTGGCTTATGTCAGTTGGAGTTGATGTTACCAAAGGCAGGACCATGCCCATGTCAAACAAGATTGTCGCCTGGGTCGACGCGCTTTTGCCAAGTCTGGCATTATTATTCGGGAGCGCGATGGGGCGTTGGTGTGGAAGGATGGGCGAGGTCTCGGTGAGTTACCTGGCGGAGCACCACATTTTCAGGCACCACCCGATGTTGCTGCGCCTCATGAGGCCCATGCTGCTGGCGATGATTACGACGAGCCGGATCCAGATCTGCGCTGGCAGATCTCAGAGCTGGATCAGACAGTACAGGAGTTGGTTCAGTTGAGGGCGACAGATCGCGAGGAGTTTCGGTCAGGATTTCGATCCATCGATTGTCGCCTGACCAGGATCGAGACCGAGGTCTCAGGGACCCGTACACTCCAGCAGACATGGTATGATGAGTGGTGCAGCCACACATTTCCAGGAGGTGCACCTCCTTCGAGTACTACACCAGGGTCCTTTGCTCCTTCTGATACACGATGGATGATCTCGTGGACGATGACGACCCTCCGCTGATGTCTAGCCTGGATGTTTCTTACTTTTCTCTGTGGTCTGTATGGATGATTTGTGTGACTTGCAGGCTGTATGCTCTGCGACTTGACTATTGTGGCCTTGTGCCATACGTATCTTGCTCTTGATGCATGTGTCCTGTATCTTGCTACTTTTCTGATGTTTATGCTTTGACTTGTCTAATTTTACCTCACATGCTTATCTTAGTATGTCTATTGTTGATGCCATGATTGTTTATATGAGTTTTATCTGCATGTTTGCTACATTGCCATGTTCATGCTTATAATGCCATGTCTAGTTGATACATATGATTGTCATGACATGCTTTGTGAGTTGTTACTTCCTGTTCGTATGATGCATGTGATTGCTATATCTTGCTCTATCTTTTTCACATGTGTTCATATGGTTATTCTACAACCTATCACATCTTTGTTGATTTGGGATACCCCTAGGGTTGAGGGGGAGTTTGGTTTAGACTTAACAGCCCTTCTAGACCCCTTTTCGGTGTTCGACAAAGGGGAGAGAGTGTGGATTGGTTAAGTTTAGAATGATCATGTTGTAGGGGGAGGATCTGGATTCCCCTATGATTCTAGATGTTGGAAAACTTGATTGAGAATCCCTAAACTTAAAATCGGATTGTCAAACAACAAAAAGGGGAGATTGTTGATGCAGTCTGGCCTTGATTGTTGTTTTGGTGTTGACACCGATTTAAGTTTAGGTTGATGACTATGATTATGTTCAAGTCCTGATCGAGGATTAGGCATGGTTTGGAAAATCCTAGCCTGGAGGGTTAGATGTTAAAAATCATAGTCTGGAGGGCTAGGTGTTGGAAAATCCTATTAGGTGTTGAAAATCCTAGTCTGGAGGGCTAGGTGTTGAAAAGTCCTAATTCGGAAGGGTTGGGTGAAAAGTCCTAGCTTGGAGAGCTAGGTGAAAAGTCCTAACTTGGAGGGTTAGGTGCAAATTCCCATCCTGGAGAATTAGGTGAAAAAGTCCTGGCTTGGAGGGCCAGGTGCCTAGCTTGGAGGGCTAGGTTGGATGATGTTCTAACTCGGAAGGGTTGGGTGAAAAGTCCTAGCTTGGAGGGCTAGGTGAAAAGTCCTAACTTGGAGGGTTAGGTGCAAATTCCCAACTTGGAGAGTTAGATGGAAAAATCCTTAGCTTGGAGGGCTAAGGTGGATGGAAACTTAGCTTGGAGGGCTAAGTTTAAGTCCCTGGATCGGTCTGGTGACCGATCAGGGAATCTGGCACGCTGCTCCAACGTGGATCGGTCGGGTGACCGATCCAGCAATGACTGATCGGTCTGGTGACCGATCAGGGAGCACACAGTGAGGTTGGGAACCTACTGTACTGCTCCTGATCGATCCGGTGACCGATCAGGGAGTGCGTGTTTCACCCACTGCTTGGCTCCTGATCGGTCTGGTGACCGATCAGGGAGCAAACAGTGAGGTTGAGTTCCCCTGCTGATCTGCACCTGATCGGTCTGGTGACCGATCAGGATCACTGTGCAGATCGTTCTGGAGAACGATCCAGCTTCGCGGGTTTCTCACTAAGATCGATCAGGACGGTGCCTGATCGGTCTGGTGATGATCTGATCGGACTGGTGACCGATCAGGAGAACCCCTGATCGGTCAGTTGACCGATCAGAAGGCTTAGGCTGAGAAACTCAGAAATCGCCCGATATAAGGGTGGATCGGTCCGGTGAACGATCCACGACCTGGGATCGGTCTGGTGATCGGTCCAGAAGAATCTCAAAGAAATCGCGATTTCTGATTGAGCGTTGGGGATCGATCAGGACGGAGCCTGATCGGTCTGGACCCAGCCTGATCGGTCTGGTGACCGATCAGGAGGCTCTCTGATCGGTCAGGTGACCGATCACTTTAATTCAAATTGCACTGTCAGACGCTCTGATCGCGTCTGACCGTATCCGATTCGCTGCTGCTTGCCTCTGATATTTGATTTGCTGTGTGATATACTGCTCTAACAGTCTGATTAAGCTGCAGGTGACAGGGGAGGATTCAAACACTCAAGGAGAAGTCAATGGAGGCTTTCCTTGGAGCAGGTTTGTCCATTTCTCATCTCAGGTTGCAACGGCTGGAGCTGCAGGACTGAAGCCGCTGACTGAAGCTTGGCTGAGGGAGCTCAGGAAGTTCAGTAAGGGTTCAGTGGTAGCTGGCGTTGGCAGTGAGGCAGCTGGAGGCTGCTGGAGATGAGGTCACTTGATGCTTAGTGGAGAAACAAAAGGGACGAGAGACAGCTTCGGTGAAGCAGAGTTCTACAGCTTGGGTTTTGAGTTCTTGCCGCCTGAAGTTCTCCACGACTGCTTGCTGTGTTCTTGAAGTTTCCATCATTCTGAGCAAGCGATTGAGAAGCAATCATCCATTACTTGAGCGCTTGAAGGAGAGAACGAGAAGCTTGGAGTCCGACAGTGGGAAGACACGAAGAAGGGTTCTTGCGTGAGATCGCCACTGGGTGGAGCTCAGGGAAGCTTGCTGCGTTCTTGTCCGTGATAAGTGTTTGAGTAAGATCCTTCTTGTTGTTTCTTTGTGCTTAAACTTTATCTGTGATTGAAACACTGTGGAGAGGTTACTCCACCGAGAAGGAGGTTGCTTTTTATCCGGTGATCACCGGGGCTTGATCTGCCGACGATCAAGGGATCGCCCACCTTAAGGGCACGCCAAGGAGTAGGGGCAAGTTATCCCCGAACCTTGTAAATCCTCCTTGTTAGCGATCTTGCTAGCTGTGTTTGGTTTGTTTGCGCGTTAGTTTTCTGCACACCTTGTTTTCTATTCTTTCCGCTGTGCTACTGATTTCTAAGTTGCAGAAACTTGCTAAGTGCCAAAGGTTGCATTGATTGGCTATATTCACCCCCCCCTCTCTAGCCATCCCGTTTCCAACAAGTGGTATCAGAGCTTGGGGCTCTGTACACGGCTTAACATCCGAGAGTTTTCAACAAGATGGCGTTGAGAGAAGGCTTCTCCACCACCCGACCTCCATTCTTTGATGGCGCCGACTTCCAATATTGGAGATCAAAGATGGAATACTATTTGAAGATGGATATCCATACTTGGTTCGCGGTGAAGGAGGGATTCACCCCTCCTAAGGATGATGAAGGAAAGGAACTTGAGTCATGGAGGTGGACTGCCGAACAAACACGAAAAAGTGAAGCCGACGCAAAGGCGGTTGTCACTCTACAATGTGGCATGAACAAAGACCAACTCATCAAGGTTGGTCCTTTCACAAGTGCAAAGGACTTGTGGAACAAACTCATTGAGCTCCATGAAGGCACCCGAGACTCTAGAATTGCAAAGAGGGACTTGTTCCTCAATCAACTTCAAAATCTCTCCATGAAGGAGAATGAGTCGGTAAGTGAGCTCCATAGCCGGTTCAAGGAAGTCCTCAATGGACTTCATTCAATTGATGAAAAGGTCGAGAATCGCGACCTTGTGAGGTATGTCTTGAAAGCATTTCCAAGGAATGCTTTGTGGTCATCCATGGTGGATGCCTACAAAGTATCCAAGGACCTATCTATTGTTAAGTTAGATGACTTATTTTGTGAGATGGAATTGCATGAAATGGCTAACAAAGGCCCCAAGGAGAAGGGGATTGCCTTAGTTGCAGGGGACCGAACCACCAAAAAGAAGAAGGAGAAGAAGAAGGAGAAGGAGGTCTCCTCATCTTCATCCTCTTCCGAATCCGAGTCCGATTCCGAGGAAGATGGCAGCGGCTCTTCTTCCTCCGAGATGGCGAACTTTGTGCGAAGGATGATGCGAAGGGATAGACGCTTCAAGGGTAGAGGTAACTCTAGTGAAGTTAAACTTGACAAGACTAATGCCTCTTGCTTTGAGTGTGGTAGGAAAGGGCATTTCAAGAATGAATGTCCAAAGCTTAAGAAGAAGGAAGAAAAATCCAAAAGAAAAGAAGAGAAATCCAAGAAGAAGAAGAAGGCCTTGAAGGCCACTTGGGATGAGTCATCCTCAAGCTCATCCGATGAAGAGAAGGAGGAGAAGAGTACAAGGCATGTGGCACTCATGGCTCTTGGAGAGGAGAGCAGTGATGAATCTTCAAGCTCCTCAAACGCGGCTTCATCATCTTCGGATGATGAAGAGGTAACTTCTCCCGAGCTTGAAAAATGTTATAGAGCAATTGCATGTTTAACTAGTATGCTTAAGAAATCAAAGAATAAGGTTAAAGCATTGCAATTAGAAATTGATCAATTGAAGGCATCTAGAGATGATAATATTGACGATTTGCATGTTGACTTGCTAGAAGATGAAATTAAATCTTTGAAACATGAGATCGTAAATTTGAAATCCTCTAAGGTTGGGGAAGTAAATGATTTGCATGATAACTTGTTAGTAGAGGAAAATCAATCTTTGAAGAGTGAAGTTGAGAAGCTCAAGAATATTCTTGGGAAATTCTCAACTAGCTCTAAGACCTTAGACATGATCCTAAATGCCCAAAGGGCAGTTTACAATAGGGCCGGTATTGGTTACCGACCCAAAGAACCCTCATTTGTGTCTCTCATGTCTAGGACTGATATGAGACAATCTAGGACACCCAAAACTCAAAAGAAAGTTGTCAAGGCATGGGTGCCTAAGTCATGTTTAGTTGATGCTTTAGGTCCCAAGGTTTGGGTACCTAAAACTTCTATTTTTCGAATTGTGTAGGTTATGATTGAGGGGGAGCATCTATCAACTTGGTTCGTTGATAGTGGATGCTCCAAACACATGACCGGGGATAGATCATTGTTTACCACACTTCATAAGAAAAGTAGAGGTAATGTATCATTTGGTAACAATGGTAGTCTTAAGGTCATAGGAATAGGAGACATTCAAATATCCGAATGTCTTAGAATTTCAAATGTCCTTCTAGTCAAGGGGATGAAATTTAATCTCCTAAGTGTCAGTCAATTGTGTGACACGGGTTACACAATTGATTTCCAACCAAGTCAATGTCTAGTTAGACACAATGACACCTTGGACACAGTACTAGTAGGAACAAGAGTAGACAATATTTATCAAGTTTCATTTAAAAGTGCTACTAATGTTTCTGCTAAGTGTTTCATGTCAAAAGAAGAGGAGTCCACCCTTTGGCACCGGAGATTAGCTCATGTGAACATGAAGAACATCCGGAAGTTGGCCAACAAGGGACTAGTCCGTGGCTTACCGAGCATCAAGTATGAAAAAGACAAACTTTGTGATGCATGTCAAATGGGTAAGCAAACAAAATCTGCACATAAAGGTAAAAGCGCTGTAAGTACATCCAATGCTCTAGATTTACTTCATATGGATCTATTTGATTGTAGTACCATCATATCATTGAATGGAAGTAGATATTGCTTTGTGATCATTGATGATTTCACTAGATACACATGGACTTACTTTTTAAAATATAAGGACCAAACCTTAGATGTTTTCATTTCTTTTTGTAGAAGAGTTGAAAATGAAAAATCATTAACCATTAAGACAATTAGAAGTGATCATGGAGGTGAATTTCAAAATCAAAGGTTTTTAGAGTTTTGTCAAGATAGAGGTTATAAGCATGAGTTCTCTACTCCTAGAACACCACAACAAAATGGTGTTGTAGAGAGGAAGAACCGTGTACTTCAAGAGGCTGCACGAAGCATGCTCAATGAGTACTCACTCCCGAGTTACTTGTGGGCCGAAGCTGTAAATACAGCTTGCTATGTGCAAAACAGAGTCCTCATTCATAGGTTTCTAGGAAAGACTCCCCATGAACTTTGGTTTGGGAAACCACCTACGGTTAAACACCTTAGGGTGTTTGGTTGTAAGGTGTTCATTCTAAACACCAAGGACCACCTTGGAAAGTTCACGGCAAAGGCTGATGAAGGGATACTAGTCGGGTACTCCCTCGTTAGCAAAGCCTACCGAGTCTACAACAAGAAGTCTAGATTAGTTGAAGAGTCTTCTGATGTGGTTTTTGAAGAAATTCCAAAGTCAAGTGACCAATCAGAAAATATAGAAGGAGTTCAACTCGAACTTAGAAGACTAAGTTTGAATGAAACTCCAAGTATTGTTGATGGTGATGAGTCTGATGACGGTGAACCTAGACAACCCATTGATCAGCCGGATCCTGAGGCTGAACTTGTGTCTGGTGAACCCGCTCAAGAAGCACCACCAACACCAAGGCAAACTAGATTAGCCTCTAGTCATCCCCAAGACCAAATTGTTGGAGACATCCATCAGGGGGTTAGAACTAGATCATTCTTCCGGAATGAGGCTAATGAAGTTGCCCTAATTTCCGAAGTTGAACCTAGGAAAATTGATGAAGCATTAAGTGATCCCGATTGGATCATTGCAATGCAAGATGAACTAGGTCAATTTGAAAGGAGTCAAGTTTGGGACTTAGTCCCTAGACCCAAGAAGACCTCCATTATTGGAACCAAATGGGTCTTCAAGAACAAATTGAACCATAAGGGAGAAATCATTAGAAACAAGGCACGCTTGGTAGCCAAGGGATACAGTCAAGTTGAAGGCCTTGATTATGATGAGACCTATGCTCCCGTGGCACGATTAGAGTCCATCCGATTGATGCTTGCATTTGCAGCACATCGTGGTTTCAAATTATATCAAATGGACGTCAAATCGGCCTTTCTAAATGGTTTAATTAGGGAAGAGGTCTACGTCGAACAACCACCGGGGTTTGAGAGTACCGAATTTCCAAACCACGTGTTCAAACTCAAAAAGGCACTGTATGGCCTTAAACAAGCACCCCGGGCTTGGTATGAGCGGTTGTCGACATTCCTAGTTGAGAAGGGTTTCGTTAGAGGCCAAATAGACCCTACACTATTTCTACGAAGGGATAGTGACAATATATTTGTAGCCCAAGTATATGTCGATGACATAATCTGTGGCTCAAATAATAAGGGCTATTTAAATGAGTTCATTGGACACATGGAGAGTGAGTTTGAAATGAGTCTAGTGGGAGAGTTGACTTTCTTCCTTGGACTTGAAATCAAGCAAACTCGCGATGGTATCCATGTGCACCAATCAAAGTATACACAAGAAATGCTTCGGAAATTCAATATGAGTGATTCAAAAGAGGTAACCACTCCCATGGCGACAAACACAAGATTAGACAATGATGAGAGTGGTAAACCCGTTGATTTAACTCAATATCGAAGTATGATAGGTAGTCTGCTATACCTTACAGCTAGTCGACCTGATATACTATTTGCTGTAGGTATGTGCGCTAGGTATCAAGTTTGTGCCAAGGAATCCCACTTAATCGCTGTTAAGCGGATTTTGAGATATCTCAAGGGCACAATTGGTGTAGGTCTTTGGTACCCCCGTACCGAATCTTTTGATTTGATTGGCTACACGGATTCCGACTACGCTGGATGTAAGTTGGACCGGAAGAGCACAAGTGGGGGTTGCCAATTCTTAGGCTCGTCCTTAGTAAGTTGGTCAAGTCGGAAGCAACATTGTGTTGCTCTCTCCACGACCGAGGCAGAATATATCGCCATGGGAGAGAGTGTATCACAATTGTTGTGGATGATACATACTTTAGAGGACTATGGATTGAGTTACAAGGGTGTGCAAGTGTTATGTGATAACATAAGCACAATTAACTTAACCAAGAATCCAGTCCATCATTCTAGGACCAAACATATTGAGGTGCGTCATCACTTCATTAGAGATCATGTAGCTAGGGGAGATATTGTACTCTCACATGTAGAGTCCAAGTCAAACCTAGCTGACATCTTCACTAAACCACTCCCCGAAAATGAGTTTAGTTTCCTAAGACGGGAGTTGGGAATGTGTCGTGCTTCATAGGGTTGAATTGCATTCAAAATCCTTCATGATTATTTCAAAATGTTGGGAAACATTTGGGTAACTTTGGGAACATCTCACACAAACTATAAGGTTTACCAAAACGTTTTTGCTTGCTAGAAATGGGGTGAGATGTTAGGTTCAACTAAATTTCTCAAAATGTCATTGCATCCCTTGAGAAATTAAGTTGACGAGATAATAATCACGGTGGTGACCAAGTATGGGGAAAACCATTGCATAACATATGTGTATATGGCTCCATGATCATACTTGGACATTCCAATCAAGGAAACTTGATTGGAACATTGGATTTGATACAAACTTAGTTGAAATTGCTTGAGTGATTGTTGATTGAGTTTGACTCCATTTAGATGGATCAAAGTGATTGTGGAACCTATAAGGACTTTTGATCCTTATTCAGGGATCAATTCTAGTCATGAGATCATGTCCAAGTTCGATAAACTTCACCAGATCTCGTTGAAAAGTTTTAGAAGTTCTGAAACTGAACATTTAAGTTCGTATCAGGGAGTATCAGGAACCCTGATCGGTCACCGGACCGATCAAGAATAGGGCTGATCGGTCTCCGGACCGATCAGGCTCTCTCTTGCATTAATCGGTCCACAGACCGATCAGAGGGCCAGCAGTGACTTTCCGAAACTTTGACCAAGTATTCTGAGCTAGCCTGGATCGGTCCCCGGACCGATCTGGTACCCTATGGAGATCGGTCCACAGACCGATCAGGGGGCTCCCAGGTTTTTCTTCAGACCCTACTGATCATGCCCTGATCGATCAGACGACCGATCAGGAGCGCGCCTGATCGGTCACTAGACCGATCAGGACCAGGTCAGTCCGATCAGGCTATAGCCTGATCGGTCTGGGCTCAATCAGATCGAACGGTGATCCGTTTAAACGCAATTCAGGTTGGTGGACCGATCCACCAACCGATTAACTTCGCGAAAACTTACCATTGCCGAACCCTAGCGCCGAAACCTCCCACTCACGCATCCTTTGCTTCGTGCGAAAACTCCTCAGTGCTCTCCCCTTCCTCTTGCGAGTGAGCTCTTGCAGTTCTGAGGGGATCTTCCGAGTCCCGTGACGTCCCTCTCTCGCGGAGAGACCTTGCGACCAGTTCTTGCGCCGGGAGTCTCTTCCTGCGCACGTTTTCTTCCTCTCAACTTCCAAGAACGACATCAATGGCACCAAAGTGAGTTTTGCCTTAACTTCTCCCTTCGAATCATGTCATGGATTATATTGAGAAGCTAATCATATTTTGGTTTTGCTCTTGTTCTTGCTGTTGTGCCGTGACCCTTGTGTTATTGCCGTGACCTTACTTTCTCATCTTATGTCAATGATCAAACCTTAAACCAAATGTGTCTTTTGATCATTGTGTCTTGGTTGCATTCTCTGATTGGGTCCTATCTGGTATGATCAATTCTTGATTCATTCTATGTTCATCTTGCTCAAATTGATTAAATCATGTGTATGACCAATTCGATCCTTTAGAAAGTCTTCCAAGGGAAAGGAAGCTGCTGAGGGCAGCTCGAGGGGGAAAGCCCCTTCCTCCTCTGCCCCTTCCAGAAGGCCACAGCCTTCTTCTAGCTCTCGGTTCCCAAATGCGGCCTGTGAACAGGCCTTTCAAGCAAGGACCTTCAAACTATTACCCTGTCGATCCATTGATGTTCCTTTCCTGACTGAGTACTGTCCCTCTGTCATGGAGATTGTCACTTACTACAATCTGGGTTTTCTTCTTTCCTTGGAACGGACCATAAATTACGACCTAGTTTCTGAGTTCTACAACAACCTACAACAAGGTCCTCAAGGGGGTTTCGAGTTCACTACTCGAGTCGGGAAAATGAACCTTGATTTTTCATATGAGATTTTAGCCGAATACTTAGGTGGTCGACGATCACCTAACCTCTATTCGATTTATCCAGAGCTCCCTGATCCTCTGCTGGCCCCGTTCGCAGATGTTACCCCCGATTCTATCTATCAGCACTTCTTCGGTCATCCTCGCCCTGCCGGGCTTGATGAGTTGGGTCAAGTTTTTCCTACTTTTGCAGCCCTTCGACTTGCTCCAGCTGACTACATCCTTTTCAAGATCATTACAAATTGCATCTTACCCATTACTTCAAAGCCTTTGGCCGAGATCCGACCCTACCACTGCCTTATGCTCTACGGCATGCATTGCCGGATGGATTTTGATATCGTGGAGAGCATTTTTCAGTCTATCCTATCCTACCGTGAGCCTAGCTGTCGCACGGTTTATATGCCTTTTGGTCATATCATCACTGATTGGCTTATATCAGTTAGTGTTGATGTCACCAAGGGCAGGACCGTGCCCATGGTTAAGCAAGATTGTCGTTTGGGTCGGCGGGCTTTTGCAAAGTCTGGTATTATCATTCGTGAGCGCGATGGGGTCTTGGTATGGAAGGATGGATGCAGACTTGGTGATCTTCCTGGAGGGGCACTGCATTTTCAGGCACCACACGAGGCTCCTCCTGCTGACGCCGAGTATGACGACGAGCCGGAGCCTATCTGCGCTGGCAGATCTCAGAGCTGGATTAGACAGTACAGGAGTTGGTTCAGTTGAGGGCGACAGATCGCGAGGAGTTTCGGTCAGATTTTCGATCCATCGATTGCCGCCTGACCAGGATCGAGACCGAGGTCTCAGGGACTCGTACACTCCAGCAGACATGGTATGATGAGTGGCGCAGCCACATATTTCCAGGAGGTGCACCTCCTTCGAGTTCTGCACCAGGGTCCTTTGCTCCTACTGATACCACGATGGATGATCTCGTGGACGATGACGACCCTCCCGCTGATGTCTGAGCCTGGATGTTTCTTACTTTTCTCTGTGGTCTGTATGGATGATCTGTGTGACTTGCAGACTGTATGCTCTGCGACTTGACTATTGTGGCCTTGTGCCACACGTATCTTCTCTTGATGCATGTGTCCTGCATCTTGCTACTTTTTTGATGTTTACGCTTTGACACATGCTTATCTAATCTTAGTACGTTTATTGTTGATGCCATGATTGTTTATATGAGTTTTATCTGCATGTTTGCTACATTGCCATGTTCATGCTTATAATGCCATGTATAGTCGATACATATGATTGTCATGTCATGCTTTGTGAGTTGTTCATGACATGCTTTGTGAGTTGTTACTTCCTGTTCGTATGATGCATGTGATTGCTATATCTTGCTCTATCTTTTTTACATGTGTTCATATGGTTATTCTACAACCTATCACATCTTTGTTGATTTGGGATACCCCTAGGGTTGAGGGGGAGTTTGGTTTAGACTTAACAGCCCTTCTAGACCCCTTTTCGGTGTTCGACAAAGGGGGAGAGTGCGGTTGGTTAAGTTTAGGTTGATCATGTTGTAAGGGGAGGATCCTGATTCCCCTATGATTCTGGATTTGAGGAAATGGATTGAGAATCCCTAAACTTAGATTGGGTTGTCAAACAACAAAAAGGGGGAGATTGTTGATGCAGTCTGGCCTTGATTGTTGTTTTGGTGTTGACACCGATTTAAGTTTAGGTTGATGACTATGATTATGTTCAAGTCCTGATCGAGGATTAGGCATGGTTTGGAAAATCCTAGCCTGGAGGGTTTGGTGTTGAAAATCCTAGTCTGGAGGTCTAGGTGTTGAAAAGTCCTAATTCGGAAGGGTTGGGTGAAAAGTCCTAGCTTGGAGGGCTAGGTGAAAAGTCCTAACTTGGAGGGTTAGGTGCAAATTTCCATCCTGGAGAATTAGGTGAAAAAGTCCTGGCTTGAAGGGCCAGGTGCCTAGCTTGGAGGGCTAGGTTGGATGATGATCTAACTCGAAAGGGTTGGGTGAAAAGTCCTGGCTTGGAGGGCATGGTGAAAAGTCCTAACTTGGAGGGTTAGGTGTAAATTCCCAACTTGGAGGGTTAGATGGAAAAATCCTTAGCTTGGAGGGCTAAGGTGGATGGAAACTTAGCTTGGAGGGCTAAGTTTAAGTCCCTGGATCGGTCTGGTGACCGATCAGGGAATCTGGCACGCTGCTCCAACGTTGATCGGTCGGGTGACCGATCCAGAAATGACTGACCGGTCTGGTGACCGATCATGGAGCACACTGTGAGGTTGGGAACCTACTGTGCTGCTCCTGATCGATCCGGTGACCGATCAGAGAGTGCGTGTTTCACCCACTGCTTGGCTCCTGATCGGTCTGGTGACCGATCAGGGAGCAAACAGTGAGGTTGAGTTCCCCTGCTGATCTGCACCTGATCGGTTTGATGGCCGATCAGGATCACTGTGCAGATCGTTCTGGAGAACGATCCAGCTTCGCGGGTTTCTCACTAAGATCGATCAGGACGGTGCATGATCGGTCTGGTGATGATCTGATCAGACTGGTGACCAATCAAGAGAACCCTTGATCGGTCAGCTGACCAATCAGAAGGCTTAGGCTGAGAAACTCAAAAATCGCCCGATATAAGGGTGGATCGGTCCGGTGAACGATCCACGACCTGGGATCGGTCTGGTGATCGGTCCAGAAGAATCTCAAAGAAATTGCGATTTCTGATTGAGCGTCGGGGATCGATCAGGACGGATCCTGATCGGTCTGGACCCAGCCTGATCGGTCTGGTGACTGATCAGGAGGCTCTCTGATCGGTCAGGTGACCGATCACTTTAATTCAAATTGCACTGTCAGACGCTCTGATCGCGTCTGACCGTATCCGATTCGTTGTTGCTTGCCTCTGATATTTGATTTATTGTGTGATATACTGCTCTAACAGTCTGATTAAGCTGCAAGTGACAGGGGAGGATTCAAACACTCAAGGAGAAGTCAATGGAGGCTTTCCTTGGAGCAGGTTTGACTATTTCTCATCTCAGGTTGCAACGGCTGGAGCTGCAGGACTGAAGCCGCTGACTGAAGCTTGGCTGAGGGAGCTCAGGAAGTTCAGTAAGGGTTCAGTGGTAGCTGGCGTTGGCAGTGAGGCAGCTGGAGATGAGGTCACTTGATGCGTAGTGGAGAAACAAAAGGGACGAGAGACAGCATCGGTGAAGCAGAGTTCAAAAGGTTGGGTTTTGAGTTCTTGTCGCCAGAAGTTCTCCACGAGTGCTTGCTGTGTTCTTGAAGTTTCCATCATTCTGAGCAAGCGATTGAGAAGCAATCATCCATTACTTGAGCGCTTGAAGGAGAGAACGAGAAGCTTGGAGTCCGACAGTGGGAAGACACGAAGAAGGGTTCTTGTGTGAGATCGCCACTGGGTGGAGCTCAGGGAAGCTTGCTGTGTTCTTGTCCGTGATAAGTGTTTGAGTAAGATCCTTCTTGTTGTTTCTTTGTGCTTAAACTCTATCTGTGATTGAAACACTGTGGAGAGGTTACTTCACCGAGAAGGAGGTTGCTTTTTATCCGGTGATCACCGGGGCTTGGTCTGCTGATGATCAAGGGATCGCCCACCTTAAGGGCACGCCAAGGAGTAGGGGCAAGTTATCCCCGAACCTTGTAAATCCTCCTTGTTAGCGATCTTGCTAGCTGTGTTTGGTTTGTTTGCGCGTTGGTTTTCTGCACACCTTGTTTTCTATTCTTTCCGCTGTGCTACTGATTTCTAAGTTGCAGAAATTTGCTAAGTGCCAAAGGTTGCATTGATTGGCTATATTCACCCCCCCTCTCTAGCCATCCCGTTCCCAACAATAAGCACACAGGTGGAGATTGGGATTGAGCCGATATCTACAGAGACTACTCCAGAGCCTATTTTAGATGTTGTGGATGGAACGAGCTCATCACAAGCACCTTCACAATATTCCATTGGAAAAGATAGGCCTCGGAGAGAAATTAGACGCCCTCAGAGATATGCAGAGGCTGATTTGGTCGCTTATGCTTTAAACGTGGCTGAGGAGATTGATTCCGGTGAAGAACCTGAGACGTATTCAGAAGCAATTAGCTGCAATAATTCTGGTAAGTGGATAATTGCTATGTAGGAGGAGATAGAATCACTTGGTAAGAACGACACATGGGACTTGATGAAATTACCTAAGGGTAAGAAAGCTGTTCGCTGCAAGTTTATATTTAAAAGAAATGAGGGAATATCGAAAGTTGAAGAAGTCAGGTACAAAGCCAGACTAGTTGCTAAAGGTTTCAGTCAGATTCCAGGAGTAGACTTCACTGATGTATTTTCCCCAGTTGTAAAGCATAGTACGATTCAAGGTTTCCTTAGTATTGTGGCCATGCATGACTTAGAGTTGCAGCAGCTGGATGTGAAGATAACATTCTTACATGGGGTACTTGAAGAAGAAATCTATATGCAACAACCAGAAGGTTTTGAAGTCTCAGGAAAAGAGGATTATGTATGCTTGCTGAAAAAGTCCCTTTATGGTTTGAAGCAGTCACCTAGGCAATGGTATAAAAGGTTTGATTCGTTTATGATCACTCATGATTTCAGAAGAAAGCAGCTATGACAGTTATGCCTACTTTAAGAAAACTGATGATGGATCATTTATTTGTCTGCTCTTATATGTTTTGATGATATGTTGATTACGGCCAATAATAAGGAAGAGATAAAAAAAGGTCAAAGCCCAACTAAGTAAAGAATTCGAGATGAAAGATTTGGGAGCTGCAAAGAAAATACTTGGGATGGAGATTCTGAGAGACAGAAAGTCAGGTAAATTATACCTAAGTCAAAAATGGTATATTGAGAAAGTATTTCATCGGTTTAACATGCATTCTACGAAGTCTGTTAGTACTCCGTTAGCTGCACACTTTAAACTTTCAGCTGATTTATGTCCGCAGTCAGATGATGAGGTTGATTATATGTCACGGGTTCCATATTCTAGTGCAGTGGGATCTCTCATGTATGCTATGGTTTATACACGCCGAGATTTATCATATGCAGTGAGTACAGTTAGTAGATACATGGCAAATCCTGGTAAAGAGCATTGGAAGGCAGTTCAGTGGATTTTCAGATACTTACGAGAGACTTGTGATATTTGTTTGCATTTTGGGAGAAATAGAGATGTAGTTATTGGATATGTTGATTCTGACTTTGCAGGTGACCTTGATAAAAGAAGATCACTTACGGGGTACGTATTCACTGTTGGTGGTTGTGCTATCAGTTGGAAAGCTACTTTGCAAAATACAGTTGCATTGTCCACTACAGAGACTGAGTATATGGCTATTACGGAAGCTTGTAAGGAAGCTATTTGGTTGAAAGGACTCTTCAGTGAGCTTAGCAAAGACTTGCAGATTACTACAGTCTTTTGTGATAGTCAGAGTGTCATTTTCCTCACGAAGGATCAGATGTTTCATGAGAGGACAAAGCACATTGATGTGAGGTATCATTTTATACGTGATGTTATTGCTCGTGGTGATATTATTGTTAGGAAAGTCAGTACTTATGATAATCCTGTTGATATGATGACTAAGGCACTCCCTATAGATAAGTTTAAGCATTGCTTAGACTTGGTTGGTGCTAGATGCTGAGATTTACTTGTGGGAGTTTTGTGGAAGAGGTGGAGAATGTTCTTTTGAAGATTTATGGAATTCGCGTCAAGGTGGAGATTGTTATAGTTTGGTGACCCAAATTCTATTTAATCCGTTAATATGTATTAGATGTTTTCTTATTAATATGTTAATTAACAGATTCTTTATAAATCTATTAAATAACAGTTTCGTTATTAATTTTTTATTTGACTAAGTATTCTAAGGTCCCTATAAATTGTGTATCTCATAGACAAGTTGGATAAATCAATGAAGAAAGTTATTTAGTTATCTCTTCTTTCTTTCTCTCTACCTCTCTTCTCTCTCTACTTCTCTTTACTTTATTATATGAGAGTTGTCGTTTTTCCGTCGTAATTTCGTTTCAAATATTATAGGGATTGGTTTAGGGTCTTTACTTGTAAACAGGAAACGGAATCGTGCACTACAAGAAAATTATGATTTCACAACACTTGAAAGATAACATTTTTTTTAAAAAGCGTTGTTTTTTTTTAACAACGCTTTTAGTGAAAATCGTTGTCTATGTTTTTTTATTTCTTATTAAAGACAACGCTTTCAAATACGCGTTGTCTATTGACCTTTTTTTTAGATCAAAGACAACGCTTTTCAAAAAGCGTTGTGTTTGAGTATTTTTTTAGTATCTATAATAATAAAACTTTAGCAAGTTTTGTCTATGTAAAATACAGTGTAAAAAAAATAAATTAAAATAAATTAAAATTAAAAATAATAATTAATAAATAAATAAAAACATATATATATATATATACATACAAATATATATATACACATATATAAAAAGACCCAAGATCCCAAGATCATACTTTGAACAACTAAAAAAGAAGCATACTTTGTCAACAAGTATCCCAAGATCATTACATATGTTATATTATTATAGTAAACGTGCTCTAGATGAACACTACAAGAAAAAATACCTATTGTGACATTTATTTTATGACACTTAATTGTAAATGTCATTATAAACTAATTATAATGACACTTATTAAAACAGATTAATTTTATAAAAAAAGTATCTCATTAAACTTTTTATCATGACACGTTTTATAAATGTCCTTATAAACCTAAACATTTTCTTATTAAAACATATTATTTATTTTGTTTTAAATTTTATAAAACCCACCCCTATTTATTTTGTTTTAAATTTATTTAAACCACCTCCCTGCTTCCTTTTCCCGTGCCCTAGCCTCTCGGCCTTCGCTCGCCGACTTCTCCTTTTCTTCTCTTCTTCCTCCTCCGCCGCAACTCACGGGAGGCTTCCCTTTCGTTCCCCTCTTCGAGCACGAGGAGAAAGCCACGGGAGAGCCGTCTCCGAGATGAGCTTGCACGTGTAGCGATCACCACGACGATACCACACGAATTTGCAGGCCACTCCCTGTAGGACCGGTGTCGTCGATAGAGGGGGGGTGAATATCGCTCGTGAAAATTACTCTCGGAAACTTCGTAGAAAACTTTAGTTCGTTCTGGACTCAGAGTTAGTAGCAGCGGAAAACAAACAGAACGAATAAAACAATAATACAAGGACACAGCGGGATTATTTACTTGGTTCCCAACCCCCCAGGGTCAGTACGTCCAAGGCCTATGTACTCGGCGTGAGTCCACTATTGGTCTCCTTTCCGGAATTTTTGGAGGCGGAGAAAACCTGTCTTACAGTGTACAATTACAAGCAACAATAATTTAAAAGTTAAGTACGGAATAACTAAAAGCAAACCGAACAAGAATCTGAAACTTGGCCGATCTGGACCTCCGAAGTGCCGCGCACTTCCCCCTGGAGCCTCCCGGTCGTAAAGCCCCGTCTCTAGCGCGTTGTCGTCGGTCAGAATGCTTGGAACAGTACTTAGCAGTTGTGTTTGAAGCAGAGGGGTCGAAGCCCCTTATATAGGCCTCCTGGGGGCGCCCTGGACGCTAGGGGCGCCCCGGATGACTCGGTCAAACTTTATCCCTGCGTCTACCTGCCGCAGCTGATAACAGCTTTGACCAGGGCACCCCGGATCTTCCGGGCGCCCATCTTGAACCCAGTCAGCGCTTATCCACTGCTTCGTACTCGTAGCAGCAAAACAATGTTGACCAGGGCGCCCTGGTGCATGAGGGCGCCCTGGTGTATGAGGGCGCCCTGCTTAGGGCCTCCAACAAGCTTGCTTTGTCTTCGGTTCTTGGTACCTGCAATATCCACAAACACAAAGCATAGATACATATAATATTGGTCTTAAGGACTTGGTTCGGACTTCGGATTTGCACGAAACCCTAGGTCGAACCGGCACTCGCCCTTCACCTACTCCTTTCAGGAGACGGTTGCCACCCAGCCCTTCGGGTGGACTTTTACTTAGCTTCCGATTACTCCGGATCTCGAGACGCCCAAACCCTGACCCGTCTCTACTCCTGTCCTTATTCATCGCTCAGCTAAGTTGCTTAGTCCCTCGGACCAAGTCTTCATTTCCTAGCAGTCCTTCGCCAGGTGCCTAACAGCCCTTCGCTAGGTCTTTGTTACCAAGCGGTCCTTCGCCTGGTGCCTAGCAATCCTTCGCTAAGTCTTCTATGCCTAGCAGCCCTTCGCTAGGTGCCTAGCGGCCCTTCGCTAGGTCTTTTATGCCTAGTATTCCTTCACTAGGTGCCTAGCAGCCCTTCTCTAGGTCTTAGGGTTACGATACCTAGCAGCCCTTCGCTAGGTCTTAGGGTTACGATACCTAGCAGCCCTTCGCTAGGTGCCTAGCCGCCTTTCGCTAGGTCTTAAGGTTACGATACCTAGCAGCCCTTCGCTAGGTGCCTAGCAGCCCTTCGCTAGGTCTTAGGGTTTCGATGCCTAGATCAACTAGGACTTTTCTTCAGCTTAGTTTACTTCTCTTTTACTCCCCTTTGTCTGTTCAATGTATCACTGATTTAAGTGTATTGTCAAACATTAAAACACTTAAAGAGGAACATCATTGATGCAACTTGCACCAACACACCCTCCTTGTGATTTCCCCGGCGAGTCACGTCGGCATCATCGTCTTTTAATCGCTGACGCCGCAACCCCTGTCTTGCGGATCGCTTCTTCATCGCCGCCCCTCCACTTCAAGTGCGATCAGTCGCTAGCACCCCCAACTCATCTTCTTCGGCTCCGAGTGGGGGTGTATCATTGGCGATTGAATTGGTGGATAGAAGCAAAACTGATCACAGGATCTGGGCAAGGAGGGCTTCAAGCGGGCGATTGAGGTAAGACTTTGATTTTTGGTTATGTGGTCGAATTCGGGATTGGAGTGCTTATTGTAGATAGTTTTTGATTGGAGTTTGAGTTGTAGATTAGAGTTTTGGGTCGGTGTTCCTGCTGTGTGTGTTGTCTGTGAAACATTGCCGCATGGTACAATTGGGGAATTAGTGTTTGATCAGGGGTAGGACTTGTGGTTGATCCTGGATGGATTTGTGTGGGAAATTGATATTGGCTTGTTTCATTTCAGGTTTTGTTCGCTTCGATCATAACAATGCTTGAACATGCTTTTACACAAGTTTTGCATAGGTTTTGCACAAGTTTTACACAGGTTTTGCACAGGTTTATGCTTGCCTTCAGTTGCCATTTGAATTGGCTTATGCTTATTTCTATGAGGTCACAGAATCTGACATCATGAGGTGAGATCCCTTGCGATATTTTCCCTACTTACTCTTTTTTTCTCTGGCATTTTGGTTATTTCCTTATACTTTTGTCATATTATTTGATCATCGACCACTTTAACTCCCATAATTGCTTTCAATATCCCTATTCATACCTGTCTTTTAATACAAAATAGTGGCATGGTTGTGAAGGCCTTTTTAATGTGTTTTCCCATTACGTCATGCTAAGATAATTATTAACATAAAGTCGGATTAATTCCAACTCTTTGGGGTTGTTGGTTGCATGGATTGTTCATCCATTGAACTCTACGCTGGCTATATCATTATCAATATGTATATTTCTTAAATCACTATTAATTACATTAACTTATTTATACTTGAACATGCCTACTCCATCTTGTTTTATCATTAATTGGAGCTGTACCTAATTCCTATTGGATAGTCGCATGGTTTATGCTAAATAAAACTGAATAAAGAATATATTGTAATTGTATGAAATTTCAAGGCAAAATTTAGTTTCATTTGTCTGAATTTGCAGTGCAGATGAGATGCAATGTCTGGCTAGCTTTCTGCTATCAGTTTTTAATATATGGTTCCTTATCATGTACTCTACATGACAGGTATGCGCTAACTGTAGCTTATCTCTTGGCAATTCAATTCTATACAAGAGTCGGCGGCAAGGTTTCTGTTATGCTCATCAAATATGAGAAAAATCAAGGAGAGGAATCAAGCGCGACCAGTTTAGTTTACAAGGTGATCCTGATTTTTTTCTTTACGGTATAGATGTTGAGGATTTTTTTCTTCTTTTCCCTTAGTTTCATCTCTTTCTTTGCGGTTGCAGGTTTTTGGTCTCTATTTTGTGCAGTTGTATATTGGGCTGTTTTATCACGCACTCTTGCATAGAAATCTTTTGACTCTTCGACAGATTTTGATTCAGCGTCTCATAGTCTCTTAGTCTTGTTGCCTGTTTTGTTATTGCAAGACATACATTTACAATCTATGTTCTTATTGACATATTAAATTTCAGATTCTGGAAAACATGATTGAGAATTCCATTCCCTTCCTTAAGTACGCCTACAAAAAAATAGAGGGCTGACTCATAAATCATTTTTCTGTTTTATTAGTTACAAGTTTATGCTTGTTATATGGCTGATTTTTTTTTCCTTGCTCATATGATGTTCATCCAATATTGAAGAAGCCATCAGCAAAGTTCACCACGGATCGAAAAGTAAGTACCTTTGACGACTATTTCACAACGGATCCAACATTTAACTTGCTTATGGATTTTATTGACGTCGTTTATCTCATTCACACAGAATCTCTAACACGAATTTTTATTTTGATGCAGTGTTAAATCATAGTTAAAGAGCTTGAGAATTTGAGGCCAAAGAAAAGTGTCATAGCTACCGGTGAAGGATGTTTTGATGATGATCTTGTTAAACTTAATATGGATATAAAGTTAATTTGAGGATTGTGCGAGCATATATATTTTTTGTTTGGATAATATGAAGTTGTATCTTTTGTTAAATAGTTATATTTTAAAAAGGATTATGGATGCTTTTATTTTTTGTTTGTGGATATTCATATTTACTGTTTGTGGATATTTTTTGTATGTTTTCGTAAAATATTTATGTTTTAAAAAACAAATACTTTTTATCTATTTAAAAAACGTGTTATTTGTTAAAAAAGACAACGCTTTTTAAGCATTGTAAAAACTTTGACCTCGTAGTAAATGACAACGCTTTTTAAGCGTTGTAAAAGTTTTGTCCTGGAAAAAAATGACAACGCTTTATAAACGTTGCAAAAGTGTGGTCTTTGTAAAAATCAACAACGTTGTTTAAGTGTTGCAAAAATGTTGTCTTTATAAAAAAACAACAACGCTTTTTAAACATTACAAAAGCGTTGTCTTTGCACAAATTGACAATGCTTTTTAAGTTTTGTTTTTGAACAGACTTTTAACAGCAGTGCTTTTAACAACGCTTTTTAAGTCACATAGACAACGCGTAAAAAGCGTTGTTGTTTAGCTTTTTTCTTGTAGTGGCGAGAGAGGGAGGGATCGGCGCAGGCGGCAACGAGGAGGGAGGGATCGGCGCAGGGGCAGGTTCCTCAGGCGAGAGACACGAGAGAGGGAGGCGCCGCAGGTTAGGGTTCAGAATCGCGAGAGAGGGAGGAGCCGCAGGCGAGAGATGCGAGAAAGGAGGCGCCGCAGGCGAGAGTCGCGACAGAGGGAGGCGCCGCAGGTTAGGGTATCGCGAGAGAGGGAGGCTGGCGAGAGACGCGACAGAGGCAGCCACAGCCCGCAGGCGAGAGTCGCGACAGGGGTCGAGGGAGACGCCGCAGCCGCAGGTTAGGACTTAGGGTTCGGAATCGATCTCTTAAGTCTTTATATATATATATATATATATATATATATATATATATATATATATATATATATATATAATCTTAACAAACACGTTCGTGAATCTCTTAATGAACACGTTCGCGAACCTCTTAATGAACGCGTTCGCGAGCCTCTAAATGATGTTCGCGAGCTCACGAGCCAAATACTACTAAGCTCGAGCTATGCTCGATAATGTTTTCGAGCTCGAAATCGAGCTCGGCTCGTTAACTTAATCGAACGAACTCGAATGAGTTTTTTTTCGAACCGAGATCCGAATAGCTCACGAGTGGCTTGGCTCATTTACACCCCTACCAAAGGCCATGTGTTTTACAGTCCGGATCCTCTGTACCGGGGAGACCCCTGTACCCGTGTACCAACTCTCCGGCGATCGCCGGCGAGTCGTCCGATCGACGATCGGACACCACCAATAATTTTTGATCGTCGTTCCGAATAAGATGATATCCTCGGAGAACGGTGAATCCGTCGAAATCGTCGCATCTGTGATGGTACCGTATTCACCGTCGAATCCGAGGAAACGTTTGATGCGATGATTTCGACGGGTTCACCGTTCTCCGAGGATATCATCTTATTCGGAACGACGTACGATAAAAAATTATTGGTGGTGTCCGATCGTCGATCGGAAGATTCGCCGGTGATCGCTGATGAGTTGGTACACGGGTATAGGAGTCTCCCGGGTACAGAGGATCCGGACTATGTGTTTTAGGAGTTTTGGCATTAACAAAATAAAATAAACGCGGCGACGTGGTGTCGGTTTCAAAAGACGTGGTAGCAAGTTTTGTGCATGGTCTAGAGAGAAAACGAACCACCACACTTTTACCATTATGTCAATTTTATAATTTTTGAATTTTGAAAATTATTAAAATCAAAAAAATATAACAATTATATGGGTAAAATAATTATCCTTATGTTATTTATTTAATGATAATCTATTAAATTTAATTATTTGGATAAAGTAATTTAATTAACTTATGTAATAGTACTCATTTAAATTTTTAAATAGATTATATTTTAAATTAAGTTAAATTTAAATTATATGTGGCCAAAGTTACCTCTATTATTTTAATTTAATTTAATTTAAAATATTGAGATATTATTAAAGTATTAATTAAGTTGTAAATATATATGTTTATGTGAGTATTAGTTAGTCCAAAAGAAGATTTATACTTGAACAAAATTATATGTTTATTTGTGATAGTAAACGAGTAATTAACAATTATAAGGTTTAATTGTTTTTTTTCATTAATATAATAAATCGATCCAAAAATAGGTTTATTATGTCATGTATTAGTGTTAGTATTTGATTATTACAATAAAAGTATTATTTGCAAATAATATTCTTGTTCAATGACTTGATATTGTTGTTATATTAGGTATCTTTATATGAGATTTATCATTTATTTTAATTGATTCGAAATGAGCATGTTATTTATGTTATTTTTCTCGTGTTCTCTTTTCAGCAAATATTGCTACTATTTCTGCTAACTTAAGTTCAATACCGATCCTTAATGGTACAAATTTTAAGGATTGGAAGGAGAATATTCTTATTATTCTTGACTGTATGTATCTAGATCTTGTGGTCACTCCTACTGATTCTAGTTCTTCTAAACATAAGGCTAGATATGAGAAGCGTGATCGCTCTAATCCCATTAGTCTTATGATTATCAAAGTTGGCATAGCTGAGGCTTTTAGGGGTGTGGTATCTAATAGTGCCATCAAAGCTAAGGTATATCTAGATGAGATTGAAAAGTGTTATGCCAAAAGCGATAAGGTGGAAAAATCATAATTTTGAAAAGCTTGATTTCCATGAAGTATAAAGGGAAAGAAAATGTTCGGGAATATATCATGGAGATAACCCACCTTACATCAAAGTTAAAGGCACTTAACCTTGAATTATTAGATGACATACTTATGCATTTATTGCTTATTTCTCTTTTAAACCAGTTCAGTCAGTTCCAAATCAATTACAACTGTCAAAGAAAAAAAATGGACTTTTAATTAGCTCATTTCTTATTGTGTTCAAAAGGAATAAAGGTTGAAGCAAAACAAGATTGAAAGTGTCTATTTGACAAGCATCTCTAAAGATAAGGCAAGAAAATAAAGAATGAGGATACTAAAGGTCTTTATGTGAAGAAACAAAAGCAGGGTAATAACAATTAATATTATTTCTTCTATAATAAGTCTCATCATGTCAAGAAAGAATGTCTAAGTACCATGCATGACATGCGAAAAGGGTACATTTTTAAATTTAGTCTATTCTAAAGAAAATTTACCTTTAATACCTAGAAACACTTAGTGATTAGACTCCGGTGATACTTTTAACATAATTGTTTCAATGCATGATTACTTAACCTATCGAAAGCTAAGTGATGCTGAAAGATGCATTTAAGTAGGTGATGACAAGTCGGCCGAAGTAGAAGTCATAGGGCATTTTAGATTGTTGTTAAGCACGAGTTATTATTTAGACTTAATAGATACTTTTGTTGTACTGTCCTTTAGACGGAATTTGATTTTTGTTTCTCATTTGGATAAATTAGGTTATTGTTGTTCGTTTAGAAACAGTCAACTCTATTTTTCTATTAAATCTATTATTGTTGGAACCGAATCACTTATAATTTATAATAATCTATTATGATTGGTATAAAGGCTTCTTGTATTAAAACTCTAAATGTGGAATCACATGGTACTAAGCGTAAATGTAATATTGCAAACTCAGGTGCATTATAACACAAACGTTTAGGACACATCTCTAGAAATAGAGTTGAATGACTTATAACAGAAGGAATTTTACACTCCATCGATTTTACAGACCTAGCCATTTGTATTGAATGCATAAAGGGCAAACAGACCAAAAGAAAGAAAGAGGCTGCATATAGTGCTGCAAAAGTATTGAAATTAATACATACAAATATTTATGGATCATTTCCAACACATTCTTGGAATGGTCAATAATATTTTATATCATTCATTGATAATTATTCTAGATATGCATGCATATTTTTTATTCATGAAAAGACTCAAACATTGGAGGTTTTCAATCATTTAAGGTTGAAGTCACAAACTAACTTAGCACAAGAATTAAGAAAGTCAGATCAGACCATGGTTGTGAATATTACGATAGATATGATGATTCAGGTGAACAATGTCCAGGACCTTTTGATCAATAACTAAAGGAGTGTGGAATCATCCCACAATACACTATACAAGCTTACCGAGCATGAATGGTATAGCTGAACAATAAAATCAGACTCTTAAGGATATGACAAGGAGTATAGTTAGCCATTCAACTTTACTAACGTCACTATAGAGAGAAGCATTAAAGACATCAGCTTACATTCTAAATCGAGTACCCACTAAAGCAACTACTAAAATATCTGTTGAGCTTTAGATAAGGTGAAAGCTAAGTCTAAAACATTTTCATGTGTGTGGATGCCCGACTTGTTGGTGCAATCTTCGCTAGGTCAGGGTTGACCTAGTTTGACTAGGCTTGGGTGAGCTTGAGTTTCAATGTTTGATAAAGATGTTTGAACATTATGTGAGTCAAGTGGGTCAAGGTTGACTAGAGACTTGACTAGTGAAGTTCAGGTGGATCGGGGAGATCACACGCTGACATGGAAAAAATCCTAGTGGAACTAGACATACCTAATTAGGAACTAGGTGAAGTCCAAGTGGATCAGAGAGATCACACGCTGGCCAAGAAAAAGTCCTAGTGGGACTAGCACTACCAGAAAAGTGGTGCTTAGCGGCGATTTTTTAGCGGCGGTTTGCTAAACCGCCACTATATTATGTGTTTTCCGGCGGTTTACAATAACCGTCGCAAATTAAATTATTTAGCGGTGGTTAATTTTTGAATCGCGGCAGTTTAATGATTTGTGGCGGTTTCAAGATCAATATCTTCCTTATCACTTAAACCAGATGGCTCAGATCAAAAGTGAACCGATCCAACGGCTAAATCTTCATCCCAATTAAACGGCTCAGATCTTAATCAAAAGTAAACCCTTACTTCTCCTCTCCTCTCCTAACCCACGCACGCAGCAACCCAATTCTCTCCCAGCGCCGCACACAAATCTCTCCAGTGATCCATCTCCACATCGCTCTCCCAGCGCCGTCAACCGAGAGGCTCCATCTCCCAACGCCGGTCGCCGCCAACCGAGAGGCTCCATCTCCCAGCGTCAGTCGCCGCCAACCGAGAGGCTCCATCTCCCAGCGCCGGTCGCCGCCAACCGAGAGGCTCCATCTCCCAGCTTATGTTTAAGCTTTCAATTGAAAAACCTTAAATGCTCATTCTCCTCACTTATCTTGATCTCAGGAGAAGTATGAAAAGGAACTAAAGGATGCTAGGGCACGAGAACTGATGTATGCAGAAGAGGCTGCAATTTTGGACAAGGTTTAGACATCACTTGTGTATGTTTCTATAATAATGTCATTTAGCTAGCGTGATTAGCTCCTCGGTCAATAGTCAGTAGTTCTTGTTCTTCTTTCTTACTGTATAAATTTAAACTTCGCTATTTGATTCTGGAATCCTTACTCTAAACTTGTTGCTTTGACTTCCATTTGGATGTGTATTCTACGGTTAGACATTTTTTTATCTATTCTTATTTCTGAGTTGTATTCAAATAATTTAGTCAGTTAATTTGTTTATTGACAAAATAGATTTTTTGCATTATGCATTAATGTAGTGACTGTATGGCTTAAAGTGCATTTTTCATGATTTTCCCATTTACAAGTGCAAGGGAATAAAACTATGAGTTGTGCATATGTACATTAGCGGTCTCTAATCAGAAATAAAAGCTCCATGAATAGCTTATTGTAATCTGTACCTACTAGGTCACCGTCTTTAACTAAGCTTATTGCATCTATTGCATGCATGCCTGAAATTTTCTTGCAAGTCATATCCGTGTACAGCCTACCTTTTGCCCCTTATTCTGATGGAAGTTTCTTGTGTCAGCTAGTAATAGGTATTTGTTTTCCCGTTAAAAAATGGAGGATTTGTAGCTAAATTGTGTAGATGTTGAAATTCATTGCAATTTTGATTGTTCATCTACTCAGATAAGGGTTTAGGTCCTTTGGATATTCGCATGCACAAGTAATGCAAAGATGCAATGCAATTGATGCCAGTTGCAGACCCTTGAATGGTAAACTTGGCTTACTGTGTAAAGGATTTGGGTTATAATACTACAAGTTGACTAATGAGTTGGGAAAAAACAAAAGACTCTACATGTTGCCAGTTCCAACCGAAGTTCAAGTTAATGAATGCTTGATGCTTAATGTCCAACCGAAGTTGACAATGGTATGAATGCTTTTATATTCTGTTTTGAGTTGACTTCTGAACATCGACTCATTTTTTGGGCTTTTATATTGTGTAGTTTTGTAAACCTTCATACTCTTTAATGAGTTCTCTATCATTTTTGTATGTGGCTTGAAAATGAAACATTGGGTTGGGTGTAATTAATGGGATGCGTTGGCATATGGAAGGCTGTGTCGATATTTTGTTAAAAACATTTTGCTAGAAACATATGGGAGGCATATGGAAGGTTGTGTCTCTATTATTTTGCTAGAAACATTTTTATCATTCTGCTAAAATAAATTCACTTTTGTCTATTGTTAGGTTCTTCATATGGTAGGCTGTGTCGATATGCTTAGCAACTACAGATCAAAATAGAATAAAATATTATCTTTAAGATTTGTGAACATAGAGTTTTGTTCTGTCACTTGCTAGAATGGTTGCTAGGACTCTCAACTGCATGCATTTGAACAGATGGTTAAAATGAAAATTCATATATCATCTACTCTTATTTTTCTTTCTAGTGTCTTGAGATGCAGCCACATTATCTCATCGCACCTTTTGTCCCTTTCATTTGTGCGATTGAGGCATTGTATGCGTTTTGTAATTTAGTGCAATTGTGTTCAAATTTGAAGTTGTAACTTTCTTATTTCTGTAGCAACATTCTAATAATATTTGAGGAGAATCAAGCTCACTCAATCTCATCCAAGTAAGAATTTGGAGTTGCTAAAATAGGCTTTAGTTGAAACAACACTTAGAGATGCTTAAATATGGTGGAAATGTTATTTCTCAGCACTCATGTTATGGTATTATGCTTATTGGAAAGTATTAGTGAATAAGAAGTTACATGCCTCTCATTCCCTACAAAGAATCATACAAATTCTTTCAGTCTTCCAGTTTGTTTCCATACAGCTGATCAGTTTCCATACCTCTCCCACGAACTAGTTTTTATGCATTATCATTTCCTTGCTGATTAATTTTGAAGAGATATAACTTGGTTTTCATTATTCATTCAGGTCAAATTTTTACTGATGTGGTTGGAAGCCAATACTATGCTACTCCTCAAGTACTTTGCAAGCATTACAGACTAGAAGCTGAAGTTTGAACTGCTGCTGCTATGTTATATATTTTTGTTGAGTAGTGTATCCCCATTTTGGTTTAGATTTCACTTCAAACATTTTTTGTTGTTAGTACTTTATTTTTTGAGCATTTACTTTTGTAGACATTCATTTGAATGTATTTAACTACTAGCTATGAAAATATTCCTTTAAGATTACACAAGTGTTTAACTTGTTTGTCCTTCAAATAAAATTTAAAAAGAAAAATCAAATAAATATTTTCGATTGAATTTGCCATTTGCGGCGATTTCAAAATCGCCAGTAATTATTTACGGTGGTGTTGCAGCAGTTTCAAAACAGCCGATAATTTGATTTGTGGCGGTTTCAAAACCGCCGATAAATCATTTACCGGCGGCTTTGAACCTTTTCTAGTGGTTTTTGTGGCGGTTCAAACCGCCACTAAATCAGGTAATTTGGAAACAACCATTAATTTTGCGGCGGTTTTAATATTACAAAAACTGTCGCAAAAAATTCATCAACCTAAATCGAGTGATAGTTTAATCGGCGGTTAAACCCGCCGCTACGGAACCGCCACAAAATAACCGCCAATAGAACCGTCGGAAAACGTATTATGGCGGCGGTTATTCCAGCGGTTCAGTAAAATCGCCGCTAAATTGTTTAAGGACGCCGTTATCGGCGGCGGTTTTGTAAACTACCAGTAAAACATTTACCGTCGTTTCCAAACCACCATAAATCTCAACTAAAACCGCCGCAAAGTACCTTTTTTTGGTAGTGTAGGTGAAGTCCTGGTGGATCGGCGAGATCACACACTAGCACGGGGGAAGTTTTAGTGGGACTAGGCACACCTAGTGGGACTAGGTGAAGTGCAAGTGGAGGGGGGAGATCACACTTTGGAATGAGAAAACCATAGTTGAGAACTAAGTAAGGGAAAGCCTAAGTCGGTCAAAGGTTTGATCGGACATTTGGTGAGGAAGTCCTAACATGTCACGGTTGTCCGAGGTTAAGCAAGGGAACCCTAGACTTGTAAACACAAGTTAGGGTTGGGCCAATCGATTAGCACTGATTTCTTGTGAATAGAAGTCTTTTTAATCGATTAGGTGATCGATTAAGGAGGGAGTAAATCGATTGGGTGATAGATTGAGAGAGTTGTGTCACAAAAACAAAAATAGGTTGAATCGATTGGGTAATCGATTTAACATCCTCTTAATTGATTGAGTAATCGATTAAGGAGGATCGTAATTGATTGGTCAATCGACTACGACTGTATTGCATGAGAGCACAAAAAGGTACTGAATCGATTCAGCAATCGATTAAGATCTTCTTAATTGATTAGCTAATCGATTAAACTTCAAAAAATAGCCATTGAACGACTAGTCTGACGTGGTAATTGATTAGGTGATCGATTGGGTGAACCCTAGGTCTCGAGTATATAGGGTTTTCACTTAGGTTGAAGCGGCATCTCTTCAGAACTCTTCTTCTCCTTTATCATCATTTCGAGTGAGACCTTAGAGCATAGTGATGTTACATTTCCAAGGATCAAGAGGTGATCCAAGCTAGAAAAAAGCAATAAAAGCAAAGAAAGCTCATTGTTGTAAATCTTGTAAGATTTTATTTGTTATTTTGCTTATTCTTGAGTGTATTTCTTCTTGTAAACTTATAAGAGGTTTCTCCACCTCAAGAAGAAAATCTTTCATAGTGGACTGAGAGAGTGAGGAGAGTAGATTCTTGGATTAGTTACCTCAAAGAGGTAGATTCAAGGAAAATCGGAGGTGTTAGCATTGCTCAAGTTTCCGCTGTGACAAATCTTCATCGAGCAAATTAGAGTTAATCACCCCTTCTAGCTTGCTTACCAGTCCTAGCAAGTGGTATCAGAGCAAGGTTTCTCTTCTTTGGATTCATCGCTAAGGGAGCAAGAGCTAGAGGAAGAAGAAGTTGAAAAACCCTAATTTCAATAAATCATCATCAAAAGGTTTCAACTTCGAAATAGAGTTTGGCTACGACATTCGAGCACCTCCACCATTCAACAAAGTCAATTTCGATCTTTGAAAGAGAAAGATTAAAAATTTCTTCATGATGGAGATAGAGCAATGGTTTGCTCTAATGGAGGGCTTTGAAGTTCCAACAAGCAACAAAGGAAAGCTTCTCAAGAAAGGTAAATGAAATGAGGAGCAAATCAAGAGATACGAGACCAATGATAAAGTGACCAAATTATTGGTCAATCTATTGTCAAGCAACATCTTGGACAAAATTGGAGATTATCAAGATGTCAAGGAGCTTTGGAGCAAATTGGCAAAGTTTCATGAATGATCCCTTCACTTTGTCAAATCAAGATAAATCCGAAGACGGAGATTCATCGAACGAAGAGGATTTGAAAGTTGAGAGATGCTCAACATTCGAAGATGAAAATCAAGAAGCTTCTACTTCAAGGATTGAGGGGGAGCAAAATATACCATTAATGTCAGAGCAAGAAAAAGTTTCAACATCATCATCCGAGGTCAATGAAGAAGAAGAAGAGTCAAGTGTCACCCTTAAAAGCAAAGGTATAACAATTTTAATTTATAAAAATAAAGATCATATTATTTATTTTGAGTGTAGGAAAAAAGGACACTACAAGAGTAAGTATCCAAAATTGGCTAAGAAGAAGATGCAAATGACTCCTAAGGAAAAAGAAAAATCAAAGGAAGCCTCAACTGTGATACGCAAAGGTATGGAACACATTGTTGTTGGATCGAGAGAACCGATAGAGGGGGGGGTGAATATCGGAAATCGTTCGGATAAGATAGAGAATTTGCACAGCGGAAGATTGAAAAATAAAATACACAAACACCAAGATTTTTTACTTGGTTCGGAGCCTAGGTCGACTCCTACTCCAAGGCCCATGATCGTTGACTGTTTTCTGCGGGCAATTCTATATGTCGCAAAAATAGTTTACAAAAGATTTTACAGAATTCAGTACAGTAAACTAAAATAGCTCTTCGTTACCGACGTCCGGAGTAGATAGTATTTTTGGAGCGGGAGGACGTCGTCGGCGCTTGAGTCTCGTGTCGGGAGGTTTCCGGAGCAGAGCGCGGGAGTAGAAGAGCGTCGAAGCGTTGAATGAAAGTCATGCTTCAGCCTTGGGGTCGAGGGCCCTTTATATAGGGCCTGGGGGCGCCCGGGACGTCCGGGGCGCCCCCCCCCCCCCCCACGTGGTGGTTGATCCGGCTTTTTCTCGGTCAGCATCTGATCTCTTCGAATTCGGGATCAGCTTTGACCGGGGCGCCTGAAGTGCTGGGGGCGCCCGGGTTGACCGGGTCAAATCTTATCCCTCTGCTTCGTTGGGGCTTGCTTCGAATTCTTGCGCTTGGGGGCGCCCGGAGCGCTGGGGGCGCCCGGGACGCTGGGGGCGCTCGGGAGCACGGGGGCGCCCCAATCATGAACTGTCGAAGCTTTCTTTTGCATTATGTGTTTTGTATGCACCTTGGGGGCGCCCGGGACACTCCGGGCGCCCTGGTCAGCTGTTGCCTCATTCCTTTGAGGCTCTCTGAGCTGCAGACACACGTTCCTTCGGTCCTGCATCCAGGGTCAGTCCAAAACACAATAAAACAATAAAATATTAGTTTATACAGCCTTAGCTGTCTTGGTTCTAACTTTGGGTCTCCAAAATGGAACCCTAGGTCGAACCGACGCCTACTGTTCCCTTGACGGGGAACACGTCCTCACCTACTCCTCTCGGGAGAATGTACCTGATGCCAACCGCTCCTCTGGTTGGACTTTTGCCTGGCGGTCCTTTGCCAGGTCTTGGATACCGAGTTGTCCTTCACCCGGTGCCTAGCATTCCTTCGCCAGGTCTTTAGTTCCAGGCAGTCCTTCGCCTGGTGCCTAGCAGTCCTTCGCTAGGTCTTTAGTTCCAGGCAGTCCTTCGCCTGGTGCCCAGCAGTCCTTCGCCAGGTCTTTGGTGACTAGCAGCCCTTCGCTAGTTGCCTAGCAGTCCTTTGCTAGGACTTGGTGACTAGCAGCCCTTCGCTAGTTGCCTAGCAGTCCTTCGCTAGGGCTTGGTATCCTGGCAGTCCTTCGCCAGGTGCCTAGCAGTCCTTCGCTAGGGCTTTATTTCTTAGCATTCCTTCACCAAGTGCCTAGCAGTCCTTCGCTAGGACTTTGTCTCTGCACACTTGAGTAACTTTATTAGATCACAAATAAACTTAACTTTGAATCCTTTGCCAATATCAAAACAAGGTTCAATATGGTGCTTCTTGCACCAACAATTGTGTGTTTCGCTTGCAATCAAAAGGGGCACTACCGAAATCAATGACCAAAAGGGAAACCTCCAAGAAAAGCCCAAAGAGGGAACTCAAATCTAGGGGAAGCCTCCAAGAACAAAACAAAGATACCATTAGGTAATGATCCTTATGTTAATTATGATAAAATACATGCTAGAGATAAATTTTATCATTTTAATGTCATTTATCATGAAAATTGGAGGCATGAAAAACCTAAGGAGAATTATATATCTCTTTATGCTAGGACTATCAAACCTAAGGATAGGAAGATAGAAAATAAGTTAGGCAAAAATTCTAAGAGAAGTAGATCTATGCCTAAAAGGAAGAATGCCCAAGGCTTCTATGTAAAATCAAGCCTTGAGGATGTGATGAAGGAAAATCAAGTTTTGAGGTCAAAATTTAAAAAATTAGAAATATCTCTGAAAAGAATTAAAAATCTATTTAAGGGATCAAAGGATCCAAACCTAGGTTTAGGAAACCAAAGACCTTCTAATGGCAAGAAAGGTTTGGGGTACAAACCTAAAGCCAAGCATGATTGGCCATTATATCAGAGTTTCATATATGTATGAGACTAAATCTAGATCTAAGAGTCAAGTCAAGGTCACAAGAGAAGTCATCCCTAGAGCTGACTAAGATAAGATCAATATGACTAAGGCTTCGGAGAAACGTAGGAAAGTCATTAGAAAGGTATCAAGGGAGGTCATCTCTAGTGAATACCTAAAACACCCAAGAAGCACCAATAGGTTTTGAGTTCCTAAGAGTGTGTTTGCTACACCCTAGATGGTTTGGAGAGTGTCAACTCTAATTGGAAGGATAGTTAACTCAACCTTGCTATAGTTGACACTTTGGGACATTTTCAAGGAATTGTTACCCTTGAAAATGAGAAAGTTATTTATTTACTCTTGAGTAGTAAAATTATGCCAAATTATATTGTTAGAAGATTAAACTTGATAAAAGTGGCACAACTAGGATAGAATCTAAAGATATGCCAAGTTGGGAGTTTTGGCATTATCTTGGAAAAATTAGGACAAAAACTAGGACTATTAATGGCTTAGTGATGAATTTTTAATACTTAGATAGAAAATTTAGGTATTTTTCTTTTATACTAAATGTCATGATTTGTGTGCTCTATCATATGCTATGACATCATAATTCATCATTCATAATTTATTATAAAAATATTGTATGTCATGTCATACATGCATCATCTAGTTAAAATAATTTTTACTTTTTGTAAAATTTTCATATGATGCATGTCATGATCATTATCATGCATGATTTAAATTTGTGAAATTAAGGACATTGACATTAATTGACATACTATGTGGATGATCAAGTTTATAATGACTATGTAGAAATGTATGAACCCTAGTTTAGGGGGAACCAATTTGTACATCTTACAAGAGCATAAGTTGACTTATATGTGTTTTGAGACACATTAGATATAAGTGAGACGTTAGGTTGATAAATAAAACTTAAGGTGTCGATAAAGTGTATCTATTTGAGTTTTTAATTTTTTCCAAAATATGAATTTAAGTGAACTCCAATCATTGGAAAAACTATGTACAAGTCATGTGCATTTAGCCCAAAGAATATAGTTGGAAATTGTGTTTGAAACTTATTTCAAAACTATTTTGGAAAACCATGGTGAAGACTATCTTTTGATAGAACTTATCATTGATGAAATGAATACAAAATAGAGTGAAACATTGAAGTATTTCAATGATTTCCAATTTTATGTCAATCTTTGAAAATGAGTTATATTTTCATAAAATTTCTTTCCCATGATAGTATATGCCATAAATAATGTCTACACAAAATTTAATAATTTTTAGAATTTTATAGAATTATTTATGAGTTTTGAAATTGAATTTGAAATTGACTTTAGAAATCAGAATCTCGGGCAATCGATTGGTGTAGGGTTATTGTGAGCATAGAAGCTCGCGTAATCGATCCGTTGATCTATTCAAGGGTGTCGTAATCGATCAGTTGATCGATTAAGGCTTTGTGTAATCGATTGGGACCCAATCCTAATAGATTGGCATGACTGAACTTTTCTGATTTCAGCCTGCTAACTAAATTTTGAGTAATCTAACGATCCCTAACCGTTTGAAATATTTTTATAAGTATATTTGGGTGAATTTCATGATGAAATTAAAAGGGGAGATGATTTTGGTGAAAATATGGGGTTAAGGAGAGGTTTTGATTCAAATTCTGAATTTTAAAATTTCATAACTTCACTTTGAGTTTTCCTAAAGGTTTAGGAACTAAAAAAATCATTGTTGGTGCAATGATAGAGGTTTCGAGCATGTTTTGAGGGGGAGATCTTCCTTAAAATTATGTATTTTTTTTTAATGAGAAGATGAAGATTGGGGATCTTTATCGTGTTGAATGCTCAAGTTTGAGCATGTGCTACAAATAAAAGGTATAAGACTTTCATTAGATGCCTTTGAGCATATTGACTCTCGGAGAGAATTTTTGATATTTGTCAAAGAGGGAGAAATTATAAGGCTAATATGGATTAGCCTAACCTAAATATTTTATCAAATATCAAAAAGGAGAAGATTGTTGGTTCAATCTTCGCTAGGTCAGGATTGACCTAGTTTGATTATGCTTGGGTGAGCTTGAGTTTTGATATTTGATAATAATATTTGATCATTGTGTGAGTCAAGTAGGTCAAGGTTGACTGGATACTTGATTAATGAAGTTCAGGTGTATCGGGGAGATCGCGCGCTAGTATGGAAAAAGTCCTAGTGGGACTAGGCAGACCTAGTTGGAACTAGGTGGAGTCTGGATCTTGGAGATCGTACAAGTTAGGGTTGGGTCAATCGATTGACAATAATTTCTCGCGAACGGAAGCCTTCTTAATCGATTGGGTGATCGATTAAGGAGGGAGTGAATCGATTGGGTGATCAATTGTGAGAGTTGTGTCATGAGAACAGAAACAGGCTGGATCGATTGGGTAATCGATTCAACATCCTCTTAATCATTTGGGCAATCGATTAAGGAGGACCATAATTGATTGGTTATTCGATTATGATTGTATTGTGCGAGAACATAGAAAGGTGTTGAATTAATTCATCAATCGATTAAGATCTTCTTAATCGATTGGCCAATCGATTAAGCTTCAAAAAAATAGCCGTTGAAGGGATAGTCTGATCACGTGGTAATCGATTGGGTGAACCCTAGGTTGAGGCTATATAGGGTTTTCGCGCAGGTTGAAGCGACATCTCTTTGGAACTCTTCTTCTCCTTCATTACCATTTTGGGTGAGGCCTTGGAGCATAGTGCTACTGCATTTCAAAGGATCAAGAGGCGATTCAAGCTAGAAGAAAGCAAGAAAAGCAAAGAGTGCTCATTGTTGTAAATCTTATAAGATTTTATTTATTATTTTGCTTGTTCTTGAGTGTATTTCTTCTTGTAAGTTTGTAAGAGGTTTCTCCACCTCAAGAAGGAGATCTTTCATAGTGGATTGATAGAATGAGGAGATTGGACCCTTGGATTAGTCACCTCAAGGAGGTGGATATCAGGTAAAATCGGAGGTGTTAACATTGCTTAAGTTTTTGGTGCGATAAATCCTCATCAAGCAAAGGTCAAAGTTAATCACCCTCCGCCTCTAGCTCGCCTACCGGTCCTAACACGGCTGAGGCTAGACTGTACAGGCCACATGAAAAGAAATTGGACTCCAGAACAATAAGTAATTACTTAATTAGATATGCTGAGCAATCACAGGGCTATAAGTTTTATGATCCCAAAGTAAAGACCATCTTTGAGATGAGAATCACAACGTTCTTTGAAGATATTGAGTTAAGGGGAAGAATAAAGTGATGGGACTTTTGCGTCTAGCTAGAGGAGGGTGAATAACTTCTCTTCGATTTTGTCTACAAGTTGTTAGTGGAAGCACAAAAAAAAACATAGACAAAATCAAAAGCAATTAAAACAATGCTAACTCCCTTGATTTACTTGGTTTCCACTAAGGATCTACACACCCACGCAATCAATCTCCATTATGCTCTTCTTCTTTTCAAATCAAGCTTGAAGGTGGAGAAACTTTTACAAGATGATCTCTTACTCTTACAAGATAAGATTGATTTGGGAGGAAGAGATTGAAAATTTATAAGCTTAGAGATCTCAGAACATGTAAGAAAAATGAGAAAATCAAGTTGTGTCTTCTTCAAGCTCTAAAATTTACTTTTGTACTGTCCTCGACATCAGTCAATTGATATCTGTCAGTGTGTGCACTTATGTGCCAAGACACTTTTATGTATTTATGGATAATTATTTTAATAAAGGCAAGTATTTAGCGTTAATCATTTACTTTTCTGTACGTATATGATTAATGATAAAGTCTCACAGATTAATGGTTATATTATTCTGAAAATCGTCCTTGATCGGATAGATATCTAGAGGGGACATAGATATCTAGATCAACGCTAAGTATGACTAGGTCAAGATAGACCGGAGGGATGGATATCCAAGTTGTACTTGGGGGTGCCTTGAGTTTAGAGGTACACTGGACATGACCCGCTTAAGAGAACACCGCATATTAAGCATCATTGGTAGTTCGTCTTAATGAACGAGTGCAACTGATCTTTTGACTTGAGACATTCATATATTCTATGCGTGGAGTTATGTACTTTGATACCGTTAAAAGTAATCTTTAATCGGATTGTGATTAATACGGTAATTGGGTGTATGACAAAACGTAGAGAGAATAGTGTTGAGTCAATAGAGGATTCATCGCTCTCTTGGATTTGGGAGTTAACATCCTGGCCGCTTGATAGAGATATTAGTGACTCGAAATCCATGACCATGGAAGGAATGATTATCATTCAAGATGAGTCTATTATATCTTGGAAATCAAGTAAAACAATTAATTGGTGATGATGCATACTGCACCGAATTAATTGGGATGTAGGATAAAGATGAAGAGATTGAATTACACAGTAATCGGTTCATGGAGGTTTTAGTTTATAACTAATATTCTATTACGTTGGGTGGCTAAAACTATTGCTAGACGGTTACCTTAGTCTGTGTATGGATTTACACTACCTTCGTGTATAGAACCTAGAGGGTCGCACGCATAGCACATAGACGCGAACAGTATCTGTAGTTGATTATTTTAGTGGATACTAAAATTAATCAATTTCTTATTTCTGAATAAGAATTAATTGGATTATTAATTATTTCTGAAATATCGGAAGCGAGAACGGATCAAGATTAAATATGGATTTATTTGATGAAGAGAAGAGAGAGTAAATTTATCTCTTATTCTCTTTGGAGAATTTAAAAGGCCACAATTATTGTGGCAATAATGGAGAAGATGAAGAGTCTCTATTAATGATTATTAATGGAGAAGATGAAGAGTCTCTATTAATGAATATTAATGGAGAATTTCAAAAGTCGCAATTATGATAAATTAATGAAGAATATGAAGAGTCATGTCTCTTCATCTTCTTTGGAGGCTATATATATCCACCCTTGGAAGAAGAGGAGGTGACATTTCTCCTTTGCCTCTCTTGTGCGATTTCTCTCCATCTCTCTCGGGATGTCTTCGACTACTTCTTCTCTAGTTGGAGACGCATCTCCAGATCCGTAGTGCATCCGAAAGAATTCTATCGATCCAAGTGGCTAGCACCTAACGGATCATCTAGTTCGTGGTCTTGTGCGCGTGGATACCACTAGAGGAGTCACACGTGGGGCTCTCATCTATTCGTGATATTATTCACAAATAAGCAAAGGATTACGAGGTATGTTTTCAGTTTATGCTTGTTTTCGTATCATTTTGTTTAGAACTATATGTACCACGAATGATTTAAGAGCAGATTTTTGCTTTATTATAAATATTCCGCTGCGCTCAGAACCCAACAGTGGTATCAGAGCAAATCGTGGTTGGACCATATAGTTCAAAACCTCTTCTTCAAATTTTTTAAGATTAGTGCTTCGAGAAATTTTGAAGAAATTTTTTTATCTCATGTGTTATGATTTAACATTTCAAGATAGAAATGTAGAAATGAATTTAATCTATCAAACCTGTAGAGAAATACATGTTATGATTTAGATATGAATTCCTTATGGTTGAAGTACATGATTACTTCAAGATTCTTAGAGATAGATCTCGTAATGAGATTGTGTGGATGCACAAGAAGTAAATTAATGGTGAGACATTTTTATAATTGTAAAATCCCTTAAATATTAAGTCAAGATTTGTTGAAAGCCCTCCGTTAATAACTGTGATGATAGTTAGAGTTTTTACATGAGTCGGTACAACTCAGCTGTGGGCTTGTGTCAAAACATCTATAATTTATCATAATTATTAGTGGGTCGACTTAAATCAAATTCGTTGACTTGTTTAGCTCAGCTAAGGTCAATTGATTTGAGGGGCAAGTGTTGAGAATATAAGGCTCGACAAAAGTATATCGAAAGTCACAGAGATTGGTGATTGGCAAGTTAAGGCCTACTTGATGAATATAGCATGTAGGTACAACTCAGCTGTGTGCATACTATATGATTTAGGATTTCGATCCTATTAGGAATTGTTACCAACTAATTCCCGATTCTAACAGTGGGGGCTGTTGGACCTGAATAAAATAATAGGAGTTATAAAGTCCTTTATTAAATATATTCCATAAATACTAAAACTCTGCTTTAAATTTTAGATGGCAAACACAAGTACCCTTTCGTTGCGAAGTATTCTCGAGAAAGAGAATGTCCTCCTCGGTTCAAACTACCTGGAATGGTATAGGAAACTGAAAATTGTCTTGAGACACGAGAGAAAAATTTACGTGCTCGAAGACGAACCTATGAATGAGCCTGTGCTAAACGCATCGGAGGAAGATCAGTCATATTACTGTCAGTACTTGGAAGATGCACTGGATGTGCAATGCATCATGCTGTCATCTATGTCTCCCGAGTTACAGAGACAGCATGAGAACATGAGTGCTAGGGAGATTGATCAGCACTTGCGTGAGCTCTTCCAAGAGAGTGCGAGAGTAGAGAGGTATGATACCTCTCGAGCATTGTTTCGTACCATGCTGGAAGAAGGAAACTCAAGATGATCGGGTACATAGAAAGGCTCGAAAGCTTGGGTTTCAAGTTGGACCAGGACTTAGCCATTGACTTGGTCTTATCGTCGCTACCTCCATCTTTTTCCCAGTTCGTGTTGAACTTCAACATGAATAGTATGGACAACAGTTTGACTGATCTGATGACAATGTTGAAAACTGCTGAGAAGGATATGAAGGTAAATCCTTCACTGCATACAATGATGGTAAGAAAGACCAACAAGCGCCCTAGCACCGGGAAATCTAATCCCAAGGCTAATGCAGTGAAAAATCCCAAATATCAAGCTCAGAAGAAGCTCAAAAAGGGGACGCAGGTACCCAAATCTAATGAGAAGGAGGCCATATGCTTCTACTGTGGCAAGAAAGGTCACTGGAAGAAAAACTGCTACATTTTCATGAAGAAGAATGCCAGTGGAGCGGATGCTTCAGGTATCTTTATGATAGAGTGCAATCTTTCTGTTTCTTCATCATGGGTTATAGATTCTGGAAGTAGTTCTCACATTTGTGCGAACATGCAGGGTCTAAGTGACTGCAGACGGTTGTCCAAAGGCGAGATGGACCTACGAGTGGCTAATGGGGCTAGAGTTGCTGCATTAGCTGTGGGAACTTATTCAATAAATTTGCCTAGTGGACTAGTTTTGAATTTAGAAAACTGTTATATTGTTCCTAGTTTCTCAAAGAATATCATTTCGGTGTCATGTTTGGGCGCCAAGGGATTTGTATTTCAATTCAAGGACAAGTTATGCTCCTTTTATTTGAATAATATATTCTATGGGAATGGTTCAATGAATAACGGTCTTTATGTTATTAACTTAGATGAACCGATTTATTGTGTTGAAAGCAAGAAACAGAAATTGCACGACTCAAACTTGACATATCTCTGGCACTGTAGACTTGGTCATGTAACCCAAAAACGCATTGCTAAATTACTCAGTAATGGGTATTTGGACTCTTTTGAGTTAGAGCCCATAGATACATGCGTAGCATGTTTACAAGGTAAAATGACCAAGAAACCTTTCACCAAGATAGGTGAACGGGCAAAGAAACTACTAGAACTCATACATAGTGATGTGTGTGGTCCATTGCAAGTTCAGGCTTGAGGAGCTTATACCTACTTCGTGACTTTTACTGATGATTTAAGCAGATATGGATATATCTACTTAATGAGGCATAAGTCTGAAACTCTAGATAAGTTCAAGGAGTTCAAGAACGAGGTAGAAAATCAAAGTGGCAAGAAGATTAAAGCTCTTCGAAGTGATCGAGGTGGCGAGTATCTAAGCCAAGAGTTCATTGATTACCTAAAAGAGTGTGGCATAGTTTCCCAACTTACACCTCCTAGAACGCCGGAGTGGAATGGTGTTTCGGAAAGGAGAAATCGCACACTCATGGAAATGGTTAGATCAATGATGAGTCATGCAAGTCTTCCAATGTCGTTCTGGGGCTATGCCTTAGAAACAGTGGCATACATACTTAACCGAGTTCCAACCAAGGCAGTAGACAAGACTCCTTATGAATTATGGTTTGGAAAGAAACCAAATTTGTCTTATCTTAAGATATGGGGTTGTGATGCTTATGTGAAGAATGAAAATTCTAATAAGCTTGCAGCAAGATCCATAAAGTGCATGTTTGTAGGTTATCCCAAGGCTACAATGGGATACCAATTTTATCTCCCAAGTGAGCACAAAGTTATTGTTGCTCGATATGCCACTTTCTTGGAAAGAGAGTTTATATCTAAAGAAAGTAGTGGGAGTAAAGAATGTCTTAAAGAAATTACAGACTCTACAAACAGGTTGGAAGATGAACAGTTGGACGAAGAGACAGTACCACAAGTACAAGTGTCTCCTTTATCCGAGACTGATCCAGAAACACGAGATCAACGTAAGTCCACAAGAATACACCGACAGCCAGATAGATATGGTTGGTTGGTAACCCAAGATGAGGAAGTGATACTCATCGAGGAAGATGAACCATCGATTTACGAGGAAGCAATTACTTCAAATGATTCTGAGAAATGACTAGAAGCCATGAAATCTGAAATGGACTCCATGTATGCCAACCAAGTTTGGGAGTTGGTTGATGTGCCAGTTGGGGTAAAACCCATAGGGTGCAAGTGGATCTTCAAGAAGAAGATTGACATGGATGGGAACATAAGTACCTATAAAGCAAGGCTTGTGGCAAAGGGTTTCAATCAACGTCAAGGAATTGACTATGATGAAACATTCTCGCCCGTTGCAATGCTTAAGTCCATTAGGATTTTGCTAGCTATAGCAGCTTACAAGGATTATGAGATTTGGCAAATGGATGTTAAAACTGCTTTTCTAAATGGAAGGTTACAGGAGGAAGTATATATGACACAACCTCCTGGTTTTATAACAACTAAGAATGCCAATAAATTATGTAAGCTCAAGAAGTCCATTTTGTAGTGACCGGGTGCACGTTGACATGGATACGGGTTCGTAATTTTAAAATTTAATTACGTGCAGCGGAAGGTTTAGCATAAATAATTTCTCAAATTATTTTAACCACGTATCTAGCATGCAACCTTATGTTGTGGAGACATGATCATACATTTAAAATTTTACAGAAAGTAAACTAATTTACTTAGTACCTCGCGTAACTCGTAGAAAGGGACGAGATCCAACCGTAGCGTCCCTTGGAAGCTCCGCCTCTATTCGCGTCCACGCCGAGTTTTCTTCGGGATGACTTCGCAAAGCCACGAGTTTCGTGCCGACAAGAACTACTAGATTCTCCAAAGGCACGACAAGAATACCAAGAGAGAGATGGAAAGACTAACCACCAAACGAAGAACGGAATCAAGATTCCGGGAGGAAGGAAGGAGTCGCACGCGCTTCTTCTTCTTCTTCGGCCTCTTCTTGGTGGTGGAAGCTCACGGCAACCAAAAGGAGGGCCTCTAGGGCCGGCGCCACTAGAGGAGGGAGAGGGAGAGAAGGAAAGGGAGAGAGGCTAGGCAAGAATCCTTGATCTCTTCGATTAATCTCCAAGTCTTGTCTTGGTACCTTTATATAGTAGCCTCTTAATCGCCAAGTCTCCTTTTAACGGAATAAATTTTCATAAGAAATTTATCTTATAAATTTTTCTATGAATTATTCCATTATGCTAAGTTTTTATCATAATTTAATTTACAATAAAAACAACCATGTCTCCCTTTTCTTATGGAAAGAAATTTATTTATATAAACTTCTTTATATAAATTTCTTCAGATAAATTTCTTTATCATGGTAAATCAATCTATTATTGATTTTATAAAATAAAATAAACCAATCCATGGTTCATTTTAATTTCCATGAAAAATAAATCCGTTTATATAAATTTCTTTATATAAATTTCTTTATCATGGTAAATCAATCTATTATTGATTTTATAAAATAAAATAAACCAATCCATGGTTCATTTTAATTTCCATGAAAAATAAATCCGTTTATATAAATTTCTTTATCCATAATTTTATAAAACAAACCACGCGCGGTTTATTTTATAATTTGAACCAAATAATTTGGTTCTCCCCTTTTATTGTGGCCGGCCAAACAAAGATGGTGGGGACCCTCTTTGGCCGGCCAAACTCAAGCCAAAACCGTACGAATTAAACTCATTTAATTCGTCCAATAAGTCTTCAAAAGACTTAGCCATTTTATGCTTCCGATGCGTCTCTGAAAAATTCAGATTCGACTTATCTCTCTTGATCGGAAAATCTAATTTTCAACTCGTTTTAAATCCCTCGGATCACTCGTAGTGCGTGTGACTAAATAGGCTTTCGATTTATGTTGGCCGTCTATAATTAACCAATTATAGAACGATCATGAGTGGCACCTAGTAGTACATCATGATCCCCAATGAATCGAAAGATCAACGGTTGACCTCAGAAACTATTCTGAAACCCTTCAGCAGCTTTAATGAATCGTGCCTCATTCCCTTCACCATCTTATACCCACTTGGTTCAGGACACGGTCTATGTGTGTCAGTCCCCACTAGGCTGACTATGTCACACCTAGCCCAAGTAATGTCTTTCTCGTCCAACGGATTCTAATTACTCTCATGTTTCTGAGAGATTCATACTCGGAACATGTGATGCTCTGGCCAGAGGCTTTGAGTAACAATCCGACGATAGGCCTTGGGTATACATCTCCTCGCAAGGAGTGGTGAATCCTTTGTAGGCTGTTCAAACATCTTCGGGCACTTCGGCTTATACCCAATCATCCTGGGTCCACACCTCCTTGGAGATGCTTGCTTAAGATGTCAAAGTATAAGTCTTCATGACCAAGATGACTTGAACACCGCAAGTCAAAGGAACATCGCACTTAAGCTGCAGTAAGAACTTCATTGACATGTCTATATGTAGACTACCATATGAAGTTTTACAGCCAGTCACTCCAATGAACTAGTTCCCTTAACTAGCATTCATGTTTATCTCCGGACATCCCAATGTCACCAGCGAGTGAGAATCAGCTGATTAGAGAATAACCCATGCTAGTCTCAACAGAATTGATAGTGTCCATATTTATCAATTCATCGACTAGGGACAATTTCAATACTTCACAATTGCACATGTAGAGATAATCACTAGTTGTGAATTCATCACAAATTCTCTCATGCTGTGAATTGTATTGCGGACATTCAGTAAATGAGTTTAAGATCTCAATCAAATACACAAACATGTATACTCAAATAGTGAATATTCATTTATTAAAATAAATGATTACATTCATAAGGCGATTGCCTTAGGACACTTCTATCATTTATCAAAATATTCATGAGCTGTTATGGCCAGGAGCATCCGAATGGATTTAAGCATAGCTACTGGCGAATAGGTTTCGTCATAATCAATTCCTTGTTTCTGACGATATCCTTTTGCCACTAATCTAGCCTTAAAGGTAACAACATTACCTTCCATGTCGGTTTTCTTCTTGAAAACCCACTTGCACCCTATGGGCTTAATCCCTTCAGGTGGGTTAACCAAGTCCCATACTTGATTTTCGTACATGGAATCCATTTCCGACTTCATGGCTTCAAGCCACTTGTCCCTTTCTGAACTTTTCAGAACATCATCATAACTGATAGGTTCATCATCGCTAATGAGTAACACGTCGTTCGATTCACTTACGAGAAATCCGTATCTCTCTGGAATATTGCGTGTCCTATCAGATATACGAAGTAGTGGCATTGTTTTAGGTTCAACTGATAACTCATCATTATGAGTTATTGGTTGTGGGTCTAGACTAGGTGTCTCTGTAATGTCTATTGGAGTTCCTTGAACTTTTTCAAGTTCAATACTACTCCCACTGTTTTCTTGTAAAAGAAATTCTTTTTCCAGAAATACAACATGCCTTGAAACAAACACCTTTTGTTCCAAGGGATGATAGAATTGGTAACCCTTCGTTTCCTTAGGGTATCCAATAAATAGACATTTATCAGACTTAGCATCCAATTTGACTGATACAGTCCGCTTCAAATAAGCAGGACAACCCCATGTCTTAAGGTGAGTTAAGTGAGGTTTCTTACTATTCCACGTCTCATATGGAGTAGTAGAGACTACCTTGGTCGGGACTCTGTTTAGCAGGTAAACGACTGTCTTAAGCGCATAGCCCCAAAAGGATTTTGGAAGAGTTGCATGATTCATCATAGATCTAACCATGTCGATCAAGGTTCGGTTACACCTCTCAGATACACAATTATGCTGTGGTGTATATGGCGGAGTCCATTGAGACAATAACCCATTATCCCTAAGATAATCTTGAAACTCTTGACTTAAGTATTCACCACCCCGATCGGATCGAAGTATCTTAATACTTTTGCCAAGCTGTTTCTCTACTTCATTTCTGAACTCTTTGAATTTCTCAAAAGCTTCAGATTTGTGTTTTATCAAGAACACATACCCGAATCGTGAGTGATCATCGATAAAGGTAATGAAGTAGCTATAGCCTCCTTGTGCAAGAGTTGACATAGGTCCACATACATCAGTATGTATTAGACCAAGCAATTCTCCCACTGGTTTACCTTTTCCAGAAAAGGGTAATTTGGTCATCTTGCCTTTTAAGCATGATTCACATGTATCAAATGAACCGGGTTCAAATGATTCCAGAATTCCACATCGGTGTAATTTGGTCATGCGTTTCTTACTTACATGGCCAAGACGACAATGCCACGTATAGGAGTCTATTCGATTATCTATTCGAGCACATTTGTTGCTAACTTCGATATTGAAAACGTCACCGGATAAATCTATCGTGTAGATACCATTGTATAACGTTTCCGTCCCATAAAGAACACCATTTAAAGTTATGTAACAACAATTGTTACTAAAAGTTAAATGATAACCCTTTTCATTCAAGCATGAAATAGATACAATGTTCTTTATTAACGAAGGAACAAAATAACAATTATCCAATTCTAAGACAAGTCCAGCAGGGAGCTTTAGCAAATATGTTCCTGATGGAAGCAGCAGCAATCTTTGCTCCATTTCCAACTCGCAAATTCGCTTCTCCCTTGACGAGTCTTCTTCTATTCCTTAGCCCCTTTATGTCATTACATATATGTGAGCTACACCCAGTATCTAGTACCCATGTGTACGAGGAAATAGAGTGATATTCAATAACGAAGATACCTGAAGAGGATGGGGCATCGGATGCCTTCCTCTTCAAGGACTCAAGATAAACCTTGCAGTTTCTTCGCCAGTAGCCCTCCTTGGCAAGTGCCTTTTGGTGCCCTTTTAGTCTTTTTGGCCTTTTCTTCCTTCCCTTATTTTGTTCTTTGGGCTTCCTCTTAGAACCTTTCTTTGAGGAACCAACTAACAGTATCGTCTTCTGATCCTGCTTTACAGAAGGCTCTACAGTCTTCAGCAGGTTGAGCAACTCAAGAAACTGGTCTGGAGTTGCATCTTCAGGAGGACGGTTGGGAAGTTGTTCTTCAAGGACATAAGCAAGCTTTTATGCCTTGAGGACTATCCTCAGGTTTCTAAGCCAGTCCATGAAGTTTGGCCCAGTTAGTTTATTGGTGTCCAAAATAGAACGCAAATTCAGAGAAGACATGATCGAGTGATTATCCTAGAGATACAAATTGAGCTTATGTGAGAAGAATGATGCATCAACATGCATTAATTAAATCCTATTTATTTTTCGAATTGAATAACCCTTTTTATCAATTCGGGAGATCGTAGGAACATCTCCAAATAGGTTGACATCCAACCATAGATAAGAACAACCATGGCTGTGGCCATCAAGTTATTCTTAGCTATGAAGGTAGGTAATTATACCGATTACATATCACATATATGTAATTATCACTTTATGCTATCAACTAATTGAATGTTTGCATAAATCATTGGGTTGTTAACTCATTAACAAGTATGCAACAATATACATAGCACCCAACTGCACCTCTCTTTACATCGACCTTGGCTGTGGCACAACAAATCGATGCTCCAAGCTTAAGGCTGACCCATTAATCAAGAAATAGTTTTAATATGGTTGGAGCTCATTCAACCGTTTAGTCAGGCTTGGATGTGTCCAACAACCAAAACTAAGA
>JAGFNQ010003828.1:0-147176 GCA_024364735.1 Boesenbergia rotunda | reverse complement strand
TGGGGGGGGGGGGGGGGGGGGGGGGGGGGGGGGGGGGGGGGGGAGAGAGGTGGAGATACGTGGGGGGGATGCTTCAACACCCAAGTAAAGGGGGTAAGTTTTTAGAACGTGAATACTTTGGTTTCTCGTTTTCCTCCCTAGAAGAAAGACTTCTGACTTGAGCGTCGGAGAGGGCTCCATCGGAATTTCTTCTAGTGCATCCCCTTTACGCTCGTGTTAATTTCGCAGGCGCTGACATCCTCTCCTCGTTATCGTCATCCTGGATTGCGCTTTGGTGATTCGTCATCCCCATCGTTCACTTCCGGAACATCTTAGTTTTGCTACTCGTATCACCTAGAAACAATTCCGAAAAACTATGCCTTCTCCTGTGTATGATCCCTCTATCAGACTCAGATTAACTATAACCTCATCATCATTGGCACACTTGAGGTTTATGCTTTTTTTTTTTTTTTACTTCTTTCAGTTTTTATCGGATTTTACGTCATACAAAGTGCTGAACAAACACTTTTACAGAATGTTCAACATGAGAGTTCTTGCTTATTTCTTAACTTATCAAGCTAAGAAAAGAAACACTTCAGCCTATTTTTGGAGCATGAATTTATTGTTCTGACTTTTAAAAGTGGTCACGATTCCTCAACTAATGGATTACCTCAGGTGTTGGTGGAAATCACAGGGCAACCAATATTTGAATACATATGATGGCTGAGTATATCTATCAACATAAGGAGAATAATTTGGGTGATGAAACTGTTAAAGCACCCAATGCTCAATATCATTCACAGTGGATCAAACGCTGGACAAGGGAAACAACTAAATCAGTTCCTCGTAACCATCAGTGTTTCACTGTTTCTAGTTCAAGCAAAGCAGAAGTTCATGAAAAAGTCAAGCGCTTGCAAGTCGATGCTCTGGAATCCAGAAAACTCAACACGCTGAAAAGTGTTATGAATCAGGGAAGTGTCTCCGAATACAAAAAATTATACAGATTTGGTTTGAGTAAAGTACCCCTACCTGTTGAAGTTCAACAATCAGCTGAATCTAGTTATAGAACTAGTCAAATATCTCATGTTGTTCAATTTGCATCGGAAGAACATCAATTTGAAGCACAGACAAACATGAAGTGTCTGAATCAAGATATGCAGCCTCACATTGCGGTTAAAGGTTCTTCGAGTTGTGTGGACGATATTGAAGGATCAACCACTCAATGGCAAATTGACCAATGTGGAAAACAAAGATCAAGCACAAGACCTTTGAGTACACTTAATCTAGAAGGCGGACGTTGTCTATGCTCATCTCGACTTGAAGGAAGTGAAGTAAATCGTGTAAACTTTTCTAGTAGTAGTCTCTTGCTGACTTGGAAAGATTCTGTTAGTTTAAAGAGATTTGATGATCTTGAGCATATTCGCCATTCTTCATGTGATCTCCAAATGTTGAAAATTCATTCTTCCTCCAGCCCTATGAAAAACACAAGGGAAGGACAACCAAGGTTATCTGATGCAGCTAAAGAATTTTTAATGGCTAAGAATACGAGTGTGGGATTGTCTCCTGGGAAACAAATAAATATGGATTCTTCAAACTCCACCAAAGGCAAAAGAATTGCTGTATATGAGATGCTAACTGTACCTAAAAGACCAGATGGTAAGCAAAATAAATATTTAGAATATTGCAAGATCATTAGTTTTACACAGTTCTCACTGGAGGAACAACAATAATAGGAACACAATGATAGGAACACAATCCAACCATTCTGTTTCTAATAAGTTATACAATTAAGATGTTTCCGCACATTTTTCTGAACTTTGTTATCCTTTTACTTTGCAGGCAGCAGTTCTGATGGGCTACAAAAGGTACACAAAAAAAAAGTTTATTGTTTTAGATAGAATGCTTATATGCTGAAGCAGCAATATGCAAGGTTGATTTCCTAGCCAAATCATCATACTAATTCCAGATTGTGCAGGATCTTCAGGTTTTTGAATTGACGAAAGATCAACCACCATCGACTTCACCAAATGATCCATCAACAAACATATATATGGAAACTGATACAAAGTTATCACATCCAGTCTACAAGGAAATACACGCTGGAAGCTGTGATCCTGGAGTATTAGAATCAGAAGCCTGCAGCAGATGGCTTAAGCGCCTCCGATCCAAACCTGTTGTTTCTCCTGCCAGTGGCAGCAAGAAGTTCAAAACTGGAGATGGTCCACCAAGTGGACAAACATGCTACGAGATACCCATCAGTCCTAAGGAGAAACAGGTAGTGAACTTGAAGAAACGAACGACAAATTCAAGGTTCTCTTCTGGCATATCGATGGAGAATTTCTGCACTTGGATTCAGAGATGGTGCTGCAAGAACACTCAAAGGAATGAAGCTGTCGTTGCTGCTACTCCAGTTTCATGTGAGGCAGCAAATTCACACCTCACTAAAAGCCATGAAGCCATGAAGCAGCAGCAGCAGTTTCCTAGTCTTGCAGCAATGGCTTTGGTGGGGAGAGTCATCAAGCAGTTCCATACGTGTGTGTTTCGTAGAGTGGGATCTTCTGTTGTTTGGAACATTGATCCCTTCTGAAACTTTTGAGGGTTGATCATAATCTCCTATTCCCAGATAACTTTTTCCAGCAGATGTTTTTAATTTTTGTTTTTGTTCTCCTTTGAGAAAAGGTTAACAGTCTATGAATTATATTTGAGAATAAAGTTTATAAATTATATTCATCAATAAATTTTTTTTATAAAACTTAAAGGATCAGTTTTTTTTACTGGAATCGTCAAAGACGTTCCTTTTTGATTTATTATCAACACTTTAATTCTGCAACACTAATAAATTGTGCTGTAGCCCTGCAATTCATAGTTATAGTATAGGCACATCATCTCTGATCAATATCAGTTAATATTAGCGCTTGAGCTACAGTTGAATTGGCTATTATGGGTAGATATTATTATAATGGACAAGTGTTCAAACTTGGTAAAGTTGAAAAAAATACCCTTTCACGGTGGCTAATTGTTGCTTCCCGATTTACCTCCTCACAAATAATTATGACGCAGGTGCATTGGCATGATGAATTGCTACCACACGGATCAATATTATATTATATCAATATTTCAATTATAATCAATATTAATAATTGAGCAATAATATGTAACATGAATTTGTAATATGAAACCTAGTAAAAATAATATGGTATTTTTTATATACACATCCGATTACCACTTGGATACTAACGGCGGCCTCCGGTCGTCGCCCCGAACCAAACTATACCCTGGGGGCATAGTAAATCCATCGGAGATCGTTATAATTAGAATGTCACGTTATTCATGTTGGATTTTATACTATAAATTTATACTACATATCATTTTTCCTAATAATTTTATAGTGTAGCAAATATAATTTATAACTCTTGTAATATAGATATTTTATCTTAATCAATCGGACAATAAGATCAATATCATATTATAAAGAATTGAATTATAACTTCTAGAATGTAATCATGAAAATTGATTAGAATATGATCATAATTTATGAAAAATTAATTACTTTTCTTATTATGAATATTATAATATTTTTTTTTAAAATTACATAAATTTTAAAACTAGCGAAATTTATTACCTTATACCTTATCATTACTACTAATGAACTAGTAACGTGGGTTTATAATTAGTATGCATGCTAGTAAGTAAACTTATCAAATATATATATAGCCTTATTTTTTCCTTAAAAAAATCTAATCTTCAATCCTTCTTTCTTCCTCTCCTTCTTGACGAGTTTGCTCCATTGACGTCCATCTTGATATTTTATCAAATAACTACCGATCAAAAAAATAGAATCATCCTAAAACATATAAAATTCAGATTTTTAATCTAAAATAAAAAATTTACTTTGCCATTGCGCATCAACACTCTTGCGACTAAGTCGTCCTTTGATGAAGAATCGACTAAGTCGATCTTATCCTTTGGAAGTGCTTATTATCCTTCTCTCGTGACTGGCTTCTCCAACTTATCAGATTTTACCTCTAAATAATAACAAAAAAAACTCAAAAAAGACCAAATACTAAAAAATAAAATAAAATAAATACAATGTTAATAATAACAAAAAAAACTCAAAAAAGACCAAATACTAAAAAAATAAAATAAAATAAATACAATGCAACAACATGGGGATTATGAAAGAGACTGAATGGAGTTGAGATGGAATGGTAAGAAGATTACCATGACGCCCCTTTTAAAATTGACGGAGTTGGCCACCATGAGTAAGTCCAAAGCTCAATCTTTATCTCAAATTGTTCTCTTTTTGCCGTTTCTCTTTGTGTTGCTAAAATGCTAAGTGGAGACAAAGGGATGATGCCGAACAACCGCAGTTAGTGCCCCAACGTGGGAGGAAAAGAAAATGAATGTGGAGGGCAAGAAGACTAAGTTTAAAAAATAAAATAAAAGGATAAGGAGTATTATGAGAAAGTAAATGAAAAAGTATACTGTGATGTGATGAATTTCAAGATGGGTATTTTTTTTTGGATAATATACAAAATTAAATAGGTGATTGGATAAATCGTCAAATTAAATTTAAATTGTCAAAATCAGATTTAAAAAATTAAATTAAATTTGAATAATTATTTTTAAATTCCATTTTATTAAACTAATATAAAATTTAATTCTACTTGATTCATTTATACTTGATTCCTGATATATGGCGGTATATTTATCTTAATATTTTCATGTGATTCGTTTATACTATTTAAAAATATAATTTATTTCTACTGACTAACCCGTGTACATTTTGCTTGGCACGGTCCGAGATCGGGCCGGATCCGATCTAATCTGTGGGTCCGGGTCGGATTCCAGGTAAACTTGGTTGCAGAAAATCCGGGCGGTTCCATTTTTTTTTCGTCCTTTCACTTCAGATCAAGCCCTACTTGTTTACACGTGCAATAGCTGGGCGATAAAGTGGATCCCACAAGTTAAAGCCATATGGTTGGACCATGTGGTAGGTGTCATTGGATGCGTGTGTTTAGAAACTCGATCATTAACAGGCCAGGTGGCTGGAGCTCCTCCGTCTACCGTCAGTTCCCTCCCATTCCCTGCTTCTTATCCCCTCGATCTCCGGTCCCCAGCTCGATCTGCGACCGCCGGGTCCGACGATGGCTACCGGCCTCCTCCTTTCCCTCTCCTCCCTGCCCCTCGCCTCTTCGATTGCCCGCCTGAGGCTCCAATGCAGCCCGACGGCCCTTGCCTTTGTCTCCCACGCTGGACCAATCACCGGCCCCACCGTTCCCCTAAGGTAGGTTTCCCATTTTTCTCCGACCTTGGCGGATCTCGATTTTGGGTTTTGATTTCTGTATTTGTAGGCTGATCTGCCCTGCTCTTCCCGTCGCGGGCGGGCCTTCGATGAGGATTAAGCCGGCGAGCAAAAGGCGTACTGGAGTGGTCTGCTATGCTGCGCCGCTCAGCCCGCATGCTCTTCAGTGGGCTTCTGCTGCCTCCATCGCGTAAGAAAGCTATCTCAAGTTCTAGATTTGTTGCTCTTTACTGTGCTTTGATCTTGGAACATTTTCTGGAAGCTTTGGATTGTGCATGTTACTGTTATAGATTTATAGTGGACGAATCCTGTGCCTGATTGTTTCATGATCGTAAACTAAGGCCCACTGAATTCTTGCGGGATCAAATCTACCAATTAATCTTGGGATACAGAAAAGTAAAAGATTCTAAATAAAAAAGGTAAACATGGTTCCATATTTGGTAGCAATCATGTGAGAAAGTATTTTTTTTATTTGTACTTGAGTCAAGCTTTGGATTGTGCATGTTACTGTTATAGATTTATAGTGGACGAATCCTGTGCCTGATTGTTTCATGATCGTAAACTAAGGCCGACTGAATTCTTGTGGGATCAAATCTACCAATTAATCTTGGGATACAGAAAAGTAAAAGATTCTAAATAAAAAAGGTAATCTTGGTTGCATATCTGGTAGGAATCATGTTGAGAAAGTATTTTTTTATTTGTACTTGAGTCAAGCTAGGATAAATTGAGTTCTAATCAAACTTTTCCTAATCATGACCATCTCAGCTTAGGTCGGATCTTGTTTTCATGAACATCGATTGCTAGATTGAGTTTTTGGATGCATGTAATGTGATCAGATAACTATCTAAGAATAACTTAGCTTCAGGAAATTGTATCAATTTAATTGAGAAATAGTTCTTTCCGCATTTGGTGTTCTCATTTATATCAAATTTAATTGGCTTGAAATTTTGAATGAATGTTGTCTTGTCATGGCCTTACATTTTCAACTGTTGGATATCCTTTCTTCGGATTTTAGAAAATAAAATAAAAATTACAAGAACATGATAACAAAAATTGATAAGGAATGACAAAAATATATTCTTCAGAAAGGGATGGGACTTAAGTCTCAAGGTAAACACTACCTCAAGATGATCTTAAACTAGACAATATCGAGAAGCAACAAGATTTGCTACTCCCCATGGCATGATTGATGACTAACAATGAGATGCTTCTTTCCTTTATAAATAGTTAATTTTGTTGGGGTTGAGGTAGCATTGATATCATATTGGGACAGATACAGTAGGGCATCTAGGACTTGTTTACACTTGTATCTTCTTATTACAAGCAAGGTGCCCCAAATACCTGGAGAGTAGAGTCATTATCGCTTTTGTTGGATGACCAGGAGAGGAAAGGAAGAATGTTAACAAATCATCTAATGGATCCTCTAAAGACATTGTTTTTTCACAGATCAGAGAAAAATGTCAACTGGGTTCTAAACATTTACATTAATCTTAGTTGTCAACAATCAACTTCATTATGAAAGACACAACTTTCCTAGATACAATAAGGTTTTCATTCACGATCTGTGTAAACAACTGTGCTAGAGCAATCGGTGAGCATATACATACTGGCTATGACATCTAAAGGAGTGATACTACATTATTGATATCAGTTTTCTATCAAGCACTTTGTGCTCTCAGGGTATTAATGTTTGCCAAAGGCACAGCAATCCACAAATCATTCCTTCTCCCTCTTTTTGCATTGCAAGCTCCTTCCAGTGTCATTTCATGGGTCAAGTAAGTTGGACTCTATAGACTTGATTCATCTACATCAGATTTGTAATCGACATAATTTGTTTATTATAAACTTTTTTTGATCGTGTACTAAATGTGGCAGGGGTGACTATGGCACTTGGACTGCATTTTTGGCACTTCTAGTCCGTATTTTCTACGTCCTTCCAGGTTAATTGTTCCTATAGCCTGATACTTATTCTCCTACATTAATGGTCAAGTGTTCCTATAGGCTATAGCCTGATACTTATTCTCCTACATGAATCAATTATTAGTCTGCGATGCCCTACTTCAACTTAACTGTTTCTTTGTGCTAGTGCCTTTTCCTTCGAACTTAGTTTCAAATTAATAGTTTCTTTCGGTGCAGGTCAACTTGAGTTGCCTTTCTTAGCAATGATGCTTGTCATTGTAGCTCCTTATCAGACCCTGAACTTAAGGTAAAGTGATGAACATTCACTCTCCAGGAAGAAACAAAAATAGTCTTTCATTATTCTCCAAGTTGTTCCCTTTCACCTAAAAGAAGCTAATGGTGAATAGAAGCACTCAAAGTTCAGATTCCAATCAGTGAATTTGAAAACTAACTTCTCAACCATTGTGTGTAAATCCAATCTATTCAATTAAGTATGAATCACTAATCATCATACTTATGTTGTTGGTGCCTTTTTGTCCTTGCAGAAGTACTCAATCTGGTGCGATCGTGTCTTTGGCGATAGCCGTCTATCTGGCCTTTCAGCACTTCTCCAGGGTAGGAAGTTTGAGAAATGCATTCGACCAAGGCTCCATAATAGCAACTTTAGCCATCATCTTCCTGACCGTCATCCCCTGCTTGTTCCTCCTCTGATGCTGATCCTGATCCTGATCCTGATCCTGATCGTGCTCCGACAAGAAGCTGTCAAATGTAATGTCTTCGAGCCTGCATTTATCTCTTCTCGACTCATCTACGATAAGATTAGCTTTGCCATCGTCATCTTGCAAAGTTTCCATCAAAATCTTCATTTGGATATCATGTCATGACAAACTAGTTAATGTGTTTTGTAGGGATAATAAATGAGATTCCAAAGGCGAATCCTAGTTTTAGTTATTAGAATTTTAGGATTATAATTATAATTATAAATATTTAATATCTTATAAATTAATGTGATTAAATTTAAAATTAAAGAATTTGATTTAAGAGTTTAATTGTTATGCATATAATAATATAAATTTTATGTATAAATTTTGATTTGTGGAGGGATCAAATTAAAAATAAATAAATTTATATTTTTATAAATAAGGATTATGATTTTGATTTGTAGAGCGATATTTTATATTTTGTTTTTCATTGATAAAATTCTTGGGTCTAGAGAAATTTATAAATTGAAGATTTGAATCGATTGTAAATTATGAATTTCGGTATATTTTGATAAATTTTTATTATTATTATATTTATGATTTTTTTAAGAATGAAATAAGGTTTAATGAGATTTTTTAATCAATTTTTCTATGAACAATCTATTTTTAAGAAATTATTTATCTTGTTTTGGTTGTTGTATGATTACTATTCGGTTAGGTTAATTCTATTATTCTCGTCTATTATTCTCGTTTATGCTTCTAAATTGTTTATTGTAAACGTTTTTTGATTTATCTCGATCATCAGTAGAAAATTTTCATAGGACAGATTTCATATTCGTTTGTTATTTGGCTCACCGTTTTGTTTGGATGATTGTTGGCGTAAAAAGAAATATCACGTTTGGTTTTTAAAATTTTTAAATTTCAAATTTTTGTTTCATTTTAAAATTGAGGATATTCGATTGTATGAATTCTGGGCTGCTGGAATACGGAAATCGGCTAAATCATCGGCAGCATACAGTGACCCACGTTGAGACGACCATGAGAGGGAAAGTGGGCGACTGACAGCCGAAAATCGCCTCATATGAACCACAAACAAATGGCTATTGCGAACCATCGCAGAGCGTTAAAAAGACCATCCAATTTCCGGCGGATTAGAGGAAGTGGCTGTTGGGAACCACGCAGAGGGCAACAAAGACCGGTCAATTTCCGGCGGATTAGAGGTTGTGCTTATGCTGCGCATGGGAAAAGGGGCCTCGTCTTCTGAAGAAGGTGGCTTTTTTCGTCCCCCAAAGGCTATGTGTTTTAGGAGTTTTGGCATTAACAAAATAAAATAAACGCGGCGACGTGGTGTCGGTTTCAAAAGACGTGGTAGCAAGTTTTGTGCAGGGTCTAGAGAGAAAACGAACCACCACACTTTAACCATTATGTCAATTTTATAATTTTTGAATTTTGAAAATTATTAAAATAAAAAATATAACAATTATATGGGTAAAATAATTATCCTTATGTTATTTATTTAATGATAATCTATTAAATTTAATTATTTGGATAAAGTAATTTAATTAACTTATTTAATAGTACTCATTTAAATTTTTAAATAGATTATATTTTAAATTAAGTTAAATTTAAATTATATGTGGCCAAAGTTACCTCTATTATTTTAATTTAATTTAATTTAAAATATTGAGATATTATTAAGGTATTAATTAAGTTGTAAATATATATGTTTATGTGAGTATTAGTTAGTCCAAAAGAAGATTTATACTTGAACAAAATTATATGTTTATTTGTGATAGTAAACGAGTAATTAACAATTATAAGGTTTAATTGCTTTTTTCATTAATATAATAAATTGATCCAAAAATAGGTTTATTATTTGTCATGTATTAGTGTTAGTATTTGATTATTACAATAAAAGTATCATTTGCAAATAATATTCTTGTTCAATGACTTGATATTGTTGTTATATTAGGTATCTTTATATGAGATTTATCATTTATTTTAATTGATTCGAAATTAGCATGTTATTTATGTTATTTTTCTCGTGTTCTCTTTTCAGCAAATATTGCTACTATTTCTGCTAACTTAAGTTCAATACCGATCCTTAATGGTATAAATTTTAAGGATTGGAAGGAGAATATTCTTGACTGTATGTATCTAGATCTTGTGACCGCTCCTACTGATTCTAGTTCTTCTAAACATAAGGCTAGATATGAGAAGTGTGATTGCTCTAATCCCATTAGTCTTATGATTATCAACCGTGGCATAGCTGAGACTTTTAGGGGTGTGGTATCTAATAGTGCCATCAAAGCTAAGGAATATCTCGATGAGATTGAAAAGTGTTATGCCAAAAGCGATAAGGTGGAAAAATCATAATTTTGAAAAGTTTGATTTCCATGAAGTATAAAGGTAAAGAAAATGTTCGGGAATATATCATGGAGATATCCCACCTTGCATCAAAGTTAAAGGCACTTAACCTTGAATTATCAGATGACATACTTATGCATTTATTGCTTATTTCTCTTTTAAACCAGTTCAGTCAGTTCCAAATCAATTACAACTGTCAAAGGAAAAAAAATGGACTTTTAATTAGCTCATTTCCTATTGTGTTCAAGAGGAATAAAGGTTGAAGCAAAACAAGTTTGAAAGTGTCTATTTGACAAGCATCTTTAAAGATAAGGCAAGAAAATAAAGAATGAGGACACTAAAGGTCTTTATGTGAAGAAACAAAAGCAGGGTAATAACAATTAATATTATTTCTTCTATAACAAGTCTCATCATGTCAAGAAAGAATGTCTAAGTACCATGCATGATATGCGAAAAAGGGTACATTTTTAAATTTAGTCTGTTCTGAAGTAAATTTACCTTTAGAACCTAGAAACATTTAGTGATTAGACTCCGGTGCTACTTTTAACATAATTGTTTCAATGCATGATTACTTAACCTATCGAAAGCTAAGTGATGCTGAAAGATGCATTTATGTAGGTGATGACAAGTCGGCCGAAGTAGAAGTCATAGGGCATTTTAGTTTGTTGTTAAGCACGAGTTATTATTTAGACTTAATAGATACTTTTGTTGTACTGTCCTTTAGACGGAATTTGATTTTTGTTTCTCATTTGGATAAATTAGGTTATTGTTGTTCGTTTGAAAACAGTCAACTCTATTTTTCTATTAAATCTATTATTGTTGGAACCGAATCACTTATAATTTATAATAATCTATTATGATTGGTATAAAGGCTTCTTGTATTAAAACTCTAAATGTGGAATCACATGGTACTAAGCGTAAATGTAATATTGCAAACTCAGGTGCATTATAACACAAACGTTTAGGACACATCTCTAGAAATAGAGTTGAATGACTTATAACAGAAGGAATTTTACACTCCATCGATTTTACAGACCTAGCCATTTGTATTGAATGCATAAAGGGCAAACAGACCAAAAGAAAGAGGCTGCATATAGTGCTGCAAAAGTATTGAAATTAATACATACAAATGTTTATGGATCATTTCCAACACATTCTTGGAATGGTCAACAATATTTTGTATCATTCATTGATAATTATTCTAGATATGCATGCATATTTTTTATTCATGAAAAGACTCAAACATTGGAGGTTTTCAATCATTTAAGTTGAAGTCACAAACTAACTTAACACAAGAATTAAGAAAGTCAGATCAGATCGTGGTTGTGAATATTACGATAGATATGATGATTCAGGTGAACAATGTCCAGGACCTTTTGATCAATAACTAAATTAAGGAGTGTGGAATCGTCCCACAATACACTATACAAGCTTACCGAGCATGAATGGTATAGTTGACCAATAAAATCAGACTCTTAAGGATATGACAAGGAGTATGGTTAGCCATTCAACTTTACTAACGTCACTATAGAGAGAAGCATTAAAGACATCAGCTTACATTCTAAATCGAGTACCCACTAAAGCAACTACTAAAATATCTGTTGAGCTTTAGACAAGGAGAAAGCTAAGTCTAAAACATTTTCATGTGTGTGGATGCCCGACTTGTTGGTGCAATCTTCGCTAGGTCAGGGTTGACCTAGTTTGACTAGGCTTGGGTGAGCTTGAGTTTCAATGTTTGATAAAGATGCTTGAACATTATGTGAGTCAAGTGGGTCAAGGTTGACTGGAGACTTGACTAGTGAAATTCAGGTGGATCGGGGAGATCACACGCTGACATGGGAAAAATCCTAGTGGAACTAGACATACCTAGTTAGGAACTAGGTGAAGTCCAAGTGGATCAGAGAGATCACACGCTGGCCAACGAAAAGTCCTAGTGGGACTAGGTGAAGTCCTGGTGAATCGGCGAGATCACACACTAGCACGGGGGAAGTTTTAGTGGGACTAGGCACACCTAGTGGGACTAGGTGAAGTCCAAGTGGAGGGGGGAGATCACACTTTGGAATGAGAAAACCCCTAGTTGAGAACTAAGGGAAAGCCTAAGTCGGTCAAAGGTTTGATCGGACATTTGGTGAGGAAGTCCTAACAGGTCACGGTTGTCCGAGGTTAAGCAAGGGAACCCTAGACTTGTAAACACAAGTTAGGGTTGGGCCAATCGATTAGCACTGATTTCTTGTGAATAGAAGTCTTTTTAATCGATTAGGTGATCGATTAAGGAGGGAGTAAATCAATTGGGTGATAGATTGAGAGAGTTGTGTCGCAAAAACAAAAATAGGTTGAATCGATTGGGTAATCGATTTAACATCCTCTTAATTGATTGAGTAATCGATTAAGGAGGATCGTAATTGATTGGTCAATCGACTACGACTGTATTGCATGAGAGCACAGAAAGGTACTGAATCGATTCAGCAATTGATTAAGATCTTCTTAATTGATTAGCTAATCGATTAAACTTCAAAAAATAGCCATTGAACGACTAGTCTGACGTGGTAATTGATTAGGTGATCGATTGGGTGAACCATAGGTCTCGAGTATATAGGGTATTCACGTAGGTTGAAGCGGCATCTCTTCAGAACTCTTCTTCTCCTTTATCGTCATTTCGAGTGAGACCTTAGAGCATAGTGATGTTACATTTCCAAGGATCAAGAGGTGATCCAAGCTAGAAAAAAGCAATAAAAGCAAAGAGAGCTCATTGTTGTAAATCTTGTAAGATTTTATTTGTTATTTTGCTTATTCTTGAGTGTATTTCTTCTTGTAAACTTATAAGAGGTTTCTCCACCTCAAGAAGAAAATCTTTCATAGTGGACTGAGAGAGTGAGGAGAGTAGATTCTTGGATTAGTCACCTCAAAGAGGTAGATACAAGGAAAATCGGAGGTGTTAGCATTGCTCAAGTTTCCGCTGTGACAAATCTTCATCGAGCAAATCAGAGTTAATCACCCCTTCTAGCTTGCTTACCGGTCCTAACAAGTGGTATCAGAGCAAGGTTTCTCTTCTTTGGATTCATCACTAAGGGAGCAAGAGCTAGAGGAAGAAGAAGTTGAAAAACCCTAATTTCAATAAATCATCATCAAAAGGTTTCAACTTCGAAATAGAGTTTGGCTATGACATTCGAGCACCTCCACCATTCAACAAAGTCAATTTCGATCTTTGAAAGACAAAGATTGAAAATTTCTTCATGATAGAGATAGAGCAATGGTTTGCTCTAATGGAGGGCTTTGAAGTTCCAACAAGCAACAAAGGAAAGCTTCTGAAGAAAGACAAATAAAATGAGGAGCAAATCAAGAGATACGAGACCAATGATAAAGTGACCAAATTATTGGTTAATCTATTGTCAAGCACCATCTTGGACAAAATTGGAGATTATCAAGATGTCAAGGAGCTTTGGAGCAAATTGGCAAAGTTTCATGAATGATCCCTCCACTTTGTCAAATCAAGATAAATCCGAAGAGGGAGATTCATCGAACGAAGAGGATTTGAAAGTTGAGAGATGCTTAACATTCGAAGATGAAAATCAAGAAGCCTCTACTTCAAGGATTGAGGGGGAGCAAAATATACCATTAACGTCAGAGCAAGAAAAAGTTTCAATATCATCATCCGAGGTCAATGAAGAAGAAGAAGAGTCAAGTGTCACCCTTAAAAGCAAAGGTATAATAATTTTAATTTATAAAAATAAAGATCATATTATTTATTTTGAGTGTAGGAAAAAAGGACATTACAAGAGTAAGTATCCAAAATTAGCTAAGAAGAAGATGCAAATGACTCCTAAGGAAAAAGAAAAATCAAAGGAAGCCTCGACTGTGATACGCAAAGGTATGGAACACATTGTGTGTTTCTCTTGCAATCAAAAGGGGCACTACCGAAATCAATGACCAAAAGGGAAACCTCCAAGAAAAGCCCAAAGAGGGAACTCAAATCTAGGGGAAGCCTCCAAGAACAAAACAAAGATACCATTAGGTAATGATCCTTATGTTAATCATGATAAAATACATGCTAGAGATAAATTTTATCATTTTAATGTCATTTATCATGAAAATTGGAGGCATGAAAAACCTAAGGAGAATTATAGAGCTCTTTATGCTAGGACTATCAAACCTAAGGATAGGAAGATAGAAAATAAGTTAGGCAAAAATTCTAAGAGAAGTAGATCTATGCCTAAAAGGAAGAATGCCCAAGGCTTCTATGTAAAATCAAGCCTTGAGGATGTGATGAAGGAAAATCAAGTTTTGAGGTCAAAATTTAAAAAATTAGAATTATCTCTGAAAAGAATTAAAAATCTATTTAAGGGATCAAAGGATCCAAACCTAGGTTTAGGAAACCAAAGACCTTCAAAGGGCAAGAAAGGTTTGGGGTACAAACCTAAAGCCAAGCATGATTGGCCATTATATCAGAGTTTCATATATGTATGAGACTAAATCTAGATCTAAGAGTCAAGTCAAGGTCACAAGAGAAGTCATCCCTAGAGCTGACCAAGACAAATCAATATGACTAAGGCTTCGGAGAAACGTAGGAAAGTCATTAGAAAGGTATCAAGGGAAGTCATCTCTAGTGAATACCTAAAGCACCCAAGAAGCACCAATAGGTTTTGAGTTCCTAAGAGTGTGTTTGCTACAGCCTAGATGGTTTGGAGAGTGTCAACTCTAATTGGAAGGATAGTTAACTCAACCTTGCTATAGTTGACACTTTGGGACATTTTCAAGGAATTGTTACCCTTGAAAATGAGAAAGTTATTTATTTACTCTTGAGCAGTAAAATTATGCCAAATTATATTGTTAGAAGATTAAACTTGATAAAAGTGGCACAACTAGGATAGAATCCAAGTTGGGAGTTTTGGCATTATCTTGGAAAATTAGGACAAAAACTAGGACTATTAATGGCTTAATGATGAATTTTTAATACTTAGATAGAAAATTTAGGTATTTTTCTTTTATACTAAATGTCATGATTTGTGTGCCCTATCATATGTCTTGACATCATAATTCATCATTCATAATTTATTATAAAAATATTGTATGTCATGTCATACATGCATCATCTAGTTAAAATAATTTTTACTTTTTGTAAAATTTTCATATGATGCATGTCATGATCATTATCATGCATGGTTTAAATTTGTGAAATTAAGGACATTGACATTAATTGACATACTATGTGGATGATCAAGTTTATAATGACTATGTAGAAATGTATGAACCCTAGTTTAGGGGGAACCAATTTGTACATCTTACAAGGGCATAAGTTGACTTGTATGTGTTTTGAGACACATTAGATACAAGTGAGACGTTAGGTTGATAAATAAAACTTAAGGTGTCGATAAAGTGTATCTATTTGAGTTTTTAATTTTTTCCAAAATATGAATTTAAGTGAACTCCAATCATTGAAAAAACTATGTACAAGTCATGTGCATTTAGCCCAAAGAATATAATTGGAAATTGTGTTTGAAACTTATTTCAAAACTATTTTGGAAAACTATGGTGAAGACTATCTTTTGATAAAACTTATCATTGATGAAATGAATACAAAATAGAGTGAAACATTGAAGTATTTCAATGATTTCCAATTTTATGTCAATCTTTGAAAATGAGTTATATTTTCATAGAATTTTTTTCCCATGATAGTATATGCCATAAATAATGTCTACACAAAATTTAATGATTTTTAGAATTTTATAGAATTATTTATGAGTTTTTGAAATTGAATTTGAAATTGACTTTAGAAATCAGAAACTCGGGCAATCGATTGGTGTAGGGTTATTGTGAGCATAGAAGCTCGCGTAATCGATCCGTTGATCGATTCAAGGGTGTCGTAATCGATCAGTTGATCGATTAAGGCTTTGTGTAATCGATTGGGACCCAATCCTAATAGATTGGCATGACTGAACTTTTCTGATTTCAACCTGCTAACTAAATTTTGAGTAATCTAACGATCCCTAACCGTTTGAAATATTTTTATAAGTATATTTGGGTGAATTTCATGATGAAATTAAAAGGGGAGATGATTTTGGTGAAAATATGGGGTTAAGGAGAGGTTTTGATTCAAATTCTGAATTTTAAAATTTCATAACTTCACTTTGAGTTTTCCTAAAGGTTTAGGAACTAAAAAATCATTGTTGGTGCAATGATAGAGGTTTCGAGCATGTTTTGAGGGGGAGATCTTCCTTAAAATTATGTGTTTTATTTTTTTCAATGAGAAGATGAAGATTGGGGATCTTTATCGTGTTGAATGCTCAAGTTTGAGCATGTGCTACAAATAAAAGGTATAAGACTTTCATTAGATGCCTTTGAGCATATTGACTCTCGGAGAGAATTTTTGATATTTGTCAAAGAGGGAGAAATTATAAGGCTAATATGGATTAGCCTAACCTAAATATTTTATCAAATATCAAAAAGGAGAAGATTGTTGGTTCAATCTTCGCTAGGTCAGGATTGACCTAGTTTGATTATGCTTGGGTGAGCTTGAGTTTTGATATTTGATAATAATATTAGAACATTGTGTGAGTCAAGTAGGTCAAGGTTGACTGGATACTTGATTAATGAAGTTCAAGTGTATCGGGGAGATCGCGCGCTAGTATGGAAAAAGTCCTAGTGGGACTAGGCAGACCTAGTTGGAACTAGGTGGAGTCTGGATCTTGGAGATCGTACAAGTTAGGGTTGGGTCAATCGATTGACAATAATTTCTCGCGAACGGAAGCCTGCTTAATCGATTGGGTGATCGATTAAGGAGAGTGAATCGATTGGATGATCAATTGCGAGAGTTGTGTCATGAGAACAGAAACAGGCTGGATCGATTGGGTAATCGATTCAACATCCTCTTAATCATTTGGGCAATCGATTAAGGAGGACCATAATTGATTGGTTATTCGATTATGATTGTATTGTGCGAGAACATAGAAAGGTGTTGAATTAATTCATCAATCGATTAAGATCTTCTTAATCGATTGGCCAATTGATTAAGCTTCAAAAAAAATAGCCGTTGAAGGACTAGTCTGATCACGTGGTAATCGATTGGGTGAACCCTAGGTTGCGGCTATATAGGGTTTTCGCGCAGGTTGAAGCGACATCTCTTTGGAACTCTTCTTCTCCTTCATTACCATTTTGGGTGAGGCCTTGGAGCATAGTGCTACTGCATTTCAAAGGATCAAGAGGCGATCCAAGCTAGAAGAAAGCAAGAAAAGCAAAGAGTGCTCATTGTTGTAAATCTTATATGATGTCATTTGTTATTTTGTTTGTTCTTGAGTGTATTTCTTCTTGTAAGTTTGTAAGAGGTTTCTCCACCTCAAGAAGGAGATCTTTCATAGTGGATTGAGAGAATGAGGAGATTGGACCCTTGGATTAGTCACCTCAAGGAGGTGGATATCAAGTAAAATCGGAGGTGTTAACATTGCTTATGTTTTTGGTACGATAAATCCTCATCAAGCAAAGGTCAGAGTTAATCACCCTCCGCCTCTAGCTCGCCTACCGGTCCTAACACGGTTGAGGCTAGACTGTACAGGCCACATGAAAAGAAATTGGACTCCAGAACAATAAGTAATTACTTAATTAGATATGCTGAGCAATCACAGGGCTATAAGTTTTATGATCCCAAAGTAAAGACCAACTTTGAGATGAGAATCACAACGTTCTTTGAGGATATTGAGTTAAGGAGAAGAATAAAGTGATGGGACTTTTGCGTCTAGCTAGAGGAGGGTGAATAACTTCTCTTCGATTTTGTCTACAAGTTGTTAGTGGAAGCACAAAAAAAACATAGACAAAATCAAAAGCAATTAAAACAATGCTAACTCCCTTGATTTACTTGGTTTCCACTAAGGATCTACACACCCACGCAATCAATCTCCATTATGCTCTTCTTCTTTTCAAATCAAGCTTGAAGGTGGAGAAACTTTTACAAGATGATCTCTTACTCTTACAAGATAAGAGTGATTTGGGAGGAAGAGATTGAAAATTTGTAAGCTTAGAGATCTCAGAACATGTAAGAAAAATGAGAAAATCAAGTTGTGTCTTCTTCAAGCTCTAAAATTTACTTTTGTACTGTCCTCGACATCAGTCAATTGATATCACCATCAATCGACTGATGAGCTTCAACGGTCATTGTAGATTTCATTTGATTTTCTGTCGTCAGACTGCAACGGTAACATATCAGTTGACTGGGACCTGACCCAGTCGACTTATCTCTTTGTTTGGTCTAGGTTCGGGTATCAGTCAACTGATCCTCTTATCAATCGACTGATCTCTCTGTTTACTCCAGAATCAAATATCAGTCAACTGATCCTCTTATCAGTCGATTGATACATCATGAATGTGACACTACTGTAGTTTTGAGCATAATCTTTCATACCCTTAGCCTAGACTTATGCTTTCAAACATCTTCCATCAGCCTTGCGCCCTAAGGATGCTTCCGAGCCCTCTACTCCTCATCTTTACGCTTGCCTTGAAGTGCTTCCTTCGGCTTTGTCATACTAAGTCTACTTTTGCCAAGAGGTCGCACCTTTGGGACTTCATCCGCCAAGACTATCTTCTTGGACTTCCCTTACCAAGTCTTCATACTTAGACATTCCTTTGTACCTTCTTACTCAGTTTTCATGTAACCAACATTGTCTAACTTAAACTCATTTAACCAAACATCAAAAATAAATAATGCTTGGAGTATGATTGCACCAATAATCTCTCTCTTTTTGATGATTGATAAATTTGTTTAAGTTAGTCTTTAAATATATAATGATCAGAATGCATTAAAAAATCATGATCATAGAGCTCATCTAACTTAACCTATCCATTTTTTCCCCTATGCCACACACCAAAAGGATAGAGGTGTGGGATCGATGTGATCGATAGAGGGGGGGTGAATATTGATATGAAATTTCTCGAATTTAAAATGTGAGTAAACGCAGCGGAATAATAAAAAGAACAAGTCAAAACAATGATAACAAGCTTTGTTTTTTACTTGGTTCAAAGTCTGTGATGACTTCTACTCCAAGGCCCATGGTCCTTGACCATTTTCGTTGGACAATTCTATAATTCACAAAATGAGATACAGAGTATGTAAGTTTAAGTACAAATAAAAATGTAAATCTATACCGACAACACTTGCTTAAAGAAGAGCGAGGGCGTTTCGTCGTCGAAGCAGCGTGTCGTCGATCTCAGACTATTTTGGTGCAGCGAACTTGAGGACGGAAGGCTGAAAACTTGATTGCAGTGATTGTGATTGCTTGAATTGATGTCTGAGACTAAGGGGGTGAAACCCCATTTATATTGGCACTCGGGCGCCCGAGTGCGCATAGGGGCGCCTCCACGTCGCCGCTTCGACCGCGTCGTCATCCGTTGACTCGGCCAAAGTTTATCCTCTCTCGGGCACCTGAGTGCTGACATGATGCGTCCAATCAGCAGCTGCCAACTCAGCTTCGCCAATGCTGAGTAAATCCAATTGGCCGCCCATGACCTCTCGGGCGCCTGTATACTCGAGCGCCCAAGATCTCTCGAGCACTTGTATACTTGGGCACCCAAGTCCTCTGGGGCACCCTCAAGGATGCTGATACAACTTCTTGGGCTACAAAACAGGTTAGTCCAAATGCAAATAATAACATATGAAGTATATGCATGTACGACAACCGGAGCTATCTGATCCTGACTTTGGATTTCAAAATGAAATCTTAGGTCAGTCCGACACCTAGTGTTCCCTCTTCCGGGGAATGTGTCCTCACCTACTCCACTCTGGAGAAGTTACCTTTTGCCAACCGACACCTCCGGTTGGACTTTTACTTGGCCTCCGAAGCTCCCGGATCTCGAGACGTTCGTTCCTCGACCCATCCCTACTTCTGTCCATTGTCCTCGCTCGACTAAGTCTTCTACCCGATCTTCCGGATCAGGTCTTCGGTGCCTAGTCCTCGACCAAGTCTTCGTACCTAACCCTCGGCCAGGACTTTGTGCCTAGTTTTTGACTAGGACTTCGTGCTCAACCCTGCAGGTCAAGACTTCGTGCCTAAACAAACTAGGACTTTCCTACACACTTAGCAAATACGTTAGATCACAAAATATACTTAACTATGAGCCCTTTGTCATTATCAAAATCAAGTTCGACCTAGTACTTCTGATACCAACAAGAGGAAGTAAAAATAATTGAAACTCCCCCTTAAAGGAAGCTCCCCCTTAAACCATACTACCTCTCTGTCAGGCAAACAAGAATTCACCACATAAACAAATGAAATATGCATACTCTGAACTAGATAAAAGGAGAAATCACAACAAAAGGCAGTAGGATGGATGAATAAGCATACAAGTCATACTAATGAAAAAACATAAAATTCATACATAAGCATATATAGTGCCACAAAGAGCCATAACCAACAAACATAAGATACTATGATATTGTCTATGATGTTCGAGATAAAACAAAAGAACATGTCTAATCCAAAAGATCTCAACACCAGTATATCTAAGCCATGTCATATCTAAGCATCACCGTCGGAAGGAGAAGGAGGAGCTTGGTATGTTAAATGCCAGCGCTGCAACATCTAATACATGGTAATCTGATGTTGCTGAGAAACATCCCAGTCCTGACAAAGGTCCCAAATCTCCTAACAAAATCCCTGAAGCTCCTGTCTGAACTGCTGAAACTCTTGTCGAACTACCTCCTTCAGATGGGTAATCCTCTCATTCGTAGTCATAGCAGGAGCAGCACCAGGTGCAGCACCACCAAGAGCAGAAACACCAGGAGCATCAATGTCCTCATCCTCATCGTTAGAGTCGAAAGACGCATGGTCATGACGTCAGACCATCACTCCCTGGTACCTCTCAATCCGTGCCAAGGAGAGCTGCCGAGATCCTATATGATAAAAGTCCTTGGAAAGATAATGCTGATGACCTCTAGTAATGTTGATACCTCTAGATGCAAAGAATGTGGTCAAAATATGACCAAATGACATGTAGACCTTCTTCTAGATGGGACCCGAAAAATGCACAATAGACATGAATATCTGGAGAGAAACGTCTATGTCAAGCCGCTGCTCTAAAGTATACATCATGACCAAATGAGATAGTCGGATCTTTGATCCCCCTTTAGTGACAATTGGTAAAATGCAGTAAAAAATAATCTTATGCAGAATGCTACTGATGATTGACATGCGGTTAGCATCAAAAATGCTTTTAAGTGGAGGTCTAGGATTATTAAAATAGTGCCTATGAATTTGGTCAACAGACGCATGAGAGAACGAACCCGTGAAAGGCTCAACGACATAAGGAAATCATGTGAACGGGTTCCTCGACACCCGACACTCTAAAAATGACCCTAACACATGAGGTGTAAACTGAATGGTGACCCCCCCCCCCCCCCAACCAAGGACTCAAATGTCCTATCGTCAAAACTAATGCAATGTAGGTTAGTATAGAATTCTTTGCAGAGATCTACATTAACATAATGCATGCAACCCACCAATCTATCTAACCCAAAATGAGTGATGATTTCAATGAAGTCAGGGATGATCTCTTCAAAATAAGAATAATTAAGATACTGACAATTCATCTAAATGAAGTCGACATTCTTAAATCGTGGGCCTTGGAATGAAACCAGGGTGTCATAGGTTCAGGAGGAGGTTGTCAGGAAGTCCCCTCACCAGTCCTACATTTTTGCCTAACCCTAATATGCAAATGCAAAGTGCATGTACCAAGAGGGCAAAAATCAGAAAAAAAAATACCAAGATAAACATACAAAATATGGAAGATTAATCACAAACCTTAGCATAAATGAGAATGATTGAGTGGAAAACTCGTTACCTTCTCTCCATGAAGGTTGAGGAAGAAGATGAGATGAGGTTGACTCAAGGAAGGCCCCCTTTTGCTCTAAACTCGAATCTTGAAGTGGAGAGGGGTTAGAGAAGAGAATCCAAGGGCTTCCGAACCCTTGGAATGGCTGGAGACATCGAGGCGATCCTAGGATGACGAGGGGCGATCGAAACTAGGGTTTCGGTGTCGTCTGTGCGCGAGATTTTTTTTAAAGATTCGCGACTATCAACAACTGATGTAGGCATCAGTCGACTGATGTTGATCACACAATTACCAGTCAACTGATAATGTACCAGTCGGCTGGCACTTGATTTCAACTTTTTTTCAGCATTTCTGACCGAATTTCAGAAATGAACCTAAAAATCCACAGATCTCCAAAAAATTCTAAATTTTGTGGGAAGATCTGTGATACTCGTGTCTATTGAGAAAAATACATCGAAAAATGTATTCATCACTAATCTCAAAAATGACACAAAACCTAAAACTATCTACATAGTTCACTTAAACTTTGATCTAAAGTCCTAGTTTTGATGTATCCACTATTATTAAATCATAATGCAATCCATGTATCTATTTATATGATAGGTAACCAACACAATAAACATGAAGAGTGACATAATTCATGAAACTTACTCCATGACTTCAAAATTTCAATCATGTTCAAGAACTATGTGCACATCAGTTGTGCACCAGTCATCTCAATGATTGGTTCAAAGTAACATATCATAACTAACATTATGAACCAAAACGTACTTTTCTACCATCTCACATGATTGCCAAATGAAGAAATACACAAGCACTAGGGTCTTTGTGAGATACATTGAGGTACTATCTTAGTATGAGATCATTCTACAAAGCACATACCAAGTTCTCTCCTTAGAGAGGTGAACTCCGCTTCGGGTAGAGGCTTGGTAAATATGTTGGCAAGGTTAGATTTTGATTCAACATAATGTAGTTCAATGGTACCTCTTGCCACATGATCTCTAATGAAGTGATGCTTCACTTCAATGTATTTTGTCCTAGAGTGATACACTGGATTTTTGGTCAAATTAATAATGCTCACATTAACACATAAAACTTTGACCTTTGAATAATGAAGCTCATAATCCTCTAAGGTATGTATTATCCAAAGTAATTGAGCTACACAACCACCCGTAGCCACATATTCGACCTCGGTTATAGATAAAGCAACATATGGTTGCTTTCTACTACTCCAACTCACTAGGGAGGATCCAAAAGATTGACATTTACCAGTAGTACTCTTTCTATCCAATTTGTAACCCATATAATCGGAATCAGTGTACCTAAATAAATCAATATTTTGAGTTATAGGGTACCAAAGATCGACATTGAGAGTTTCCTTGATATATCTTAAGATTCTTTTTACCACTACTAGGTGAGATTCTTTGGTGCAAGATTGATATCCTATACACATATCTATCACAAATAGTATATCCGGTCTACTAGTGGTTAGGTATAACAAACTATCAATCATGCTTCTATATTGCTTTGGATCGATTAATTTTTCCTCATGATCATAATCTATCTTGATATTCGTTCCAATAGGAGTAGACACTACCTTAGCATTTTCCAAATCAAATTTCTTGATAATTTCCTTAGCATACTTTGTTTGGTAGACATAACTTCATTCATTAGTTTGTTTAACTTGCAATCTTAAAAAGAAGGTCAACTCCCAAACTAGACTCAATTCAAACTCATTTTCCATGTGTTTGATGAATTTATGAAGAAGCTCATATTGATACAGTCTGACCCGATTGTTGTTTCGGTGTTGACACCGATTTAAGATTGGTTGAGTAAATTCGTATTAAGTCCTAGTCGGGGACTGGGCACGAAGTGAAGGAAATCCTAGTGAGTGAAGATAGGTGAACGAAACCCTGGTGAGTGAAGCATGGTCCCGATGAGTGAAGCGGGTGATGGAAATCTCGGTGAGTGAAGCCGGGTGATGAAAATTCGGTGAGTGAAGCCGGATGATGAAAATTCCGGTGAGTGAAGCCGGGTCCCGGTGACTGAAGCCGAGTGATGGAAATCTCGGTGAGTGAAGCCAGGTCCCGGTGAGTGGAGCCGGGTGATGGAAATCCCGGTGAGTGAAGTTGGGTCCCGGTGAGTGAAGCCGGGTGACGGAAACCCCGGTGAGTGAAGCCGGGTCCTGGTGAGTGAAGTCGGGTGATGGAAACCCCGGTGAGTGGTCGGGTCCTAGCGAGTGAAGCTAGGTGAAGGAAATCTCGGTGAGTGAAGCCGGGTCTTAGCGAGTGAAGCTAGGTGACAGAAACCCCGGTGAGTGAAGCCGGGTACTAGTGAGTGAAACTAGGTTGAACAAAGTCCTGGTGAGTGAAGCTGGGCATGAAGTCTTGGTCCGGGGGACTGAGCATGAGTCAGCCAAGTAGTTGGATCGATCTGGAGTCCGATTAGAAGTTGGCACGAGCTCCCTTGGTAATAGATCGGTCTGTTGACCGATCTAGGGAGTCTAATAGTTCTGGTGAACGATCAGGGAGAGAACAGAAACATTCTGTGTGGTTTCTGATCGTTCTGGTGAACGATCAGAGAGAGATCAAAAGCTTTCTGGAGAAAACCCTAATCGGTCAAAGGGACCGATCAGGATCCTCTTGGACCGATCAGGATGGGTCCTGATCGGTCCAGAGGTGACCAGATCGGTCACTGTGACCGATCAGATGCCTTTGACTGGTGGGAGCTGGAGGAAACTCCAGTAAGCTGGTGGATCGGTCAGGTGACCGATCCTCGATCTCTGATCAGTCAGTGTGATCGATCAGAGGTTCCCTGGATCGATCAGGAGTGAGCCTGATCGATCAGGACCATCACTGATCGGTCAGGTGACCGATCAGTGTCTGATAACTTAATTTGAATGTTGTCAGACGTCTGATTTCGCACTGAATCCTTCTGATACCAGCTGATTTCCTTTTGATTTGCTGTGCTACATGTAGGTGATACAGGGATGACACAAACCAAGATGGAGGGTCAATGGGTGACTTTTGGTTCGGTCAGGTTTGTTTGTTTTCCATTCGCAGGATTCAACGGCTTCTTGCGCGGGCTGGCAACTGTCTGGCGAAGCTAGCGACTGACCTGAGGCTCGGCTGAAGATGTTTCAGTGAACTGAGCCCAGTAGAGGTCAGTGGGTCAGTGATGACGGAGCTGATCAGTGGTTGTAGACGCGCCGGGTGAGCAGAGGCTTAAGAAGAAGTTGGCGAAGCAGAGGAGTAAGTAAAACAGACAAAAAATGAGCAAAGTGTGTTGCTGGGGGTTTTGCTAGGTTGTTTAGCTCTCTGTATAGTCTTCTTGCTTGAGTGCTTCTGTTGCATCTGTGTGAGCTATCTTTCTTCTCGAGTCTCTGTGTGCTTAATCTGATATCATTCTTGAGACGGTTGTAGAGAGGTTACTCCACCGAGAATGAGAAGATTCTTATCCGGAGTTCCAGGGCTTGATCTGCCGACGATCAAGGGATCGCCCACCTCACGGGCACGCCAAGGAGTAAGGGCAAGTTATCCCCGAACCTTGTAAACCCTCTGAGTTAGCGTCTGGTTTGTGCTTTGTTCTTTGTTTGTTCTTTCTACTTGTTTTCTTCCGCTGCTAACCTAATCGCAGAAAGACTTCAAAGAAGCGAGAAGTTTTTGTGTCTGGCTATTCACACCCCCCCTCTCTAGCCATCCAAGGTCCAACAAGTGGTATCAGAGCCTGGGGTTCTTGCCAACGGCTTAACATCCTAAGAGCATACAACAATGGCTATGAGGGAAGGCTTCAGCACCAACAGACCTCCATTTTTGGATGGAACTGATTTTCCGTACTGGAGATCCCGAATGGAATATTATTTGAAGACCAACATCAGCATGTGGTTCTTAGTCAAGGAGGGTTTCTCCCCTCCAATGGATGCTGAGGGAAAAGAGCTCGAGTTCTGAAGGTGGTCGGTAGAACAGATAAGAAAGGGGGAAGCTGATGCAAAGGTTGTAGTCACCCTGCAGTGTGGGATGACCAAGGAGCAGCTGATCAAAGTTAGCCCCTTCACCAGTGCCAAGGACATATGGAACAAGCTCATTGAGCTCCATGAAGGAACTCGAGATACCCGGACAGCCAAGAAAGATCTCCTTCTCAGCCAACTCCAGAACCTCTCAATGGAAGAAAATGAAACGTTAAGTATGCTCCATGGCCGATTCAAAGAAATACTTAACGGTTTACATTCCATTGATGAGAATGTCGAGAATCGCAACCTTGTAAGGTACGTACTAAAATCCTTTCCTCGGAATGCCTTGTGGTCATCCATGGTGGATGCCTACAAGGTATCTAAGGATCTTTCTATTGTTAAATTAGAAGATTTATTTTGTGAAATTGGTTGATGCAGTCTGGCCCGATTGTTGTTTTGGTGTTTGACAATGATTTAAGTTTGGTTGAATGAAATTCGGGTTAAGTCCAGGTAGATCTGGGAAATCGCACGCTGGCATGGAAAAAGTCCTAACTTGGAGGGTTAGGTGAAAAGTCCTAGTCTGGAGGGCTAGGTTAGATGAAATCCCGGTGAGTGAAGCCGGGTCCTGGTGAGTGAAGTCAGGTGGTGGAAATCCCGGTGAGTGAAGCCGGGTCCTGGTGAGTGAAGCCAGGTGAGGGAAATCCCGGTGAGTGAAGCTGGGTCCTGATGAGTGAAGCCAGGTGATTGAAATCCTAGTGAATGAAGCTAGGTCCCGGTGAGTGAAGCTGGGTGACCGAAACCCTGGTGAGTGAAGCCATGTCCTAGCTTGGAGGGCTAGGATGAAGTCCCAGTGAGTGAAGCTGGGCATGGCACGAGTCAGAGAAGGGTTGGAGGCTTGTTCTCGTGACTTAGAGTGCATTTGGACTTGCCTGGATTGGTCTAGTGACCGATTAGGGAAGTTGGCACGGTGCTCCTTCGTGGATCGGTCTGGTGACCGATCCAGCGATGACTGATCGGTCTGGTGACCGATCAGGGAGCATGCGTTTCACTCACTGAGTGGTTCCTGATCGGTCTGGTGACCGATCAGGGAGCTCACATGTGGGTTGAGTTCCCTTGCTGTTCTGCTCCTGATCGGTTTGGTGACCGATCAGGATTACTGTGCAAATCGTTCTGGAGAACGATCCAGCATCGCAGGTTCCTCTCTATGATCGATCAGGACGGAGCCTGATCTGTCTGGTCATGACCTGATCGGTCTGGTGACCGATCAGGAGGCTCCCTGATCGGTCCGGTGACCGATCAGGGATCATAAAGTGGGTTTTGGGAACCTTACTGCTCGACTCCTGATCGGTCTGGTGACCGATCAGGGATACTATTCAGATCGATCTAGAGAACGATCAAGTGTCGCGAGATTCTCCTTATGACCGATCAGGATGGAGCCTGATTGGTCTGGAAGCAGCCTGATAGGTCTGGTGACCGATCAGGCTGGAGCCTGATTGGTCTGGGGACCGATCTGGAGTGTGCAGCAGAATGCTGGATTGGTCTGGGGACCAATCAGGAGTATGCAGGAGACTGCTGGATCGGTCTGGTGACCGATCAGGGTCCTCCCTGATCGGTCTGGCGACCGATTAGGAGCATAACTTTAATTCAAATACGCTGTTAGAAGCTCTGATCGCGCTGTTTTCTCTGTCGATTCTCTGATACACTATTGATATATGTTGATGTGAGTTGCTAAGCTTCTATTGGAGTGTACAGGCTTTACAGGGATGATTCAAACATTGGAGGAGAGTCAATGGGAGGCTTTCCTTGGAGCAGGTTTGGCTGTTTCCTTGTTTCAGGTCTCAACGGCATCTGGAGAGCAGCTAGCAACTGACGGAGGCTCAGCTGGAGAGGGTCTTCAGTGGACTGAGTGCTCAGGGAGTCAGGGGGTCAGGCTGTGGCTTCAGTGGATGCTGATGGAGAGCCTGGTGATGGGAGTAGATGCTTAAGAAGAGGCTGGAAGTAGAGGAGCGACAACAACGAGAAAACAGACAGGAACTTGAGGAGTTTTGCTGGGTTGTGTGTTGTGCTCTTTGTTGCTTTGTGCTTGAGCGTTCTTGTTTCATCTTTGTGAGCTATCCTTCTCTTAGTCTCGTGAGCTTATCTTGTATCCTATTGAGACGCTTGTGGAGAGGTTTCTCCACCGAGAAGGAGGCGTTGTTTTATCCGGGTCACCGGGGCTTGATCTGCCGACGATCAAGGGATCGCCCACCTTACGGGCACGCCAAGGAGTAGGGGCAAGTTATCCCCGAACCTTGTACATCGCTGTGTCGTCTGGTTTGCTTTCTTTGTTTTGATTTCAGTTCTTCATTTCTGTTTCTGCATTGTGTCTTCCGCTGCCTAATCTCTATGTGCAGAAAACTTGAAAAGAAGTTAAAGATTTGTGTCTGGCTATATTCACCCCCCCCCCCTCTATAGCCATCCGTTTCCAACAAAATGGAACTACATCAGATTGCTAACTAAAGCCCAAAGGAGAAGGGTGTAGCTTTTGTGGCAGGGGACAGGAGAAAGAAGAAGAAGGAGAAGAAGAAGGAAAAGGAGGAGGAGAAGAGCTTCTGTCACATGGCTCTCATGGCACTAGAAGATTCAAATAAGGAGAGTGATAATGAATTAAGTGACTTCTCAACCACGGCTTCATCATCTTCGGATGATAAAGAGGTAATTTCTCCCGAATTAGATAAGTGTTATAGAACAATAGCATGCTTAACCAACTTGCTTAAAAAAATCTAAGAACAAGGTTAAATTATTGAAATTGGAAGTAGAACAATTAAAAATCTCTAAGGATGAGGTAATTGATGATTTGCAAAATGAGTCCCTTGAGGATGAAAACAAGACCTTGAGGAGTGAAATTGAAAATCTCAAGAATATTCTTGAGAAGTTTTCAACTAGCTCTAAAACTTTAGATATGATCCTCAATTCTCAAATAGTGGTCTACAATAAGGTTGGTTTAGGTTACCATCCTAAGGAACCTAACTTCATGTCATTGATGTCAAGAACTCATTTTAGATCACCAAGTACTTCTAGGGTTCAAAAAGTTAGAAAGAAAATGACTAAGGCATGGGTGCCAAAGTCTTCCATTGAAGGTTCTTTAGGTCCCAAGGTTTGGGTACCTAAAACCTCTATATTTCGAATTGTATAGATTTAGTTGAGGGGGAGCATCTATCAACACGATTTGTTGACAATGGGTGCTCTAAACACATGACTAGAGATAAGTTAATGTTCACTACAACAAGAAGTCTAAGTTAGTTTTCTTTTAAATGCCTGCATATAAAGAATTTAGACAATTTCATGTTTTTGTGATCTATTTTTTTAATTTTCTGAAATTGTCTAAATGAAATAAATACATGTTGGATCTAATTAGTGGAGTCAAATACAATTTTATGATAATGAGAGTATTTGTTGATACAAACTTGATACAAGCCTGTATTAAGATTTTGAAATCTGTAAGGAAACGATTTTCTCTTGATTGACGATGTTGGAAAATGAATTTTGGTTAATGGAACCCTTTTAGGATCAAAAGGGATTAAATCTGATTGTATTAGGGTTTAGAGTGTTTGAGAGTTGAAATAAACTTGTTTCTGAAATATATCAGTTTCAAAAATCTTGTTTCAGAAATCTCATCAAAATCCTGATCCAAAATCCTGTTGAACCAAACCTGATCGGTCCACCGACCGATCAGGCTGTTCCTGATCGGTCCGGCAGACCGATCAGGATTGCTTCTGATCGGTCAACAGACCGATCAGGGATCAGACTCAAGTGACCTGATCAAAGAACATACTTGGAACATAACATACTTGGAACATACTTGATCATCCATTGGTTTTGGTATAAACCTGATACTAAGTGGATACAAATCTATTTAGGAGTTTTTAAGGACTCTTGATTCTCAGATTTTTTTTTTTGAAATATCGAGTGTTAATGGAGTCTACACCCCCATTGTGGAATGAGTTTTGGTTATCAAAAACTAACCTGGAACATATCAATTGTTAATGCAATCTAACCTAGAGCGTATCAGAGTTTCCGAATTTTTTTTTGGAATATGATCGGTCAAGGAGACCAATCAGGACTATGTGTTTGATGCAGCTGCATTAATTATTATCATATGAAGCATATACATTGTTGCCTTGATACATTTCTGGTATATGTCTCTCATATGCACTTCAAGAATTACCTTTCATTATTTTGGTTTTGGGGAGAGACCCTCGTTTAAGGGGGAGTTGTTTAAACTTAACAACCAGACCCTTTTCGGTGTTTGACAAAGGGGGAGAGAATGGTTGATTAAGTTTAGGTCTTATTATAAATTTAATTATTGTAGGGGGAGGACTTTGATTCCCTTGCGATAATGAAAATTGACTTCATTTGATCATTTGATCTCTAATACCAACACTTAAATCGGGTTGTCAAACAACAAAAAGGGGGAGATTGTTGATGCAGTCTGACCAGATTGTTATTTTGGTGTTGACACCGATTTAAGTTTGGTTGAGTAAATTCGTATTAAGTCCTAGTCGGGAACTGGGCACGATGTGAAGGAAATTCTAGTGAGTGAAGCTAGGTGAACGAAACCCCGGTGAGTGAAGCCAGGTCCCAGTGAGTGAAGCCGGGTCCCGACGAGTGAAGTTGGGTGATGAAAATCCCGGCGAGTGAAGCCGGGTCCCGGTGAGTGGAGTCGGGTGATGGAAATCCCGGTGAGTGGTCGGGTCCCAGTGAGTGAAGTCGGGTGACGGAAACCCCGGTGAGTGAAGCCGAATCTGGTGAGTGAAGCCGGGTGATAAAACCCCGATGAGTGAAGCCGAGTCATAGCAAGTGAAGCTAGGTGAAGGAAATCCCGGTGAGTGAAACCGGGTCCTAGAAAGTGAAGCTAGGTGACGGAAACCCCGGTGAGTGAAGCCGGCTACTAGTGAGTGAAGCTAGGTTGAACAAAGTCCCGGTGAGTGAAGCTGGGCATGAAGTCTTGGTCCGGGGGACTGAGCATGAGTCAACCAAGTAGTTGGATCGGTCTGGAGTCCGATCAGAAGTTGGCACGAGCTCCCTTGGTAATAGATCGGTCTGGTGACCGATCCAGGGAGTCTAATCGTTCTGGTGAACGATTAGGGAGAGAACAGAAACATTCTGTGTGGTTTCTGATCGTTCTAGTGAACGATCAGAGAGAGATCAGAAGCTTTCTAGAGAAAACCCTGATCGTTCAAAGGGCCCGATCAGGGTCCTCCTGGACGGATCAAGATGGGTCCTGATCGGTCCAGAGGTGACCAAATCGGTCACTGTGACCGATCAAGGCACAACCTGATCGGTCAGGTGACCGATCAGGTGCCTTTGGCTGGTGGGAGCTGGAGGAAACTCCAGTAAGCTGGTGGATCGATCAGGTGACCGATCCCCGATCTCTGATCGGTCAGTGTGATCGATCAGAGGTTCCCTGGATCGATCAGGAGTTAGCCTGATCGATCAGGACCATCACTGATCGGTCAGGTGACCGATCAGTGTCTGATAACTTTAATTTGAATGTTGTCAGACGTCTGATTTCGCACTGAATCCTTCTGATACCTGCTGATTTCCTTTTGATTTGTTGTGCTAATCCTCTGATGAGTATGCAGGTGATACAAGGATGACACAAACCAAGAAGGAGGGGCAATGGGTGACTTTCACTTCGGTCAGGTTTGTTTGTTTTCCATTAGCAGGATTCAACGGCTTCTGGCGCGGGCTAGCAACTGTCTGGCGAAGCTGACGACTGACCTGAGGCTCGGCTGAAGAGGTTTCAGTGGACTGAGCCCAGTAGAGGTCAGTGGGTCAGTGATGACGGAGCTGATCAGTGGTTGCAGGTGCACCGGGTGAGCAGAGGCTTAAGAAGAAGTTGGTGAAGCAGAGGAGTAAGTAGAACAGACAGAAAACGAGCAAAGTGTGTTGCTGGGGGTTTTGCTGGGTTGTTTAGCTTTCTGTATAGTCTTCTTGCTTGAGTGCTTCTGTTGCATCTGTGTGAGCTATCTTTCTTCTCGAGTCTCTGTGTGCTTAATCTGATATCATTCTTGAGACGGTTGTGGAGAGGTTACTCCACCGAGAATGAGATGATTTTTATCCGGAGTTCTGGTGCTTGATCTGCAGACGATCAAGGGATCACCCACCTCACGGGCACGCCAAGGAGTAGGGGCAAGTTATCCCTGAATCTTGTAAACCCTTTGAGTTAGCGTCTGGTTTGTGCTTTGTTCTTTGTTTGTTCTTTCTGCTTGTTTTCTTCCGTTGCTAACTTAATCACAGAAAGACTTCAAAGAAGCGAGAAGTTTTTGTGTCTGGCTATTCACACCCCCCCCCCTCCTCTCTAGCCATCCAAAGTTCAACAGTTCATTATTTGTTATACTAAAAAAGATGTCATCAACATAAACTTGAGCAACAAATATATCTTTATCTCTAGACTTTAGAAATAGAGTTGGATCAATTATTTCCCTTCTAAAACCCTTAGAGATTAAGAAGGATAAGAGTCTTTCATACCAAGCTCGAGGAGCTTGTTTTAACCCATATAAGACTTTCTTTAATTTATAAATATGATTTGGGTAATCTATGTTTTCAAAATCGGGTGGTTGCTCCACATAAACTCTTTCTTAATAAGCCCATTAAAAAAATGTTGATTTCACATCTATTTGATGAAGTTTAAAGCTCATGAGAGCGGTATATCCTAATAAGATCCTAATAGACTCTAATCGAGCTACGGGAGCATTAGTTTCATCATTATCAAGTCCCTCAACTTAATTGAAACCTCTAGTTACTAACCTAGCCTTGTTTCTAGTGACTTTTCCTTGATCATCCAATTTGTTCCTGAAAAACCATTTTATTGTGACAATTATACTATCATTGGGTCTTGGGACCAATTCATATACTTGACTTCTCTCAAATTGGTTCAACTCTTCTTGCATTGCTAGGATCCAATCTGTATCAATTAAGGCTTCATCAACTGATTTTGGTTCAAGTTGTGATATTAGTGCAATTTGACTAGTATATTCTCTAAAATAGGATCTAGTCCTTACTCCTTGTGCAACATCTCCAACTACTTGGTCAATAGGATGATCTTGATGATGCCTTAAAGTCCCAGAGATTGTAGGCTCATCAACTTCATGATGATCAATGCTTCTTTCATCATCCAAAGCACTTCTTCCTCCCCCTTGATGAATACCCCCTAAGTGTAAGTTTTGAATTATTTGGGTAATATTTTGATTTCTTTCATCTATATCCTTATCAATAGAGGCTTTCCTAGGATAAGTACTAGTAGACTCATCAAATTCAACATTAGATGACTCCCCAATCATTTGAATACTTTTATTGTATACTCTATATCCGCTACTAGTAGATGAGTACCCAACTAGAACACCCTCATCGACCTTAGGGTCAACATTTCTTAAATCATCTTTGATATTTAAGATATAGGTCTTGTGACTAAGCACTTTAAAATAGTAAATTTTAGGAATTTTCTCATTCCATAATTCAAAGGGTGTCTTTCCTAAAAATTAATGAATTAAAACACAATTTTGGATATAAAAAAGAGGTATTTACCGCTTCCGTCTAAAAATAGCTAGTAAAGAATAAACATTAAGCATAATTCTAATCGCTTCTTGCAAGGCTCAATTTTTTCTTTCTATAATTTCATTTTGTTGAGGTGTTCTTGGACAAGAAAATTCATGTTTGTACCCATTTTCTTGACAAAAACTAGAGAAGTTTGAATTTTCAAACTCTCCACCACGATCACTCCTAATTCGGTTGATTTTAAGATCTTTTTCATTTTTAACCCTTTTGCTAAATCCTATGATTATTTCTAGAGTTTCATCATTATGTTTCATGAAGTAGACTCAAGTGTATCTAGAAAAAACATCAACAATCACTAAGCAATATTTATTTCCTACTAATAAGGGAGTACTATGACAATTAAAATATCTAAATACAATAATTCTAATGGTAAAGAAGTACTAGTTTGAGTTTTACCTTCGTGTAATGACTTTGATTGCTTACCCTCTTGGCATGCATCACACATTTTATTCTTGACATATTTAACCTTTGGTAGCCCTTTTACCAACTCTATTTTGGCTACCTTGGCTATGTTCTTCATGTTGATATGTCAAAATCTTCTATGTCATAGTAATCCTTCTTCTTCTTTTGATATAAGACACTTAGTAGAAAAGGTAGATGCATAGAAAAGATTGATATAATAAAGATTTATTTTCCTATACCCTTCCAACATAATATTTTTCGAGCTATTATGTTTAACTAAATATTTATTTGCATGAAACTCTACTTTATATCCGACATTACACAATTGGATAACACTAAGCAAATTAAATTTCATATTCTTAATTAGAAGGACTTTATGGATGATGATTGTAGATAATACCTCAATTATACCTTTACCTATAATCTTGAGCTTTCTACTATTTCAAAAGATATCATTCCTTTCTTTATGTAGTTAATTGTGGAGAACTTGCTCACATCACTGGTCATGTGTCTTGAGCAACTGATATCCACAATCCATATGTTTGAATCCTTCTCTTCTTCTACCTAAACAATATGAAATACATAATTTTTTGGTACCCATATATGCATTTGATCCAATAATATCATTCAAATACTTCTTAGGAACCCAAGCTTGATTTACATTGCTTTTAATGATTTGCTTCTTAGGCATACCATTTCTTCTAAGAGAAATATAGGCAACCTCTTTGGTCTTAGGTCTATATCCTAATCCAGCCTTGTTGTAAACGGCTCTTTGATTACCAAGAATCATATCAAGATACTTTAACTCATTTGTAAACTTCTCTAAACATGTTCTTAAGTCAATAACTTGATTTTTCAAATTGTTATTTTCGTCCTTAGACATGTTTGATTCACTATGCATACATGCATTACTCCTAATAGACTTAAGTTCTCTTTTAATGTCTTAACCCTAGATTGTGACATAGCCAAAGCATTCTTGAGATTAGCAATAGTTTTATAAAGAAACTCCATTTTGGGAGATTCTTTTACCTCATCGTCACTAGATGACGATTCATCACTTGAGTCCTCTTCACTTGAAACTTCCTCCTCACTTGAAGTTTCTTTGTCATCTTCAAAAGTCATAAATGTCATGTATCTCGTGACATGACATAGCTCATCCTCATCTGATAAGTCAATGCTTGGTGTGTCCCATGTAGCTTGAGACACCATTGCCTCCTTCTTTTCTCCTTCTTTTTCTTTTCCTTTTCTTCTTTCTTTTTCAATTCCGGGAAATTTTTCTTGATGTGTACTTCTTGTTGCATTCATAACAAATGATATTAGTGTTAAAACTTGAACTTTGACCACTATTACCTTTTGAAGGTTGAAACATCTTCTTCACATCCCTCTTTGCAAATTTTTTTGTTCTTTCCATCGTCTTCTTGACATAACGAGACATTTCATTAGCCGACATCTCCTCATGACTATCCGAAGACTCTTGATCAGACTCGGATGATGAAGATTCTTCTTTCTTTTCTTTCTTTTTCTTTTTCTTCTCCTTCTTCTCTACAACAAGAGCTATGTTTTTTTTTCTTTTGAAGGCACGTTAGCTTGTTCATGTAGTTCAAACTCACAAAATAATTCATCAAGCTTAACTCTTGAAAGATCTCTAGAGACCTTATACATATCAACCATTGATGCCCATAAGGTGGTTCGAGGAAAGGATTGAAGAACATACCTTACTAGATCCCGATTATCAATTTTCTCAGCTATTACATGAAGACCATTTACTATCTCTTTGAATCTACAATGCATTTGACTCACGGTCTCATTGGTCTTCATGGTGAAGGTTTGAAGTTGGCCCACCAAGAGATTCTCTTACTTCTCCTTGATTCGCTTGATCCTTTATTTAACTCAATAAGCTTTTTCCAAAGCTCTTTAGCGGACTTAAATGGTCTAACCTTGTTCAATTGCTCCTTGGAAAGTCCACATTGTAGGGTAGTTGTTGCCTTTACATTCACTTGAGCTTTCTTGGACATCTCTTTTGTCCACTCCTTGGTTGGAAGAGGTGCTCTGAACTCATCCTTTGGTTTCTTGAAACCATCTACAATACAAAACCAATTTTCAATATTATTCATCAAGCAATACTCCATCCTACCTTTCCAATATGCGAAATCATTGTCATCAAAGAAAGGTGGTCGAGAAGTGTTATATCCCTCTTGAAATGTCATTTTGAGGCTTCAGTTGATGGTGGGTTCTATCGAGGCGAGCCTCGCTCTGATACAACTTGTGGACCTTTGTGTCTAGCTAGAGGGGTTGAATAGCTTCTCTTCGATTTTGTCTACAAGTTATTAGCAGAAGCACAAGAAAAATATAGATAAAATCAAAAGTAATTAAAATAATATTAACTCCCTTGATTTACTTGGTCTCCACCTCCCTGAGGTGACTAATCCAAGGATCCACGCACCCGTACAATCAATATTCACTATGCTCTTCTCCTTTTCAAATCAAGCTTAAAGGTGGAGAAACCCGTATAAAATGATCTCTTCCTCTTACAAGATAAGAGTGATTTTGGAGGAAGAGATTAAAAATTCATAAGCTTGGAGATCTTAGAATGTGCAAGAAAAATAAGAAGATCAAGTTGTATCTTCTTCAAGCTCTGAAATTTACTTTTGTACTACCCTCGACATCAGTCAACTGATATCACCATCAGTCGACTAATGAGCTTTAATGGTCACTGTAGATTTCATTTAATTTTCTATTGTCAGCATGCAAGTGTTACATATCAGTCGACTGTGACCTGACCCAGTCAACTGATCTCTCTATTTGATCCAGGATCGGGTATCAGTCGACTGATCCTCTTATCAGTCGACTGATCTCTCTATTTGCTCTAGGATTGGGTATCAGTCGACTGATCCTCTTATCAGTCGATTAATACATCATGAATGTAACATTGCTATAGTTTTTAGCATAATCTTTCATACCCTTAGTTTAGACTTATGCTTTCAAGCATCTTCCATCAACCTTGCGCCCTTAGGATGCTTTCAAGCCCTCGACTCCTCATCCTTATGTTGTCTTGAAGTGCTTCCTTCGGCTTTGTCATGCTAAGTCTTCTTTTGCCATGAGGCCGCACCTCCGGGACTTCATCCGCCAAGACTATCTTCTTGGACTTCCCTTGCCAAGTCTTTATACCTGGACTTTCCTTTGTACCTGCTTACTCAATTTTCATGTTAGGTCACCAACATTGTCTAACTTAAACTCATTTAATCAAATATCAAAAGTAAATAATACTTGGAGCATGATTGCACCAACATAAAGTAATATACCTTATCTTTGAGGAGGAATGCATTCTCATTACTCTTGAAGAGGAAATGATTTATATCCCTATGATTGCTTTTGATAATGATCAGGATTTTATTCTTGTCAGTGATCAGGATACAATACAATAACAATGAGACATTATCAATCAACTCCCAGAGAACAAATTCAACAGTCTCAAGAAACAATGCATGAGGAACAAGTGCCTTTACGTAGGTTCACTAGAGAAAGGAGGAGTGTTATTTCGAATGATTACATAGTACTACTCCAAGAACATATGGAAAATGATGGTATGATGAAGGATTATTCGATTAACTTTCGTCAAGCCATGCAAGTTTTGAATTCTCAAAAGTGGATTAGTGCAATCAATGAAGAGTATAAATCAATGCAAGATAATAAAATTTGGGAACTTGTCCTATTACCAGAAGGTATGAAACCCATTGATTATAAGTGGATTTTTAATACCAAACAAGATTCAAACTGTAATGTGGAAAGGTATAAAGCATGTCTTATAACTAAATGCTATACTAAAAAATATGGAATTGACTTTAAGGAGACCTATACTCAAAAATACGATAATGATCATGGTACTTGTCGCACACTTCGATATGGAACTCCATCAGATAGATGTCAAGACAGCTTTTCTCAATGGATACATTGAGGAAACAATCTATATAATGTAACTAAAATACTTTATATCGGAAGATCCAAAGAGTATAGTTTGCAAACTTAATAAGTTCATCTAGGAGTTAAAACAAGCTTCTCATCAATGGTATCATAAATTTCATCAAATAATCATCTCATTTCATTTTGAGGTGAATGTGGTAGATGATTGTGTGTTTTATAAGTTCAATGGGAGTAAACATATCTTCCTGATTTTATATGTTGACGATATTTTGCTTACAACTAAGAGATTTCTATTTAGATATTTTGAAATGAGAGATCTTGGTAACACATATTTTGTATTAGGAATCCAAATACATTGAGATTGTTCTCGAGATATTCTTGTATTATCATAAAAGAACTATGTCGATAAGGCGCTTAAAAGATTTGGCATGCAAAATTGCAAACCAAGAAACACCCAGTCGCTAAAGGAGACAAGTTTAATCTTAAACAGTGCTCTAAAGGAAGCCTTGAGACTTAAGAAATGCAAAAGAATCCCTATGCTTCGATAGTAGGAACTCTCATGTATGCTTAAGTTTATATGTATCCGAATATAGCATATATTGTTGGAGTATTGAGTAGATATTTAAGCAACCCATGAATAGATCATTGAAAAGCAACAACGAGGGTAAGAAGATATTTAAAGAGAACTAGTGATTACATGCTCACATATAAGATGTCAAATACTTTTGAGATCATGAGATATTCTGACTCTGATTTTTCTGGATACCAAGATAGCATGAGATTCACTTCAAGCTATCTTTTTCTGTTGGATGGTGAAACTATCTCTTAGAGAAGTACCAAATAGGCACTGACAATTTCTATTGGATCGAGAGATGCGATAGAGGGGGGGGGTGAATGTCGCAAATCGTTCGGATTTAAAAAAGAGTAAGTGCGCAGCGGAAATAAGACACAAAAACAATGCTAACACGGTCGTTTTACTTGGTTCGGAGCCTGTGTCGACTCCTACTCCAAGGCCCACGGTCGTTGACCGTTTTCTGCGGGCAATTCTATAATGCGTAGAATGAGTACAGAAGAGAAATACAAATTGCAATAAGAAAGATTACACTTCTGTATTTACCAACTCCCGGGGTAGGATCGAGTTTCGGTGCAGCGGGAGGTCGACGGCGCTTCGGACTTGAGTCGGGAAGGTTTCCGGAGCAGAGCGCAGTCGTCAGATCGTTTGGATGCGTTGAATGAAAGCAGTAGAGCGTGGAAGCGTCGCAGTAATTGATGCTCTGAAGAAGGAGGTCGAGGGCCCTTTATATAGGGCCTGGGGGCGCCCTGGTCGACGGGGGCGCCCCCCCACGTGGCGCTTGATCCCCAAAAGGCGCGGTCAAGGGTTTATCCCTAAGAACTCGGGATAACCCTTTGACGGGGGTGCCCTGGACGCTGGGGGCGCCCTGGTTGACTCGGCCAGCTCTTATCCGCAGCGCTGAGGTCTCCTCGGCAAGTCTGGCTGGGGCGCCCGGGACAGCGGGGGCGCCCTGGGCGTATAGCGCAGACGCGGCAGAGTTGGTTTGCAATGGGGGCGCCCGGGACAGCGGGGGCGCCCTCAGAATGTACTGTCGAGGTTCTTCTGGTTGTGTTGTGTTTTGTGTTCACCTTGGGGGCGCCCGGGACACTCCGGGCGCCCTGGTCAGCGATCGCCTCTTTCCTTTGAGGCATTCTGAGCTGCAGACACACGTTCCTTTGGTCCTGCATCCAGGGTTAGTCCAAAACACAATAAACCAATAACATAATGAATTATACAGCCTTGGCTGTCTTGGTTCTGACTTTGGTCTCCAAAATGGAGCCCTAGGTCGAACCGACGCCTAATGTTCCCTCAAGGGGAACGCGTCCTCACCTACTCCTCTCGGGAGAATTTACCTGGTGCCAACCGGATCCTCCAGTTGGACTTTTGCCCGGCAGCCCTTCGCCAAGTCTTGGTTTTTGCCTAGCAGCCCTTCGCCAGGACTTGGTTTTCGCCTAGCAGCCCTTCGCCAGGACTTGGTTTTCGCCTAGCAGCCCTTCGCCAGGACTTGGTTTTTGCCCAGCAACCCTTCGCCAGGGCTTGGTTTCCTGACAGCCCATCGTCAGGTGCCTAGCAGCCCTTCGCTAGGACTTTGTTTCCTGCACTCTCAAGCAGCATTGTTAGATACCAAACAACCCTTAACTTTGAATCCTTTGCCAATATCAAAACAAGGTTCGATCTGGTGCTTCCTGCACCAACAATCTCCCCCTTTTTGATTATGGCAACACAATTCAAAGTTAAGGAAAAAATTACAACAGTTAAGAGCATAAGGTAAACAGTGAAGCATAACTGAAGCATAACTGTAGAGTTAAAAAAAATTCTTTATTTTTCATACTCCCTCTAAAACCCTGAATACTTGTGTTATAAAATACTTACAACAGTTAAGAGCATAAGGTAAACAGTGAAGCATAACTGAAGCATAACTGTAGAGTTTAAAAAAAAATTCTTTATTTTTCATACTCCCTCTAAAACCCTGAATACTTGTGTTATAAAATACTTAAAATACTTAACTTTGACCTTTCCTCCCCCTTTGACATATATCAAAAGCATACATGGTTTAGCAAGGTTTCTAATGGGCAGTTTTGAGTTCTACCAAAAATAAGTTTTTGACAAAGTATTTTTCAAAAAGAGCAAAAGTATTTGTATCCATAAACACTTTTGAAAAGCAAGCTTAAACTTTGTTAAAAACCCTTTTTTTTCAGACAAATTTTGATTACTAGGGAAAATTTTATTTAAAAAAACATGCATTAAAAATAACTTTGAACCACTTAGAAATGCTTAAAATTTTGAAAGAGCTTAAAAATAGCATTCCCTTTCTCTCCCCCTTAATGTAAAACTCTTCTCCTTATGTTTTAGACCATTTTTAAGTCTAATAAAAATATTTTGAGAGAAGTTTTAAGGAGAGCGTTTGTGTATCAGAGTCTATGAGTTTTGAAAGCATAAAAATACTTAGTATAATTCTTGAAAGTATAGCAAAAAATTTTAAATTGCACCAACAAAACTTTATTTGGAAAAGTATTGAAAAGATATTTTATATTTGTAGGCCAATCTTTTAGAAAATTCACGCACTTAGAACACTATTGCCTTGAAAAATATTTATACTTTTGAAATCATTATAGCAGTACTTTTTGACAGATATTATGTATTTTTGAAGATATAAGTGCTTTTGAATCTTCAAAAGTGCTTTTGAAATAAATATTATGCATTTTTGAAAAATCTAAGTACTTTTGAAATAAATTAAGATTTGAAACACATAAGTACTTTTTAACAGATATTATGTATTTTTGAAGATATAAGTGCTTTTGAAAAGACTTAGACTTTGAAAAGTATAAGTAATTTTTGAAAAGAATTAGACTTTGAAAAGTATAAGTAATTTTTGAAAAGAATTATGCATTTTGAACACAAAATATTTTACTTGACTAGGTTTCTTTTCCAGTCTGACACAATCCTAGGAAACCTTGTTGACTACAAGGACATTTTTCTAAGTGTCCTGGAAAATTTTCTCCAACCCAAGTAAATATTATAAAATTAATTTCATAAGCCACAAGAATTTTGTAAAATAATAGTATTTTGACAGAAAAATTATTTAAGTTTTCAAAAGGATTTTGAACTTGCAGTGCATGAAAACATATAATTTTGAAAATGTTCAATAATTCTTTTAATTTCATCTCCCCCTAAACTTGACCTAGTCCTAGGAAGCTTGTTGACTACAAGCGATCTTCCTCTGAGTTTTAGGGTTTGATTTAAATTATAAGAATTATCTAATAACTTCAAAACAAATAATTACCAAAAAAAAATTTTAGAAATTCTTCTTTTGAATCAAACTCCCCCTAAATTTGACACATCCTAGGAGTCCTAGTAGATCATGAAGTGGACCTTCCTCTGTGTCTTTAGGGTTTATTAAAAACAAAAGAATAATTTTGAATAATCTTCTGAGTATGAAACTTTCAAGGAGATAAATTTTTGACACCTCAATTTGAAGTAATAATAGTAACACAGTTTTTGAAAAGAAATATTTTGAAATGATAATAATTTTTTAAAGAGATAGTAATATACCAAGAATTTTGAGTAATTTTTGAAGGCCTTATTCTGAAATGATACTAAATTAGGTTTTGAGACTAAATCTAAAAAGAACTCCCCTTGTATTCGACTTGTCTTAACTTTATCTAAGTGCTTGAAGGGTCTTTAGCATTAACTAGGTTTGACCATGTTTGACTCAGTTGACTAAGGTTTAACCATGTTAATCATGGTTTGACTATGTTGAAATTATTCTCTGAATGAAAACACAACATAAAAGAAATTTTAATTTGAACTTAATTTTCCTGTCTCACCCAATCTAGGGTTTTCAAACAGTTAGCCTTAAAAGTTCTTGTGAGACAGGTTTGAAGGTAAAAATAATTTTGAAAAAAATGTTTAACTTTGAAAAAGAATAAAAAAAATGTTTATTTTTGAACAAGTATAATTGACTTCGAAGACAGATTTGAATTTGAAAAAGAGTGATTTTGAAAAGAATTTTTGAAAACAGATTTGAATCTATAATTATTTGAAATTTGTGTTAGATTCGAATTTGACATAAGATAATTTGAATTTGAATTTCAGAAATTGGCTTCCAGGTCTTAGCGAGGCACTAGGCCTTCTTTGGCCGTAGCCTTATGGGATCATCCACCCTTTCCTTGACAAAGCCTTTTAATGAAATTTCATTTTCAAATTAAATTAGGTCATTTTCTGGTCTAACTAGCTTGGGTCTTGGATCGGTAGCTTCGGCTGGTTTCACCAGTCTAAAGAGACCAAGTAGACTTGATCTTATTAGAGTTGGTTTCCCCAACGTACTATCATCTCACCTCCTCCCAATACTATGTTGTCAAATTTCAACTAATTGGTTAAGTCCTTAAGGTATCTAGTCCTACGAATAGCCAAGACAAAACTTCAGATAATGTCATAGTGAGGAGAAATTTCTGGATTTTCTAAGTTTGCAAAATTATTAATCAGTTTTTCTTGTATATCAATTTTAATTTTCAAAGTCTCATTTTCTTGTCTTAACATTTTGAATTTTGACTTTGCTAATATACATGATTTCATCAAGTTATCTAAGCATGCATCCATATCTAAATTTGACCAAGGGAGATTAATTAAACTATCAGTATTCAAGGTAAAGAGTTGATTTGGATGTAAATTACAGTTACCCATTTTGGTTGGTTTCCCTGGATCTTTGTAACGTTTATCTGTGCATTCCTCTTTGTAATGCCCAAACTCCTGACACTTGAAGCATTGAACGCGATGCTTGTTCTTTCGTGCTTTTGGAGCTCGTTTCTTTGTCGCCGTCGGTGGTATCGTTTGAATCTTTCGAGTAGGACACTTAGTTTGGTAGTGCCCTCTCTCCCTGCATATGTAACAAATTATATGATTTTTAAAATTCAAATTTGTAATTTTACCTTTTGATTCCTTATTAGGAATCTCCCCCTTAAAACCCTTAACTTTGAATCCTTTGCCAATATCAAAACAAGGTTCGATCTGGTGCTTCCTGCACCAACAATTTCTTCCACTATGGTAGCAGATCTTATAGCATGTTATAAGCCATCTAATAATGGAATATGACTGAAAATTTTTGCTTTGGGTTGCATATTTTCGGAATGGTTGAGAAACCACTTATGTTACTTGGTGATAATAGATCAGCTTATTGTATTCTAACAATGATAGGAGCTCGACAAAATCGAAGCATATCGATATCAAGTTCTTGATTGTGAAAGAAAGAGTACAGAGTGGATAAATTTCGATAGAACACATGGACACAAACTCCATGATAGCATATCCTTTTATGAAGAGTATACCACCAAATGTCTTCTATGAGCATACCACTCATATAAGTGTTATTCAATTTGGTGATATTTAGATCTAGTAAGAGTTTGTACTATATATGTTTTCGATATATGCTCGGTTATATTGTTGAAACTTATGTATTTAGAGATTTTCTTATCAGATATAAAGTTTAATGTGTACTTCATTATACTTTGTATAACTTAAGTTAAAGTTTTGATCTCACTTTGGTTAAGGAGGACCAAGTTTTGATCTCACTTTGGTTAAGGAGGACCAGTTGAAAATTAACACGAATAGATCACCTTACATGTAATTTTCATGCTACAAATTCATAATTGATCCATATCATTTGATTATATTAATGAACATGACCATTGATGGTTTAGAAATTGAAAGATACAACAAAGACTACATTGATCCTATGTTTATATAATTAATGGACGAGATTGTTAAGGAAACCCTATTGTAGGACTGTGTCGGCCAGCTAGAGGGGAGGAATGAATAGCCTTGACAAATAAATCTAGATCTTTTACTTTCTTTAACAAAGATAGAGTTAGTTAAGCAAAATAGAAAGACATGAATAAGATTAATAACTAAAAATAAAGAGGCACCAAAATTTACTTAGTTGTAACTAGGATAGTTGTTAATACAAGGTAATTAAAGATCAATCTCCAAATAACTCCTTGTGTGGGTGAAGAAGCCTCTTATAGACTCAAAAAAAAAACTTGAGAAAGTAATTGCAGTTGTTGTACAGAATGAATTGATGAAAAATTCTGAGATAAAGGGCTCTATTTATAGAATCTAAAAAACTAATTGACATCTGATATGACACATCTCAGGGCCAAGTGCAACACGGGCACCTAATTCAGGTCAACACTTATCCACATCGCGTAAAACGACTATAAAACTTATTAGGCGCCTGAGTCAATGATAAATACCATTTTGTTGATTATTTTAATTGCTAAAATCCATGTTTGACCTATGATTTTATTTGCTTAATTGTGATTTTACCCTAGGTTTTAGGATTTCCTTTTAATTTGGACTTAATTGCAAAATTTACATATTTTTGGATTATTTGGCCACTAATTCTCTGATATATTTTTGTAGGCATGAAAGGATCCTGGACCTAGGACATACTGGGTCAAACTTGAGTTGGAAGTGGAACCAGATCGAATTATCATGTTTTGGATTAATCCGGGCCGTCCGATTCAAAAGCGGCTAGATCTGAGCCATCCGGGACCATCTGAAGCAATCCGAGCTAGGGCTAGGGTTGATCAAGCATCCTGATCATGATCTGAAGTTTTCATTCCAATCAGAGCAAGATCAGCCGTTGGATCAAGCTTGGAGGGCTCTAGATCGTCCATTCACAGATTAAGTTGATCTGGACCATCCGTTGCACATCTGGAGGATCCGAGCTACCATGAGGCAGATCCTGACCCCAGATCATCATCATCAAAGTTTGGCTCCAATCAGAGCAAGATCAGCCATTGGATTTCCTCAAATCAATCTGAGCCGTTCAAAGTTAAATACTTAAGGAAAAATCAGAGCAGCTTCTTCCTCCGTCGCGTCCTCGCCGCAGATCGTTTGCCTTGGTTTCTTCCTCGTTTTTCTTCGTTTCTTCAGCAATCTCTTCGTTTTGAAGGCGTGACCACCTCGATTCGAGCTCATCCTTGAGTGACAGCAAAGAATCGGATGAAGGCTTAGCTTAATTTCGTTTGTTAGTAGTAGATTTCATTTCTGCCACTTGGTTTCGTGTCTGTCTTTGTATCAGGATATTTAGATCTTGTTTTCTAATCATTTTGCTTAAATTAGGTTTGGTTTCTGCAAGTTTAAAAGCTAGTAAATGTGTTTAGTGGATAATTGTTTCTTATTTCAGTGTATTCCTTGTTTCAAGTTTGCGTATCAGTTGCGTACCAACCTTTGCTGTAGATTTCAGTTCAGTTCTGAGTTTTTCAGTTTAATTTCAATTCGATTCTTGTTTAGCTTATTCCCAGCAATTGAAGACAACCTTTAGTGTGTTAATTCATTAGATTCGAATTTGTTTCTCATTCAATTTCATTTCTGAATTTTTAGCCCTGTTATAGATTGTGTGCCAACTCAAAATTTTTGCACTTGAGTTTTCAATTGTGCAAATAGATTTATCAGTCCTTTAGTACCTGTCCCTTGTATTAAGTTCACTCTAGCTTCTGGGAATCTTGTCTTACTTTGAATTGGTGCATTCAACTGAAGTTGGGACATGTCTGTTGCTGATCAGTTTCGAATTCTGAATGATGTTGGTTGCTGAAATTTCATAGTCCATTTCTGTAAATTCTGCAGTTTTGGGTTTGTCCAGCTTCTTCAACGACTTGTTTGATCAGTATTTCAAAGTTGAACGTCTTCATTTATCTTTGCATATCACTGAAGTCACAGCTGTGCTTGCCCAGCTTAATCGATTCATTAAATCCTGAATTGGCAGCCTCATCCTTGGCACAAAGAATTGGTTTTGGCACAATTGTATCATCTGCGTACCAACTGTTCTAGGCACTGTTTGTATCAAGACTAAACCTATTTTTAGTATATGATTGTGCTTGAAACCATCTCATTCACATTGGGTTTGTCCTGAATTGAATTTTCAATTTTACAATTAGGTTCAAGAAGCTAGTATTTTGTTTAGTCGAAACTGTCAAAATCTGTTTTGCTTCATTTGTTTTGCATTAGGATTGCCTTTAGTGGAATTTTCCAAGTTGAACACAAGCTGTAGTGAACTCTTGCATTTTGAATCAATTTAATTCCGAATTTTGCAACATTGCATTGGTTGATCTAATTGTCCCTTGGTTGAACCATTAAGTGCCGACTCCTTATGTAGCTTCCTTAATTGAGTGGTTTTGCTTTTCATTGTTTTTCCATTTCTATTTGAAACCAAATCTGATTTTATTTGAAACCCAAAATTCACAAACGACACCTAAATACAAGCGCGAATCAAACAACGTCAACTAGCCCCGAGAAAAATACGACCTGTGGCCCCTTTGCTACATTTTTATACTTTTGATTGTAAAAGGGTTTCCAGCTTTCATTTATAAATTCTAAATTTGATGCCCACATTTGTGACACATAGTTTGGGCCCATCAAATTTTTGGCGCCGTTGCCGGGGAACTGTTAGTTGATTTGTTTGATTTTTGCTTGTGCACTTATTTCATATCATTCTTGACTTACTTTTGTGCTTATTTCTATATCTTTGGATTTGATTTTATTTGTTTTATCTTTTTATCTACTTTTACTGCGATTTGTTTTGTTTTTATGACCAGGTCTTTAGGTGCTGAATTAGAAGATTTCGATCCTGAGATTGAGAGGACTTTCAGAGTCAGGAGGAGCCAGGCCACTTTTTCTGAGACTACAGATATCCCTCAGGCTATTCAGACTATCTGCACTCACTCAGGCATTGACATGGCAGACCACCAGAGAACCATGAAGGAGCTCGCAGCACCTGACGCTGCATTTCAGTACTCCAGCATAGCTTATCCAGAGCTGGGGGAAAGTTTTGAGTTAAGATCGGGACTTATCAATTTGTTGCCAAAGTTTCAGGGTTTATCTGGGGAGGATCCAAACAAACACTTGCACGAATTCCATGTGGTGTGCTCTACTATGAAGCCTCAGGGCATTTCTGAAGAAGACATCAAGCTGAGAGCTTTCCCCTTCACATTGACAGGAGCAGCCAAAGACTGGTTCTATTATCTGCCTACAGGACATGTGTCTAGTTGGATCGCTATGAAGAAGGCATTTTTGGAGAAGTATTTCCCAGCTTCCCGCACAGCTATAATCAGAAAAAGTATCTGTGGGATTCAGCAAGTGGTGGGCGAAACACTATATGATTACTGGGAAAGATTTAACAAGTTATGTTCAAGTTGCCCCCAGCATCAAATCAGTGAGCAATTATTGATTCAATATTTTTATGAGGGACTGTTGCAGATGGATAGAGTCCTGATAGATGCTGCAGCTGGAGGGGCCCTAGTGAACAAGTCACCAATGCAAGCTAGGGAGTTAATTTCTAATATGGCTGAGAATTCCCAACAATTTGGAGGAAGAGCCTTGACCACCAGAGGAGTGGGTGAAGTTCAGGTAGTTCCTACTGATCAAAACGTTCAGAATGCATTGATGGAGCTCACCTCGGCTGTTAAGAAAATAGATTTGAAAGTGGAAAGACTAAGTTCAACTCCTTCAGTACCTCCACAGTCAAGTCAAATGATAAGTGTGTGTGGCATTTGCTCTAGTCTAGAGCACACCTCAGACTCATGCCCCACCCTCCAACAGGATGAAACAGTAGCAACGTTAGTAAGAGGACAATTTCCAGCAAGAAACAATCCGTATTCCTCTACTTATAACCCCGGTTGGAGGAATCATCCTAACTTGAGGTACGGGAACGCTTTCTGCCAACAAAACCCTCAAACTCAGTCCTCACAGCAACCCCAACAAATTTTCCAGCAAGTTCAGCAACCACAATCACAGCACCAAAATCAAAGTTTTCAGCCCCTAAATCAGCACTTCCAGCAACCATTTCAGCAGCCATTTCAAGGGTTTCAACAAGGTTTTCAAGGGAATATGAATTATCCACAACCATACCAACCTCTACAGCAGCAAGTTCAACAACCATAGCAAAATTTCCAGCCTTAGAACTCAAGTTTTCAGCCCCAAAACCAAGAATTTCAGCCCAATCAATTTCAATCTGCACAACAACCATTTCAACTGCAAAATCAGAATTTTCAAGGCTGTAACTCTCAGCAAATTCAACCCACATTCCAACCTACTTATCAGCCAAGTCAACAGCAATTTCCGAACTCTAATCAGCCCCAACAGCCCCAATTCCAACAATTACAACAAGATGATATCATTGGAGCTATACAAAACCTCGGAAGGCAAATGGGACAATTGGCTAATGATGTGAATCAACTTAAGGCTCAAGGATCAAGCCAACTACCTTCCCAAGCTGTTCCCAACCCAAAGGGAAATGTTAGCGCGATTTATTTGAGGAGTGGGAAGGTTGCATCAACTCAAAATGACCCAAGAGCTGAATTTTCAGAAAACAGGGCAGCATGTTCATTTCCAGCCCAAATCAGTGCCGAAACCACTCCAATTTCAGTGGATACCACCCCTAGCCCGTGCCCGACTCCCTCCTCAAGCAATTCCCCAATTTTGGTGGAAAACGGAGAAGAAATCAGTGGTGAGACGGATTTTACAGCAGCTCCAAAAAACAGGGCAGCAGCTCACAATTCAGCCCTTCCATCTTCGATTCAAGAGGAAGAATTTAGGGCGCCTTTGCCTTTTCCACAGGGGGGAACTCCTACCAAAAGACACGTGGAGGAGGAGAGAGCAAAAGAGTACAATGAGCTGGTAAAACTTTTTAGTAAAGTTGAAATTAATGTACCCTTGCTGACGATGATTAAACAGGTTCCTAAGTATGCAAAATTTTTGAAAGATCTTTGTGTTCACAAGAAGAGACTTAAGGAAAATGAATTGGTCAGCATTGGGAAGAATGTTTCATCACTCATCCATGCCATACCTCAGAAATGTGAAGACCCTGGCATGTTTACTGTATCTTATGAGATAGGAAGCACCACGCTACATGATATCATGCTTGATTTAGGAGCTTCCATTAATGTCATGCCCAGGACTGTCTTCCAGATGCTTGGCATTGGTCCTCTACAGCCCACGGGAGTTGTGATTCAGCTAGCAGACCGGAGTCAGACCCGCCCGGCAGGGGTTATTGAAGATGTGTTGGTTAAAGTGAAGGAGTTGATTTTCCCTGCGGACTTCTACATTCTAGACATGGAAGGAGAATATCTTGCACGTAGATCCCCACTTATCCTTGGAAGACCTTTTCTGAAGACGGCCAAAACAAAGATTGATGTATATGCTGGCACCCTTTCGATGGAGGTGGGAGACACAGTAGTCCAGTTTAGCATTTTTGACGCCATGAAGGACCCTAGGGGAGATCACTCTATTCTGAGCATAGACACCGCAGATGAGACTGTTGAGGCACAGATCATTGATGACGATGGTACATTTGACATAGTGAGAGGAGAGTTGATGTCAGAGGAGACTTTACCTGATTTTTCTTATTTTGTATTTTGTGATGATATTGTTCTTGATAGCCCTGATCTTTTTAATAAGGTTGTTGCAGATATTGCTAAGGAGGCATGCACAGGAGATTATTCTACAGGTGTAGGGGATTGCACAGAGCCCCAGGGACCACCACCATTTCTAGAAAGTGTAGGGACTTGCATGATTGGAGCAAGTACCCAAGGATCACCTATTCTAGTTGATTGCCCACCAGAATTTGAGCCTGAGATGGAGGTATTTCTTATAGACCCGACAGACATTTTTCAGCATGATCAGGTAAGTATTTTCTCTTTTCCTTTAGAAAATCTCAGACCCAGATTTGATTTTATTGGTTGTGACACATTGCTTGATACATGCTTGATGGAAAATAATTGTGATATTTCTATTGACGTGCCAAAAATTGATTTCTTTGTTTGTGAAGAGTTCATGGATGAAAATTTTGTAGGAAATAATTGTGAACAATTTATTGAGGCACCAAGAATTGATTTTATTGGATGTGATGCATTTTTGGGTACATTTTGTACAAAGACTGATATTGTTTCATTTCTTTCTTACTTTGCAGGGTCCAGAAGACTATTGGAGTGGATGCTTCATCTGAATAGACTTAAACCTCCTGGAAGGTGTTCCAAAAAGAATAAAGAGGGAGTAGATTTTACTTTAATTCGAAAAACTCCACTTCTTAAATGGGTCTTATATCTAAATAACCTTCGGCCACCTGAACAGATTGTTGTACAGTCCAAGTGTGGGGGAGCGATGCACCGTGATGTTGAACAAATAAAAGAAGCTCTTTCGCACATACAGACTCCTCCACTACCAAGATGGAGGCTGTTTCTGGATAGACTCCGACCGCCAGAAATAAAGGGAGTTTGATCTTTCTTGCCTTTTCTTTTATTGTATGTTTTCACTTTTGAGTTAAGTCCTTGCTAATAAATGCTTGAGTAGAGTAACATGAATAAAAGTCATTGTAAATACCATGTTTTTGCATGATTAGGAATAAATGTATCCCTTAGGTTATCTCCATAGCATTTTAGAGCTTTTTGAAAATAAATTAAATTTGATTGTCAAAACTTAGGGTTTGAGCTAATGGATGAATTCTTGGATACTTGAGTACTACTTGGTTTTAAATTCTTAATTGATGATTTGAGATGAATTATTTTTGCCTAGTGAGAATTAGCCTTACTTTTGTGATACACACATGTTATTAAACTCTAGAACTTGCTTAGGTTCTTTCAAAATCATATTTCAATGATTGGATCACATTTATAAAGGCTAAACCATTTGTTTCCCTTTCCATATCAATTTTAAGAAAAAAATCATGCTCATTCCATTTTTCTTTACTTATTTCTTACTCTTACCCCCACTTTTCATTGGACTTGTTGTTTGAAATGTTTCTAATGTTATTTTACCCGAGACGGACAAAGATTTAAGTGTGGGGGAGTGATTGGTGATTTGGAATGGTTTTTCATCAAGGATGCACTTCATTTCGAAAAAAAAAATTTTTTTGCCAAATTGAGTTGCAAGAAAGGGAAGTGGTCAAAGATTGGAAACAATTGAAGATTCTTGATCATCATTTGAAGATCCAAGGAAGTTTAACCTCAAGTTGAATTCGGTTAAGAATTGGAAATGGAAACAAATGGCACAGAAAAAAAAGAAAAATATAAAGAAAAGAAGTTGTGCCAAAAAGAAGAACAAAATTTTTCTGCTATTGTGGGTAGGAAATGGATGTGGATCAGTGAACTCCAAAGGAAGCAGAGCATTATCCAATATCATTTGATGCTAGATTCGTGACTCGGAATTATAGCTGGACAGATCTGAAACATGGCAATTTCTGTGCCAAAATCAGAAAAGTTGGGAACAATGCAGAAAAATTTTGTGCCCAAAGGAACTCCACTTGCAAGGATGCTGAATTTGCAGCTGATAGAGCTGTTCGGCCACCCTGTTAGAAGATGATTGTAGCTGTCCTTTGCTATAGAAATCAGAATTTGAAAGGGCTGAACAAAAGCTGAAAACAAAGAAGAAAATCAATACAAGCAGTTTGTGCAGAAATGTGCCAAGTTAAGGCTGAAATTGGATTTTTCAAGGGCTGCGAATCAGGGAACAAAATTCGGAAATGCATAAAAGAATATTGAGAACATCCAATGCTGAGAAGAAAAAGAAGAATCAATGCTGCTGCGTGGATGTTCTTTTCAGAACAGAAAAAGAAATTTTTGCAAGGAAGTTGGACATGGTTAGGCTATTCATCCGGAAATTGAGTACATGAACATGCCATAAATTGTTGAGCCATCTACTACTGATCACAAGGAGGTGGCTGATTGGATTTCGAAAAGAAAACAGAGAAAGAAATTTGCAGTAAGTGCAGTGACCAAGAAAATATGTTGGTGAAAAAAAAATGGAGTGTATCAATTCATTCATTGAAGCATTTAAATCTTCCATTCCTAGTCGATGCTAAATGCTTTCAAGAAATCAGATGTTTGCAAGGATGAAGAATCAGTGATGCCGTGGATTCTGGACTTAAAACATAAGGAAAAAGAAAAATTAAGGAAGTGTGCCAACTTATAAAGGATTGGTATCAAGAGTAAGTTGCAAGAGTTAGTGAAGGATATATGTGAGCAACAAATTTTTGTTCCTAATCGTTATTTGAAGTCTCAAGCTCTCTGATGCAATCTCTGATCCGAATGTGCTCTAGCTAAGACCAATTGCAGAAAAGAAAAAAAACAGCAACAAGTAAAAAAACAGTTTGAGAAAATAAGAAAAGAAAAGAAGAAGCAAGTTGGCACACCATTGACTTGGCACCATAAATCAGTTAAGATACTCTCATCCAAATTGAATATCTGCTCCATTACATTCTGAATTCACTAGAGAGAAAGAAAGAAAAAAAAATTTGAGAAAAGAGTGAAAGAAGCAAGGTTGGCACAAAATTGGCAAAATTGACACAATGACACCAACAAGTTATTTTTCATCCAAATCAAAGGAATTATTCAAGATTTACTCCACCACACTTTTGATATCACTAGAGGATTGTCAAGATGGGGCAAAGCACATTGGAAACATTTTTGAGCAACTAAGTGTCCCATTCCATCAATTTTTCCATTTTCTTGGTTTTTATTCCATTTCTCACCATTTTTCGTGTTTTCAATTGTTTTTATAGTTGTTGATCCTAATCATGAATAATGGTTGAGATTAGACAATAAGCAAGCCTATGGTAGTGCAAGAAGCATATGTGTTTGAGTGAGCTCCACTTCCATCATCAACTTAGAACTTAAGGAGAGAGCCACCAAAACTTCCCTTGAAATGCTAGTGATTTAAATTCATCTCAATGACTCATGATGAAAAGGCTAAGTTGTTGATTTAAGGATAAGAAACTAATCCATAGAGCTTAGATTTTTGAGAATTGATAACCTTAGGTAATTTCTTTTCATTTACTTCTAATTATGCTTAAGAAAGCTTAAGGGATACTTATTTAGTAGTTTTCGCGAGACGCTCATGGTTAAGTGTGGGGGAGTTGATAAATATCATTTTATTGATTATTTTAATTGTTAAAATCCATGTTTGACCTATGATTTTATTTGCTTAATTGTGATTTTACCCTAGGTTTTAGGATTTCCTTTTAATTTGGACTTAATTGCAAAATTTACATATTTTTGGATTATTTGGCCACTAATTCTCTGATATATTTTTGTAGGCATGAAAGGATCCTGGACCTAGGACATACTGGGTCAAACTTGAGTTGGAAGTGGAACCGGATCGAATTATCATGTTTTGAATTAATCCGGGCCGTCCGATTCAAAAGCGGCTAGATCTGAGCCATCCGGGACCATCTGAAGCAATCCGAGCTAGGGCTAGGGTTGATCAAGCATCCTGATCATGATCTGAAGGTTTCATTCCAATCAGAGCAAGATCAGCCGTTGGATCAAGCTTGGAGGGCTCTAGATCGTCCATTCACAGATTAAGTTGATCTGGACCATCCGTTGCACATCTGGAGGATCCGAGCTACCATGAGGCAGATCCTGACCCCAGATCATCATCATCAAAGTTTGGCTCCAATCAGAGCAAGATCAGCCGTTGGATTTTTTCAAATCAATCTGAGCCGTTCAATGTTCAATACTTAAGGAAAAATCAGAGCAGCTTCTTCCTCCGTCGCGTCCTCGCCACAGCTCGTTTGCCTTGGTTTCTTCCTCGTTTTTCTTCGTTTCTTCAGCAATCTCTTCGTTTTGAAGGCGTGACCACCTCGATTCGAGCTCATCCTTGAGTGACAGCAAAGAATCGGATGGAGGCTTAGCTTAATTTCGTTTGTTAGTAGTAGATTTCATTTCTGCCACTTGGTTTCGTGTCTGTCTTTGTATCAGGATATTTAGATCTTGTTTTCTAATCGTTTTGCTTAAATTAGGTTTGGTTTCTGCAAGTTTAGTAGCTAGTAAATGTGTTTAGTGGATAATTGTTTCTTATTTCAGTGTATTCCTTGTTTCAAGTTTGCGTATCAGTTGCGTACCAACCTTTGCTGTAGATTTCAGTTCAGTTCTGAGTTTTTCAGTTTAATTTCAATTCGATTCTTGTTTAGCTTATTCCCTGCAATTGAAGACAACCTTTAGTGTGTTAATTCATTAGATTCGAATTTGTTTCTCATTCAATTTCATTTCTGAATTTTTAGCCCTGTTATAGATTGTGTGCCAACTCAAAATTTCTGCACTTGAGTTTTCAATTGTGCAAATAGATTTATCAGTCCTTTAGTACCTGTCCCTTGTATTAAGTTCACTCTAGCTTCTGGGAATCTTGTCTTACTTTGAATTGGTGCATTCAACTGAAGTTGGGACATGTCTGTTGCTGATCAGTTTCGAATTCTGAATGATGTTGGTTGCTGAAATTTCATAGTCCATTTCTGCAAATTCTGCAGTTTTGGGTTTGTCCAGCTTCTTCAACGACTTGTTTGATCAGTATTTCAAAGTTGAACGTCTTCATTTATCTTTGCATATCACTGAAGTCACAGCTGTGCTTGCCCAGCTTAATCGATTCATTAAATCCTGAATTGGCAGCCTCATCCTTGGCACAAAGAATTGGTTTTGGCACAATTGTATCATCTGCGTACCAACTGTTCTAGGCACTGTTTGTATCAAGACTAAACCTATTTTTAGTATATGATTGTGCTTGAAACCATCTCATTCACATTGGGTTTGTCCTGAATTGAATTTTCAATTTTACAATTAGGTTCAAGAAGCTAGTATTTGGTTTAGTCGAAACTGTCAAAATCTGTTTTGCTTCATTTGTTTTGCATTAGGATTGCCTTTAGTGGAATTTTCCAAGTTGAACACAAGCTGTAGTGAACTCTTGCATTTTGAATCAATTTAATTCCGAAGTTTGTAACATTGCATTGGTTGATCTAATTGTCCCTTGGTTGAACCATTAAGTGCCGACTCCTTGTGTAGCTTCCTTAATTGAGTGGTTTTGCTTTTCATTGTTTTTCCATTTCTATTTGAAACCAAATCTGATTTTATTTGAAACCCAAAATTCACAAACGACACCTAAATACAAGCGCGAATCAAACAACGTCAACTAGCCCCGAGAAAAATACGACCTGTGGCCCCTTTGCTACATTTTTATACTTTTGATTGTAAAAGGGTTTCCAGCTTTCATTTATAAATTCTAAATTTGAGGCCCACATTCGTGACACATAGTTTGGGCCCATCAGTCAACACGGGCGCCTGTGTTCTCGGGCGCTCGAATTCACTCGAGCGCCTATATGCCTGGGCACTTGTGTTCACACATGCGCCTGGGATCAGAAGAACACGGGCACCTTACTCCACGGCAATTCGTAAGGTGGACGATCTCGATCCATCGGTGAATAACTCCCCGAAAAATCTCCGGCTAGCTCGTGTTGCTCTTTGTGGGTGGAGAAACCTCATCACAACCTCAACAAGAACTCTAAACTTGGTAGACTACTAATTAACCTTTAACCAAGATCATTTTCATCAACCTTGCTCAAGCAAACCAAGTTCTCTTAAATATAACTCGTTGTTGATCCAGCCGTACTAGTCGACTGGTGCCAACACCAGTCGACTGCTAGTAGACGAATTCAAACGTTACAACCCAACGTTCGAATTCAGCCAACACCAATCGACTACACAGAAGATTTATCGACTGATCCTTCTGTGACCTCAACCAGTTGACTGATCCCATACCAGTAGACTGGTAAAATCCTAGACCTAGAGTTTCCCTTCCCGAGTATATTTCACTCGCACTCAGACCCTCATGACTCACTTGACTCTTCATCGCAGCTTTGACTCTTGCCTTCAAGCCTTTTTCACTTTGGCTCTTGTCCCTCGGATTCATACAAGCCCATGGCTCATCCTCATGCCATCCTTCGCGTATGCCTCGAAGTGTGCTTTCCTCGTCTCATCGTTGCTGCCTTGTCCACTATCCCTCGGATGCTCCATCCTTCATCTGACCTAAAGTCGTCAAACTAAGGCTATGTGTATCCTGCAAACCTACACACTCAAATACACATATTAAATATAAGGGTGAATCTAACTTAAACCATTTGCCCAAACATCAAAATACATGGCCTCACGAACCATAAATTACCTCAACAATCTCCCCCTTTTTGATGTTTGACAATACGTTTAAGTTAGGAAAAACAAATAACAAATACAAATGTTAATAACATTTGGACTTACATTGCCAAGGCTACACCTTGGACTTATACCGCCAATGCATATGCAAATATGCAATGTGAATAATGCATGGATCATATCGCAAGGCATCCCCCACACCTAAACTCCCCAATGAGTTAGGATTTTCATCAAGGGCTTTTAAAGAGCCTATCCAAGGCTCCTCCTACACTTGGACTTACCAAGGGCTTTTTAAAAACCTATCACAATGCTCTTCCTTTGCCAATAAATGAGCAACAAAGCTCCACCTTTATCTAAGCTCTCCTTGAGTTAGAATTTCTTGCAAAGGTATGTTTGATTTCTCACTTAAACCTAACACTTCTTTCCCTTTACCATACATAAAAAGAACTCCATCAATATCCCAATTATTAGATTCTTTGACTTCTAATGATCATAAACATTGTGTAATAACACCCCATAAGATTATACATATGTTTGACATCATTAGAACACTTTTCGACTTTGCTTAAAACAATTTCATCATGTATCAGTCGACTGAGAAGTTACCAGTCAACTGATCCCTATCGAAAAACAACCTCACAGAACTACCAATCGACTGCCCTCTTCACCAGTCGTCTGATACTGAGAAATCAACTTTTTCTACATTTTGAATCTAATTTCATAAATACACCAATAAATCCATAAATCTCCAAAAATTTCTAAATTTTATGGAGAGGTTTGTGATACTCATGTTTACTTGGAAAAAATACATTCAAAAATATATCTATCACAAATCCTATGATTGACATAAAATTCAAAACTATCTAAATGGTTCAAATGAACCTTGACCTAAAGTCCTTGTTTTGGCTTCCACTTGATGTATCTGCCCATACCAACTCACAATGCATCCCTAGCATTAGTTTATATTGCATCTATACATAAAAAATCAAACTTTCATGCAATATGATCTCAATGTCATATTTTCATACATGAAACACACACCCAATGTGCCAAAATCTAATGATTGAGACTCAAATCTGTCTCCAAACCTTTGACATATGTCATGGCCCTATCTAGATTTTCAAGAGATATCCTCCCGAGATCCATTGACCATAAGTCCCAAATTGGCTCTTAGAGCTCCCCCTTGAGTTCTTAGCCTTAGTCATCTCCCTAGGTGACTCATCTACAATCATTAGGTCACACCGATGTACCTCCAGCGACTCTTGACCTACAAACCTAAGCTTCTTAACCTTGGACACCTTGTCCTTAGTTAAGTTCTTCTTCTCTTTAACCTTAGACACCTTATCCTTGGTTAATATCTTTCTGCCCTTAAATGACACTCCATTGCTATTTTGAATTTCCCCTTGCTATAGTCATGTGACACTCTTGAATATGACATTTCCTTAGCATTGGAGGACCTAGATTGGTATCCCAAACCTGATCTATCATTGTTGGATTTTTGGCTCCTCAACACCATACCTAACCCCTTATATCTAATAGTGAATCTATCTAGGATTTTCTCTAATTTCTCAAGCTTTGCCCTCAAAGCTTGATTTTTCCTTTCTAGATTTCTAAACCTAGAGTTGACATGTCCACCTTGAACATTCCTAGACCTAACCATTCTAGGCATGTGTCTCCCCTTCTTGGATTAATACCTTGATCCTTAGGTCTAATGATTCTAGATTCTCATGAAATGATTTTCTAGGATTATAATATGCAATATTAACCTTACTCCTATCATGATATTTGAAATCATAATTATCATGGGGAAATGATTTACATTATTCCTAGCATGCATGGAAAAATTAAAATTTGATTTATACTTTGAGTTAGGGTATACCTCCCTTATCCTTGTAGCTCCCCCTTGATATGAGCTCTTCTTCTTCAAATTCTTCTCCTATTTTTTCAAATGTCCTAGCTTCTTGAGCTCTCCTTTCTTTGGGCATTTGGTGTGATAGTGGCCCCACTCACCACATGTGAAGCACCGAATGTGCTTCTTCTTCTTAGCTTCATCCCTACAACTAAAATTAGATTTCAAAGGAATTGAATTAAGCTTGAGGTTTGCTTTCTTTTTCTTACCTAATGGACACTTGCACTTGTAGTGTTCCTTTTCATTGCACCCAAAATAGATGATGTGGTCTTTTGATTTTGCTTTGGTGGAGGTGTTCAGTAGGTTGACTTCTTCTTCAACCTTTGATGAAGTGGACGGTTCCTCATCTTCTTGTGTCACTTCACTTGAGGAGGTGGATGATACTTCTTATTCTTTCTCCTCTTCGAATGTTGAGCTCATCTCCTCATCCAATTTGTCCTTCTCCTCCTCTTGGTTCATTAAGCCCATCTTCTTGGGCTCTTCTTCTTGTGTAGGCTTCTCATGAAAAGCTATTACCTTCCTCCATAACTCATGAGTATTCTTGTATTTACCTACACTGTTCATCACATCATTAGGCAAAACCTTAATTAAGATTACCTTCTCATTTGTCTTTGATTGTGATTGTTGCTCCTTGGTTCAATATCTTGATCGGAGCTTCTTCCCATACTTGTCTCTTGGGACTTCGAATGTTTCTTCGATGGCTATCATCATTCGCCAATCCATATCAAACCAAGTCTTCACCGACAACCTCCAATAATCAAAGTTGTCGTGATCGTGTGGAGATGGAATGGTGATGTTATCCCGTAATTTTTCTTCAAATGTCATCTTCCTCTAACGCTTTGCTCTCTCAGCGATTAGTCCATAGACAAGCAAACCTTTGCTCTGATACTAATTGTATGGGAGCGTAGGCCCCGACTAGAGGGAGTGAATACCCGATCACCCACTCAATTCACGGCTCTCTTCTTCCTACACGTGTTAGTGCGTAAGCAGAATAATAATTAAACTAAACTAACACAAACAAGAAGACAAACCGGTTTAACGTGGTTCGGAGATAAAACTCCTATTTCATGACAGTCTGTAAGGTGGGCGATTCCGATCCGTCGGTGGATGACTCTCCGAAAAATCTCCAGCTAGCTCATGTCGCTCCTTGTGGATAGAGAAACCTTACCACAACCTCAACAAGAAATCTGAGCTTAGTAGACTACTAATTAGTCTTTAACCAAGACCAATTTTGTCAACCTTGCTCAAGCAAACCGAGCTCTCTTAAATAGAGCTCGTTGCTAATCCAACCGTTACCAGTCGACTATCAACTGTTGAATTTGAATGTTACAGCCCAACATTCAATTCAGCTGACAGTAGTCGACTGCACAAAAGATCAGTCGACTGATCCCATATCAGTTGACTGGTAAAACCCTAAACCTAGGATTTCCCTTCCCGAGTACATTTCACTCACACTCAGACCCTCACGACTCACTTGACTCTTCATCACAACTTTAACTCTTGCCTTCAAGCCTTCTTCTCTTTGGCTCTCGTCTCTCGGATGCATACAAGCCCGCGGCTCATCCTCATGTCATCCTTCGTGTATGCCTCAATGTGCGCTTCCCTCGACTCATCGTTGTTGCCTTATCCATGGTTCCTCGGATGCTTAATCCTTCACTGGATCTGAAGTCGTCAAGCTAAGTCTATGTATATCCTGCAAACCTGCACACTCAAATACATATATCAAATACAAGGGTAACTTAAACCCTTTGGCCAAACATCAAAACACATGGTCACACGGACCATAGATTGCCTCAACATTCCTCCCCGGCTTCTCGTCCCTCGGACATCGCGCACGCTCTTCTCGTCCATCGGTATACTTTTCCGCAAACTTTACATTCCTCAGATGCACGGAGCCCATCGACTCCCTTCCTATGTCATCCTTCTCGTCTGCTACATCTTCCGCTCGACTTTATGTGCTTCTAAGTTCCTGCATACTTAGACACAAAGATCAAACCAACAAGACCTAAGTTGACTCGGTCGACCACATTAAAACTATCTCAGGGTACTCACAATCTCTTCTTCTTTTATATGTATCAACCTGAGTTAAGTTAGGAAAATACAAACTGTAAAAAAACAAATAATAAAATTTTACAATAAAGTAAGTATAAATTTTTGCAATTAAAACCTTCCTCGAACTTACTTCCTATTTTTTCACCTTTGATCACATAAAAAAAATGATTAAGAGAAAAAAAACATTAGTAAAAAAACTTTAAAACATCTTGAAAAAAAACCTTAAACAACTTTAGCTTATAGATAGTTTATTTTGAAAATTTAAAAAAAACAATCTTTATCCAAAATCTTTTGTAATTTTCTAAGTTTATACAAATACAATCAAGTGTTGTTGAAAGATTAATTTTGTCAAAAATTTATTTTTAAGAAATTTTAAAATTAAAAATATATTTTTGATATAAAAATTATAGAAAATTATCTTTTTATCTAAAATTTTTAATAATATGTCATAATACTAGATCTAGTAAAATAAAAATTTTCAAGACATAATATAATTTTCTTGAATGTGGAAAAATGATTCATCAATAATGCATGAATTTTGGAAAATAAATTCTTAAAAATATATTTGATTTTGAAAAATTTTGATAATTTTTTTGTAAGAGTCAAAATCAAACGGTTAGTCTCTAAAAAATTTAATTTTCTAAAAATCGACTTCAAAGTATTTTTGAAATTAAAACTTTGAGTTTTGATAAAAAAAATCATAAAAATTTATTTGACAAAAAATCCAAAAAAAATTATGTGAATAGATATAAATGAAGTCTATCACAAGAAAATTTAAAATTAAATTTTCTAAAAAAAAATTCTCAAAAAGGATTTCAAATGACATAAAAAACTAATTTCTAGATTAATAATCTAACAGTTTAACACAGATTTAGAAACCCATAGTAAATTCCTATCTACAAGGTTAATAAAAAATTTTGGTGAAATATAATTTCTAGATACTTTTGCAATTTGACCCTTTTAATTTCTTAAATATCAGATAAGTCCTCTATAATATGAGTTTGGAGAAAAATTTAAATTTTGACATGCATATTTATTTTTTAATTTGGCTATCCGTGCTTTTAATTCTTTATTCTCAATTTTTAATTTGTCATCAAATTCTAGTAGATATGCAGAGGTTAAATTTCTTTTTTCTTTTAACTACTCTTAATTTACATAAGGATTTCGTCATAGCTTTAATACCAGAGTATAGTTGATCAGGAAGGAGTAAATATACCTCGCTTACCAAGTCATGTTTGAAGCTAGATGCTGCCCCTTCATCACTGCTTTCTTCCGACAAAGCTGTTAGGGCAATCGACCCAAGTATAATCGGGAGGATTATGGTTTTGATGTGTGTGTGTCAATATGATTAAGTTAGGGTGTTATATTGTTTTAATATGTGTGATTGAGTCTTGTAGGACTTGGTGAGTCACACATGGAGTACGCATCTGAGGGACGAGAGCCGAGGGAAGAGGACTCCAAGGGCAAACCAGGTGAAGTGGACTTCAAAGGGCATAGTGAAGGATGACATGGAGGCAAGTCGAGGGCTTGTATGCGCATCTGAGGGACGACAGCCAGTGGAAGAGGACTTCAAGGGGCAAGCCAAGGGAGTGGACTTGAAGGCATACGTGAAGGGTGGTCTTCAAAGTGAGGGAGAGTAAAAATGTAAGCTTGGCAGTCGACTACCAGTGGGGAACTCGAACTCACAGAAAGATTAGTCGACTGATCCAGGACCAGTCGACTGATCAAGTCGAAAAACTAGCCGTTGGCTAGCTATTGCGGTGGGATCAGTCGACTGCCCTGGGGGTAGTCGACTGGTATCGGGCTAGATAGCTTAAGGAGTTGTCCTTTACTCTATTTAAAGGGAGACTTTTGAGCAGGTCAAGGTTGCGGTTCTTGTGTGTAGAATTGTGTCCCAAGTGCTCAAAGTCTTCAGCTCTTCCTCTCACTTTCATTTCATCTTTGTAAAGAGGAAGAGTGTCATTTGTGAAGGTTTCTCCACCTTGAAGGAGGCATTCATAGTGGAGCTCGTGTGTGTGTGGATCCTTGGACTAGTCACCTCCTTGAGGTGGATACTAAGTAAATCAAGGGATTAGCATTGCTTTTATTGTTTTTATTGATTTTGTTTTGTTTGAGCTAACATCTTTGTAGACAAAATCGAAAGAAATCTATTCACCCCCCTTCTAACTTGACGCCTCGATCCTAACAGAAGCTCCCCATTTTTCAATGCTCTCTTTTTGGTGACTCGTCATTAATGCTAGTCTGACATACTCCTCGAGTTTGGACTCTTCCAATGATGACTCATCCCAAGTTGCTTTTAGGTTCTTGTACTTAGATTTCTTTTTCTCTTTATTCTTTAACTTTGGGCAGTTGTCCTTTATGTGCCCTTTTATATCATAGTTATAGCAGCGAACCTTTCTTTTCCCCAGAGAATCCTTCTTGCCCTGCATCTAATGAAACCTGTTAGATTTAAAATAATTATTTAATTTCCTTACCATGTAGGTCATTTCCTCTTCGTCAGCTAAAGATTCCTCCTTGTGGCTAAGGCGATGTTATCCGTCTTTCCCCTTTTTGGCCCTGCACATCAAAAGTAAAAAATAAATTTCTAGATTACAAAGCTCGAGGTCCTTGGAGATGAAATAGAAGTCAACTATCGACATTCATTCTGGAGTTCTCGAAAAAGCATTCAAAGCATACCTTAATGAATCTCTATTGGCTACCAATTCTCTGAGATTCATGAGTTCGGTGATCAGTTCTTTGATTCTTACATGTAGTTGTGCCACCGTCTCTCTTTCTTCCCTCCGGAAGTTGGTTAGTTGGTTTCAAAGAAGATCTCGTCGTGCTAGCTTCGGTTTGAAAGTCCTTTTGTGCAATTCCAAGAGTTTCTCCCATAGCTCTTTTGCTGATCCATAGTTGCCGACTCGATTAACTTCTTGTGCTGGTAGGATGGTGAGCAGATAAAAGTCTATTTTCCCGTTAGCCACGAAGTCGGCCTGCTCCTTCTTCGTCTATAGATGTTCTTCTTTGTCATTATCATTGTTATCTTTAGGAGCTACAAAACCGTTTTTCATTATTAAAAGTAGTTCAAAATTAGTTTTAAAGAAAACTTTCATTCGTTGTTTTCACATCGCGAACTCCCCCTCAAACTTTGGTGGGTAGATGCTCGATCTGGCCATCGTCTTTTGCTTTATTTAGCAGTTAGTCCTTCAAAAGCTAACATTGCTCTGATACCGATTGTAGGACCGTGTCGGCTGGCTAGAGAGGGGGGTGAATAACCCTGAAAAAAATCTAGATCTTTTTCTTTCTTTAACAAAAATAGAGTTACTTAAAAATAGAAAGACATGAATAAGATTGACAACTAAAATAAAGATGCACTAGAATTGACTTAGTTGCAACCAGGGCGGTTGCTAATCCAAGGCAATTGAAAGCTCAATCTTCAAATAACTCCTTGTGTGGGAAGAGAAATCTCTTATAGACTCTTAAACTCAAAAAAGACTTGGTAAAGTAATTATAGTCGTTATACAGAATGAATTGATAAAAATCTCTGAGCTAAGAGACAATATTTATAGAGCCTGAAAAACTTATCGATGTGCTGACGTGGCACATCTCGGGCACCCGAGTGCAACACGGGCGCTTGATTCGGGTCAACGCTTATCCACATCACAACTGCCGTAAAACAACTATAAGACTTATTGGGCGCCCGAGTCAACACGAGCGCCTGTGTTCACTTGGGCGCTCGGGATCAAAAGCTTCAGCAAGCTTGATTTTGGTCAACCTTTAGTTGACCAATCTTTCGGCACTTCAGAGTAATTTTCGATATCTGAAGTTGAGCTCACCAGAACTCAACTTCCGACTTTTTCCTCGAGTAGTCTTCCTCCTCAACTTCTCGTCCCTTGGACGTTGGGCATGCCCTTCTTGTCCACGGGCGTACTCTTCCGCAGACTTTGCGTCCCTTGATCCACCGAACCCGTCGGCTCCTTTCCCGTGCCATCTTTCTTGTCTACTGCGTCTTCCGCTCGACTTTCTATGCTCCTAAGTTCTTGTACACTTACACATAGAGATCAAACCAACAGGACCTAACTTGACTTGGTTGACCACTTCAAAATTATCTTGGGGTACTTACAGCCCTATGACTGTGATGCCAAAAAATTTTGAGTTCATTAAGGTTAACACATATGACCCAGCTGAATATTATTAGAATTTTAGGATCATAATTGTAATTATAAATGTCTAATGTCATTAATGAAATAAGTCATAAATTAATGTGATCAAATTTAGAATTTAGGAATTTGACTTAAGGGCTTAATTATTATGAATATAATAATATGGATACCAAATGCAATTCCTGATTTCTTGAGGGGCTAAATTAAAAATAAGCAAACTTTGGTTTTTGTAAATAAGGGTTATAGTCTCAGTTTGCAGAACGATGCTTTATATTTTATTTCCCATCGACAAAACTTTTAGAATCTATGGAAATCTAGAAATTGAAGATCATTGACCAGGATTGACTCTAAACTATGGATTTCGGTATGTTTTCGTAAATTCTTATTATTATATTTATGATTTCTTAAAAATAGAATATCATTTAGGATTTTAAGTTAAGATTTCTCAATCAATTTTTCTATCATTAGTAATCACGGTCGACGTCACTGCGAGGGAGGGCGTCGGCGAGGGAGGGTTGGAAAACCTAGGGCTTCGGTGAAGGGACTGACATAAGGAAGGAAATTTGAGAATGTTATAACAGTGATCTGCTGTGTGCATGTGGGCAGGGTGTGTGCTTCTTTGAGGGGGCAGGGCCATATGGTAGTGTTGATTGCTGACGGGTATAATTTGTTGACTGTTCTGCGTGGGCTCTTGAGTGCATGCGGAGCGTTCGAAATGCTTCGGGTGGCTTGTATATACTCAAGCACCCACGTGCACAGCATAACCAAGCTATATATATATATATATATATATATATATATATATATATATATATATATATATATATATATATATATATATATATATATATATCCCGTCCAAACTGCAATCATTTTTTCTATTGAATTTTTTTTATATATTTAATATTATAACTCAATCATTAAACCTTAAAAATAAAATCTTATTGACATAACTGAATACTAAAAGAAATAAATAAATAAAAGCTACTTCTCTTTGGTCCGCAGCATAAATGCAGACCAAGCCTGCAGCATATATATATAGAGAGAGAGATTCTCTATTGTGGAGTGCTCATCACGCACCCGTGTGCGCCTGTCTTCCAATCGAATCATGAATCAATTCACCAATCGATTGGATTGGCATTCGTGCCCCGCCTTGCGCGTCCCGACTCGAAGCCTACTACATATGGCGGCCACCGCCAGCCCACTTGATGCTCGGCGCTCGGTTGCCTGCCCATCACCGGTGGCCCTGAACCAAACTATAGCTCAGGGGGAAAGGTGAACACTAGGAGGATTGCGACTGAATTCCAACCACGATCGCGATCTAGTGATCGTGATCGCAGTCGGAACCCGAACGCTGCCAAACCCTGACTGGGCGCCAAGAGCGTTGAGGACAGAATTCGGCCACAATTAGTCACGACGAATCAATTCGAGGTGCTTGAATTGATTAAGTAATCGATTGGTGTCTCGAATCTTCAATATTCAATTACTTAATCAATTGTCGCCTCCAATCGATTGGTGAATCATTTGGGTGGCGGGTGCTCGACGTAACATCTGTAGCGCGTGCACACACACACACACACACGATTTCGCTGCTGCTGTGGATGCTACGCCGCACACCCCTGCGGACTTGGGGAGCTTGTATTCAATACAAGCACCTCAAGTAAATCCCAAGCGCCTTTATTGAATACAAGCACCTAGGATTCATTTCAGAAGATTTTTTTGTTTTTTTTAAATGGGATATATTTAGGGATTAAGATTTTAGGATTTAGAAGTTTGGTTATAGTAGATTTAAACTAATAAGATTTTTCCTTAGGTTTCAGGCTTCCCTCTTGGGTCATAGTGTTTAAGGTTAAAAAAATTTAGATGCTCACGAGATATATTATAACAGTGTTTGGGAGAGCTTCTGCTAGCTACTTTTTAGATTCTAACTACACAGAAATATTTTTGAGTGTTTGAAAATATTAGATTCTACTTTAACTTCTGCAACTTTTACTCAAAAGCTAAAAGCAATAATTTGATATTTTTTTTCTATTTTTGCTTTTTTGTTTATGATCCAAAATTAAAAGTTGACATTTATATCCTTAATAAATATATCATTGGAGAGTTACAGTTATTGTATAATTACCACCTAAGAAGACATTTTTAAATATCTCGTCGCAAATTACCGGCAATTATACCATTTTTATATCAGAGGTCATCCGATTATCGGACATTACACATTTAGAATTCCCATTTTCCCAAATACTCTCTCGCATTATTTTTATAATTATTATTATTTTTTATATTTATATTTTTATTAATTTTATATCATTTTAAACATATATATATTATTAAAAAAAATTAATTTTGATATAATATTCAAAATATAATAATAATTATATAAAATATTATGGATGATGTATCAAAATTATATTTAGATAATTGAAAAAAATTAATTTATATAGTTTAAGGATATTATTATCATTTAAATAAAAATTAAATTTGAAAGTAATTATTTACCAAACACTCAAACTTTATTTTATATCAATTTTTGACTTTTATTTTTAAAAACTCCATGTTTTAGCTTCTCACTGACTTCGAGATAATCTCTATAAAAATCACTTTCCAAAAAGCAAAAGCTCTCCCAAACACTCTCTATATGTATTTAGCGTTTAAAATTTTTAAATTTAGAAATTGTGTCATAGTAGATTTAAGTAAATAAGATTTTGTTCTAGGGTTCAGACTTTCTTCTTGGACTATAATGTTCAAGATAATAAATTTTAGATACTAACATGATATATTATAAGATTTAAAAATTATTTAAGAGGATATTTATTAAAAAAATTAAAAAATAACCCCGATTCAGGCGAATACAATATTAAAATTATATTATTTTAAATGAGATAAAGAAGCTCTAATTTAATTTTATAATTTTTTTGGTTTCCTTTTGTTCTTCGTTTTAGTACATGACTGATATTAGTGATCCCGAGGCAGTTTGCGTGTAACCTGGTCCGACAGTCTGGCGCTCAGCTAGCAGAAAAGTGGCTAGTGGGCTAAACGATCCCTTTTAGATAGGGGGCCAGCGGGCTTGGGCAGGCCAAGGGCGTCAAGGCCCACGTAGTTATGTAGTAGCCCGATCCTGAGTCGCATGGTCTAAGGCTCATCTAGGCTCGACTCCCCGCTGACGCGTGGCGGCCCACGCTCCGAGAATAAGCCCGAGCCGGAGGAGACGTTACTCAGTGCCCCAGTCGGCACCCTCATAGGCCCTCAGCCGGCCTCGTTACTCAGTGCCCCAGTCGGTACCCTCATAGGCCCTCAGCCGGCCTCGTTATTCAGTGCCCCAGTCGGCACAACCACTCCCTGACACCGAACTACCAGAAGCTGTACGGGGTCGGTACAGGACCTGGGTCATCCTGGTCCCCAGGGACGGATATCTCGCCGAGGTATTGATCTGCCTGCCACATCTTGTCCCCCGTACCTCGACCACATGCCCTGGTGTCAGGCCGAGCGGCGTCCAACGGCGTCAACTTTTAAGTTGACAGTGCCCCTTTCCTTAATACAGCATGTGTCACTTTACCCTGCCACCCCTGGACGTGCATTACCCTGTCCTCGCTACACGACAGCAAGTGGCAGGCGGGGCAGAACCTGTCAGCTTCCCCGGCTACATATACCTCTCACTCTGCATTTCTCAGGTACACGCGATAGTGCAATTTTCATACTGTTCTATTGCCTTCCATCGACACCGTCGTGTACTGACTTGACCGTCGGAATGCCTGGTCGGGGACTTTTCCCGGCGGGTTCTAACAGTCTTTGCCTCACAGGTTGGAAGCGATCTAGCTCGTCATGCCATCCCAGTGACCTCGCCCTTCCGAAACTCACTCAGTTATAGGACGTCCAACTCACTTCGTGACAGGATCAATTAGCAATATCAAAACTCTTACCCAACTTATAATTTTGAACGCTTCATCTCACAATATCATATTGTTAAACAAATTGATTTTAAATAGATTGCTATCAAATTTAAATGTTCACCTACTTTATACTAAATTCCGATTTTTATATATAAATCTTTGGAAAACTGATGCAATTTAGTTTAGCATTTCGGACTAAGATTACCTTGTCCTGGATAGAACAGGGAGCGGAGAAACCGATAAATCCTCTTCCAGGACATACGTCATTGTGCAATTGACAACTAGTGTTTCCTACCTTCGATGAGACAGATGATCTCAAACACGCCCTTGACTCGACACGCGTCGTCCCTGGTCTGACTCGTTGTCTTATCTCGTCATTTTTTCTTGGAAGCCGCCTCATCCTCCATCGCCGATCTCGATCGCCAAGCGGAGTTTGTTTTCGAGCGTAATCGCCTTTTGCATCGATCGCCAAGCGGAGGAACGATGGCTCCTCTCCTCATTTTTTTTCTTCTTAATTCTTGTTTGATTCGTCTAGTACGAGCTGGCGCGTGGCCTTCTTTCCTTCATTTTCATTGCGCAAGAGGAATTTCTAGTTCCCCTCTGTTTGATTGGATCATAATGTTTATTCCACGAGATTTTCCAGACGAAGTCGATCTTAATGGATTGTCGGGTGTTTAATTCGATCCAGCGCAAAGGGTGCCTTTTCAATGCACTTGAATTTGAATTTGCGGTTTAAAGCACTCCCATTGTGAATGTTGCTTCTTTCATGGTGAAGGGTAGTTTGGTTTTCCTAGTTGGGAAAAAAACAGATCGATCATCAGTTTTGGTGGATATGTTCTTAGAAAACAGTAATTTTAATGGGATAAATGATGGTTCCGGTCAGATAAAAGCTATCCTCATTTATGAGCCTTACTTTGATTCACTCTATCTCTGGAAAATTGATGGTAGATTAATTGTTGACCAATGCTACCAGTGGAGTTGCACTCTGTGTATCCATTTCAGCTGTGCTTAGTTAATGAGGGTTTGAATCTTAGAAATCGTTCACACTTTTTTAGGGTTTGATGAATGAAAGCTGAATGTCTGAAGCCAGATCCACCAATCTGATATAACCTGAATCTATACCTAATTTTTTGTTTCAAGTGTTGGGATCAGAAGTTTCTTCACTAGATGGGGTTAGCGAGATCTGCTGTTCCATACTTGTAGATCTAAATATTATGCTTTTGAAAGTGAAATCATCTCCGCTGTGAGATGATGTGTTGAAATTTTCGCCTCACTTGATATAACAACACAATCACACAAACATAACAAGAGTTACTTAACTTGGTTCCATGTAAGTCTACTCCATGGATAGAATCCAAGATCATATAATATTAAAGCAAAAAGGTATGATAAACAAAGACGAATCCGTTGCCCACGATGTGTACATTACCCCTCCCAATCTTATCTAGACTAATCTATCAGCCATCCATTGGGAGAACAATGAAAACTTCATATTTAACGATTCCCTAGACACCAAAAGTTCTCCCTTAGAAGAAATTTTTTTCTCTACAAACAATATGGTACAGTCACACCCCAAAGATGGCTTTTAGCATCCAGAAGCCTCACCTAGAAATATTGGACTAAACTATGGACTTTCATTCTCTTCTTCTCACATCCTACTCCCTTGAATGTGTATTTTCAATACTTTATCAATTCACTAAATAAAATAGCATAAGTGCTACCTAGTAGGGATAGGGACGACAATGAGTTGGATTTCATATCCTCCGTATCTATCCCTATGTATTATACCCCACCTCATACCCATCTCCATACTCATCGGGTATTTAACTTTCATTTATCCTATACCCATCGGAGAATCGGGTATCCACCCATCATCCTATTACTACCTACGATTCTTTTACTTGTCTGCTCTTTCTCGCACTCCTTCGATCGGATGAAGATTTCTCGTGGAAAAGAAGACTAAATACGTGTTGGTGACCCAATAAAGAGGCAAACTAAGTTTTTTTTCCCCCAACGAAGGAAGTAGATTAAAGTTTTTTCTTTCCCAATATGATTTGATCTCCTGAGCGACAAAAGTTGCGCGCCCATGCACGACAAGCTTCCTGATCGGTCAAGTGACCGATCAGGCACTCTCCGAGGGCGGCGAGCCGGTGACTAGCAATGACGGGTGGAGGGTGCGACGAGCCCGACGGATTCACGTGTCCCTCTTGGTTATAGTATGGTGTTCGGGGCGGCGGCCGGAGGCCGCCGTTGGTCAGCAAGCCCCGACGGGTTCACGTGTCCCTCTTGGTTATAGTACGGTGTTCGGGGCGGCGGCCGGAGGGACTTGCCGCCCTCGGAGAGTGCCTGATCGGTCACGTGACCGATCAGGAAGCTTGTCGCGCAGGTTTTGTCGCTCAGGAGATCACTCCTCTATATATATATATATATATATATATAATATATAAAAATATAATAATATATATATATATATATATATATATGTTTGTTAACTTATGGATCGCTTGCTCCGTGCCCGTCTGCGACAACACCCAAAGCGCCTTAGATTCAATCCAAGGCACCTTGGATGCGCCTTGGATTGAATCTAAGCCGCCTTGGATTGATACAGAAACTTTTTTTTCTAAAATTTTTTAGGGTTTAAGATTTTAGAATTTAGGAGTTAGGTTATAGTGGGTTTAAGCCAATAAGATTTTCCCTTTAGGGTTCATGTTTCCCTCTTAGATTATAGTGTTCAAAATAAAAATAATTTAGACGCTCACCGGATATATTATATGTAGGTAATGTTGAAAATTTTAGAATTTAGGAGTTGGGTTATAGTATGCTTAAGTCAATAAGATTTTTTCTCTAAGGTTCAAGCTTCTCTCTTGAATTATAGTGTTCAAGATAAAAAAATTTAGATGCTCACAGGGTATTAAGATTTATATGTTAGAAATTTTTTATTTTTAAAAAAGAAAAAAATTATTGAGGCGCCTCCCATGCAATTTATTAAAAAAAAAAATGGAAGGCGCCTCCAATTGAATTGGAGGCACCTTCGGTCGAGGCGCGGACGAGTTCGCAGGATTCAGTCCATATTTTAACAAAATCTCTCTCTCTCTCTCTCTCTCTCTCTCTATATATATATATATATATAAATCGGGTAGGATAGGAGTAGGAGTAGGATTTTATCACATCCTCCTCCCGAACCCGAAAATATTCATATCCGAATACCCAATTATTTTTTCGGGTCTAAAAATTCCCCCCATGCTTTCCTCCATTCGAGTTGGATATCAGATTCCCCATCAAATTTGGAGAAAATTGTCATTCCTATTACCTGGGAGGCTAGGACCAAATACATGTTAGTTTCTATTTCTTTGTTTATAAAAAATTAGGATTTGTCTTTTGTGATTGTGAAAAGCAAATGCTACTAATTTATATTGCTAGCAGCTTAACAAATTCGCAATTTCTTTAATTTCTGAAGTAGCAGTCTGCTTGAATTAGAATAAAGCAAAAACTAAGTTTATGAATAAGTATATTTGACAGAATTCATATACAAGTATACACTTGGGTTAAACTGTGTTTGCATAAAAACAGCCAGTTTTGAATTTTTTGTAAACCTGAAAAGGTCAAACATTTCAATTACAAACTCATCTTCAAACTGTTAGATATGTAGATCATCTCTAAATTACATACTGCTCTGTTGAAATTATACCAGTGTCTGACCACAACCTTGAGCATTTTGGAAGCCTGGATCTGAGGAGATGGCTTGAGATGTCTTTTGTAAGAAAAAATGAGAAAAGTTACAAGCCGATTCCAGAAACTATCTTAGCATGACAGTACTTCTCGTGGCTCCCATTTTTCCCAGGGTTTGCATTTGCTTTTAGTTTCTTTTTTGAGACCTTATTTACTGCCAAATTTATTCTCTTGGTATATGGCTCTAACCACTGTCTCGCTCTAACGAATTTCTGAACATGATGTATTGGTCATATAATCCTGCAGTCTTTCAGTTAATTTATTATACCCGTCTCTCTTTTGCAGTTTCTTCAAGTTCATTGAGCCCCACCATGTCTAACATGGATGCCAATGAACATGAGAATCAAAATGAGGAAAATGGCAGGCAAGTTATTCTATCTTGAAGTGGAAGTTTCACTTGAGATCTATAGACAGATTGTTTTCCTTGAAGATTCATTCCACAAGCAACACTATCGAATTGTTATGCGGGATCATGAACGCGCATACTTTGATTCTGCAGATTGGGCTTTAGGGAAGGTATCAACATAGCATCAAATATTCATGTCACTGTCTTAAAACTAAGAATTGATATATAGCCTTCTATGTCTTTTTTTGCATGGTTTATTACTACAGCTAGGAGGGCATGCTCAGAAGCCTAAGGGACCTCTAGAGGCACTTCGCCAAAAGCGGCAGGTACCTGTGGATAGTATATGACATAATATTTTGTTGTTAGAATGTCATTCTTGTATGGCAATTTCATCATGAAATCTAATTTGTCTATCTATAACATTAACCGTATCTTCACACTTAATTGTTTGTATCATTGGGGGTACTAATTGACTCTGCATCTGTTCATTTTCATCAGCCCACACCTCAGCAGCAAGTTCGTTCACACCGCTCAGTATATGCACAAGCGGACAATGAAGGTGCACATTGATCTTTCTTTTGACATTTCATAGTTGTTTTCAAGTGTTGCTAACCTCATTCTTATTCGACCTGTAGATGGGGGAAATGGTGTTTCTGAGGAAATGAACGATGATAACAACTATGATCAGTCATGGCATCATCAGTAGTTTCAGTTCTTTTATAAACCATTCAGAGTCATTTATTAGATCTAGATCCCATGAGTTAGAATGCCTTTTCATTGGTTTTTTGCTTTCAATGAAAGTAAGATTTATCCAACTTTGTTTCTTAAGCATACCGTGATGTAGGAGGGAACCATAGCCTGAAGTACTAATGTCCACAAACCATGTGCTAGTTTTCAAGATAATATTCTTACATTGATCTTTCACAATTTCTTTTCACATTGACATCCACCTTGCAAACCCTAGCAACATTAAAAAGATCAGACTCCATTCTTTGGTGCTTTTATTTGTTGGAGCACAAACAGAACTAAAAACCAACAGGCAGAGTTCATTGAATGTTAAAATGGTGGAATAGTAGTTCTTTTCCTGCTCATTCAAATATCCTTGTCTTTAATTGTTGATCCTCTCTATTAAAGCATGGCTCAAGAGCATGAGCAGCCTCCTTTCTTTGTTTTTTCTTATTATTTTAAGTCAAATGAAGCATAAAAAAAAAAGGGAAACGGAATTTATTTTTTGGTTTCCTTTCATTAGTCATCACTCTAAGATTTGACTTGGTTGCAAGATGATACATGTTTGTAGTTAGGCCTCAGACCTTGTTGCTTTCAGATCACTTCCCACATGAAAGTAACTTATCACCAGCTCAAAGGTTGTCTTTTCATCAGAGATTTTTTTTTTTAATTTTTATATATTTCTTTTGATCTGTTAAATTTAAGCTTTTGTGTGGCACAATTAATTTACTCATGAGGTACTCATGTTGATCATCCAAGCACATGGTCCCTAAGAATCAAAGTGTATTTGATTAATTAAAAACCTCCTCTATATATATATATATATATATATATATATATATATTTATTGACCAGACTAATCGTAGAGGCAGATGATCTTTCTTTTTAATTAGTGGTGGATGATCTATCTTTTTAATTAGTGGTGGATGATCTTTCATTTTTAGTTCATCTACATAGTCAGAAGTCGACTTTAAAATATATGCTCTTTTTGAAATTTAAATTTTGATGGGTTCTTTTAACCGCTTGAATCACACTCATGTAAGCATAAAAATGATTATTTTAAAAATATTTTTAATATCTTTTAATATTTAAAATACTCTTATGCTATGTTTACCTTGAAAGATGAAAAAGGAGTAGGGAAGAAACCGACGGTGGAAAAAAAAAATCAGTAGGGAACGGTACGAGAAAGGAAAAAGAAAAAAAAATTATAGGGAATGTTAAGGGGAAGGGAAGGGAAAATATATATATGAGGAGAAAGAGAAAAATCCGTAAGTGGGAAGAAAGATTGAGATAAAAGAAAAAAAAAATCACAAGCGTTCGTCCTTATTAAAAAAATATTAAATCAGGTAGCAGATAAATTTAGAAAGTCTAGTTCAGTTTCATGAAAATTTTTTATCGGTGACTAAGGTAAATTGAGAAGCGCTCATAGTGAACGGTTTAGAAGCCCAGTGTCCTAGGGTTTGGGTCCCATTTGAAAGAAAAATTTCTACAAAATACGTCGTAATTAGGGATCGAATAACGGATGCCTGAGTTAGCGACTAGTCGTCCTACCGCTGCACAATAGTCCTGGGGGCGTGTTCACCCTTATTAGGTCCCGACCATCACAAGGTTGTGATCACCACCTATTGCTATGGTGCGCAAGGTCGTGACCACGTGTAATTGTCGTGAGGTCGTGATCGTCGCATGGTCGCTTTCACTACTAGGTCACAGTTGTGATCATCGATCATTGCTACGTGCAACTACTGCGAGGTTGGATCACGTGCGATTGTTGTGAGGTCGTTGTGGTTGCAAGGTCGCGACCGTCACTGATCAATATTGCTACACGTGATTGTTGCGAGGTCGCGGCCACGTGCGACGCCGTCGCGAGGTCGCAGGCACGCGCGACCATTGTGAGGTTTAGGGCGCAGCGTGGTCGCTGTTGCTGCTAGGTCGCGATCGTCACCGGTCATTGCTATGCGCGACTGTTGCGAGGTCGTAAACACATGCGACCCCGCCGCAGGATTGTGGCCACGTGTCGCCATTGCGAGGTTGTGGCTATACCTGCTGAAGGCCATTGCAGGCGCAACTACCTGAGAGCAGATCCTCTGTCCCACTTTACCCTCTGTCCCACCTATCCCACTCGCCGACGACGGTCGGCGAATCATCCGATCGTCGATCGAACATCACCGGCGGCCTCCAGCCGCCGCTTCGAACAAAATTATACCCTGGGGGGTACGATGAACCCGTCAAGATCACCGCAATTGCGAACTTGTCGGATTCACCGTCGAATTCGGCGAGATTGCAATTGCGGCAATTCCAACCGGTTTGTCGTTCTTTCAGGATATCATTTGTTTTGGGACGATGATAAAAAATCACCGATAATGTTCGATTGACGATCAGACGACACGCCGTCCATTGCCAATGAGTGTGGGACAGAGATTTTCTGGGACAGAGGATCCCGTCTGCAACTACCCACGGTAGCCGGCCACGTGAGACATTCAAGGAGAAATTTGGTTTGGAAGGCAACATCGAAGGAAGGAAATTTGATTTGGGCAGAAGAAAAAATATCAAAAAATTATTTCACGGATGAATTTCTAAATCTGTTTCTACATTTAGATAAATAATAATAATAATAATAATAATAATAATAATAATTTTTAAAAAATAAATAAGGGAAAGTTTTTTTGCCACATAAATCTTTCCGCCTTTTTTATTTCCCTCCTTTGAAGTAAACAAAGCCTTAACATTTTAGTTTGACATTAAAATGCCTCTCTAAAATTCTCTATTTTAATTACTTTTTATAAATACAGTCATTCAACAAAATAAATAAAAATTAACCAAATTAAATAAGATTCAAAGGCAGCATCTCAATCTCATTCATAGATTTTGTTGGTGACATGTCCCAATCTACTCTTTCCGGGCCCCACTCGGGATCATGATTCGAAGAAAATCTAACGTCCGCGTCGTCCGATCTCAGCACGAGTCGGAGCAATCTGGCGCCTGCGTCGTCCGATCGAGATCGGACGGCGAGTAGCGACTGTCGGGCACCGCCTTAGACAACCGAATCTCGCACGTGCCGAAGTGTCGGTTCCCGACAGCGGACATTGACCGCCGTTGCCGGTTCCCGCTCACGAACAAAAGAATTAAAATAAAATCGAAGGAAATTTCACATTGCCCCAGAAACCTTTTAAATTCTCTGTATCATTTAATAAATTACATTTCCCCCCTGCTTACTTCTGAAAGTATTTCATTTACCCGCTCCAGTGTTAAAAAGTGTAAATGTATTGTGCTATTGAACTTTAAACATAGGTCAATAATATATTTATACAAATTATTAAGAGTGAATTAACTAATTAACCTTATAGCTTTTGTCCTAAATGAGAAATAGTCTCATGATATTCTACCAAGTTAATGCCAAGAGATCAAAGCCAAAGTATCTTACAAGTGAAAATTTTCCTCTAAAACAAATAAATAAAACTTAAAATTTTGAATTTTACTCCCTTAAAATAAAAAATATATATTTTAACATATTTACAAACAATATATTTCACATGAGAAGACAAGAAAGAGTGTGGTGTGAATGTTCAAAAGTCCTCCTTTAATTACTCTATCCATTAAATTGCACTATGAAATAACCTTAAAGAAGGAGCATGCACAACTAAAGCCACACTCTTAGGCCTTTTACCTCTTTTCTCTCTTCCAAACTCTCATCCAAAGTCTTCAATTCTCACTACCTTCAATTAATTCATCATCATGGCACAAGAGATCATAAAGAAGGATCATGATCACTTCGCCTTTGACTTCAATGGAGAGGCGTTTGATACAAGTAGAAAGATCAAGATTGAAGATGGCATAGCAACGCAACATCAGATGATGCCCAATTCCTCGATGTCTTCCTCTACCACGGAGCTGATAGGCCGCAAGGAGGAGAGGAAGATGGCAAAAGGAGATGATGATGATGAAGAAGAAGTTGGCCTTAAGCACAAGAAGAAGAAAGTGTTGGTTTTTATCGCTAGCTCTCCATTCCAATAATTATCTGTCTTTTATCTCCTTGAACACTTAATTTTCTTATATTGTTTTACATATTATTATTATATTTATCCTTCTTTTAACTTGTTCTAATCATAATTATGAGAGAATTAAGCTAAAATTATTGGAAATTTTAATATTGAACTTTAGGGTTTAATTTGATTTCTCTTTCTCTCTCCTTCTTGCCTAACAAAGTAAATCCAACTTTTAAGGTTTTATTTTCACATATGTATATAGTTTTTATTTTCTTCTTTTATGTAGTGAGACTAAAATATACATTTTTTTTAGTTATAGTTATAGTTTAAGGGTTTAATTAATTAGTTTCTCTCCTTGTTTATTATAATTTGATGAAAAATCTTTATCATATAATATTTCTCAATTGATTGAATAGGACTAGTAACAAATCAAAGAAACCAAGAGAGAAAAGGCAAAGAGAGCCGAGATTTGCTTTCATGACCAAAAGTGAAGTTGATCATCTTGAAGATGGCTATAGATGGAGGAAGTATGGCCAGAAGGCGGTCAAAAACAGTCCATTTCCAAGGTCGATCATTCATCTCTCAAACAGCTCAGTCGATTTAAATCAATTATTACATGCTATATAATTAATATATTAATTTGATAGAATATATTTCATATAATTTCAGAAGCTATTTTCGATGCACTACTCCAAAATGCAACGTGAAGAAGAGAGTAGAGAGATCACACGAAGATCCGATGACCGTTGTCACCACCTACGAAGGGAAACACAACCATTATAGCACTTCACACTTTCACGGTGGAAGTTGCATCGACCTTTTGATGTCGCAGCCGTCTTCGTCTTCGCTAACAAACATACCGACAATGTTTCTCAACCAAGAAGTAGTAGCATCTCCCATCAAACCTAATACATGTTCGTATGTCGATGACCTTCCTCCACCTCAAAATCTCCAAGTCCACGACTATGGTCTCTTGGAAGACATCATGCCATCCTTATTCAATCAACAATAACATGCATACTCATATATATATATATACATGATGAAGTATAAATTGGGATAATTTGTACTTGGGAGACAAATATTTTCTCCACTAACAAATATTCGAACTTTCAACTTTGCTTTGTTAACTTGTTATATATATATATATATATATATATATATATATATATTATACATGATCAATTTTGAAGTGTTATGTGTGTATAGGAAATGATCTTGAAATATACTATCTCATTTGATATAGTTGCAAATAAAATCAATAACTAATTGATTCGATTAGGAAAATTTTGACTTGAGGTCTGATCCTTTGCTTGTGTTAGTTAATTCTACTTGATTCTTTTGTTAGCATTGCACTTAGGAGCGTTTGGTTGGGGGTTACCATTAATAACTTTGGTAGATTATCAAGATAAATCTTGTTTGTTTTACGTAACGAACAATTCCTGATAATGACGCTTGCCTGCCACACAAGCAATTAGAGATATAACTTGGAATATGAAAACTTTAAGGGTACGTTTGGTTGAGGATTATCCTTGATAATTTTGGTTATCCATCCAATATTATCAATTAAAATCTTATTTGATTTAGATAATCAATGATTTTCGAGTAATGATCTATGCCCGACACATCAGCAAAAGCGGCATACAACTCGGAATCGAAAAACTTTGGAAAAGTGTGGTTTTTCTTGATTCCGGAGTTACGAATTCTTTTCTCCAAATTATCCTTTAATATTTACCCTTTAAGACAAAAACAACCTTCATAATTTATTAAATTTCGAGGTGTCACTGGTGGTCGGCGTCGGCGGCAGCATCGGTCACCTCCTCCCCCCTTGCATCTCTCCCCACACCGCCACAAGAAGCGGCTTGCTCCCTCTGCCTCCGTCGAAGATGAAGACCCCTTCGTCGTGGCACTAGTGGAGTGCACCAAGCACCCGTCCAGACCCTCTATCAAGTAGCTCTTTATCGGCGAAGAGGACGACACACTCAATCAACTTCTAATTTAAATAGGCTTTCTTAAACCTAAATTAAATTATCCTATTAAACTATATATAAATTTATTTTAAATTTTAAAACGTATAAATCAATTATATTTATTTATTATATATATTATCAATCTATTATTATTATTAATTTAATTTATTCTAAAAAATATTAATCAAATATCAAATTGATTTAGTGACAAAAATGTTTAGGATTGAACCAAGGTTAATATAGTAAATATAAAATTATGTTATAACATTACCAACAATTGAACAAATAATATTATATTATATTCTCTATAATTTTGATTATAGATTATCAGATAATCATATACCTAAGATTATGCATGATAATTTAAATAAAATTATCCTAACCTTAAAAACAACAACAACAACAACAAGTGTTTCTCTAATTAAAATAAGAATAATTCAATGCATGAAATTTAAGTTTTATTTCGATTTTGGTGAATCTTCTAATTTATTCTAAATTAATAGTATTTTCAATATTAGTATTAACCAAAAAAATGTAAAATAAAGACTCGATATGTAATTATGAGTTCACTACGAGTGAATCTTTAGTATTCAATTATTTATAATATTTTAAAAAATCATGATATATTATTTGACGAAATTATTAAAATGATTTGACAATCGATGACCCAATTAATTTAATGGGCCATGTAGCCTTGTTATATGGGCCGCTCGTTCAAACAAGGCGTTTCCGCTAAGAAATCTAATCGAATCGATCGATTCCTTTCGACGGCGGGGAGGCGGAGAGCTGCCAGCCGTCGCCGATGGAAATGGCCGACGCCGGAGGCATAGGCATCGCCGCCCGGGCTTCGACTGTGAGCGTGTTTTGTCAGGTTGGTCGCCTTGAATTTTGTGATCATATCCTTTCTCTCTCTCTCTCTTCTGTTCAACTTCATCCCTCTATTGCTAATCCTAAACCCTAATTTAGCAGACTGCTGTTATTCGACGTTCCCGCACTGATCATCAGTCCGTTAAAGTTGAATCCTTAAGATTTTGTTACTGGAACCGAGAAGTTATGGGGGGATTTGGTAAAATTCCTGCAATTTCTTCGATCGGGCGTGTGGAAGATGACTTGTGGAACACCGTTCCATCGATGTCCATGATCATGGAGGTAAATGCTTAAGCTTTAGGTGCCTTTTCTTTTCGTTCAAGTGTTGGATATATTGTGAATGAAAAGGGAGGCGGAGAGTAAAGAGATTCCATTGTGAATAAGACTTTAATTCCATATTGAAAGTTTCAAGGCATATCCGTTGGTTTATATTTTTTCACAAGCATGTTAATTGTGAATAAATGCATGGGGAGAGACTTTCTCTCACGCGTGGGTGCGCAGGGGGTGCAAATTCAAGGTCCAGATTTGTACTGAACCAATTAGATTCGTATGCGTCCATGACCTGCGCACGTCGAATGCTCGACCGGTCGAGGCAAAATTTGTCCAAGCGGATAAACTAGCATTTTTCCACCTGCGAAATTTATTGCTCAAATGTAACAGATGCATTAACTGTTGATTAATGTAAAATCTGTAACCTCCATACGTTTGGATTGGATAGTCAATTGGCAGTAAATGACGTTAATTCGGTCATTGATTGTTGCGGGGGTCTGAGCCCTATATAAAGAGACTGTTACCGAGAGCAAAAGATAGAAGAGAAAGAAAAAAGAGTAACAATTGTCTCTTCCACCTCGTTCTTTCCCCTTGGTAGTATTCGGGTACTTCTTCAGTTCGTCAGGAGCAACGAGTGCTTCGTTGTGCCCGTGGTCCCGCTGTTGTATCCTGAGGAACAAACGCCCATTGGAACCTCGAAGCACATTCGAAGGAGGACGATCTGTTTCAAGGAAATTGCATTATGCAGGCCTCAGCAACTCTTCCTATCCGGTTCGGGAAGACCGGTTCGAGAATTCCAGTTCGGGAGATTTGGCTCGAGAATTTCAGCTCGGGAGAATCTGCTCGGGAAGTCCAACTCGGGAGTCCGGGTCAGGAGATTCAGCTCGGGAGATTCGGGTCGGGAATTCCAACTCGGGAGACTGCCTCTGCATATAAGGCAGATCAGGCTACTTAACATCTAAGTTGAAATTTTTGTAATTTCAATTTATTTTTGAACTCTCTGAAAGAGTAAATCTTCCAACAATCTTGAAACACATTCCGTTTCTGTTGAGATGACCACGAAAAGTGTTGAGGTGAAACAGACTTATCACCAAGCCCCCTCTGCCCCAATTGGGAATGTCCCAATCAACCATGGGGAAAAACCAGAGAAGTTCATTGGGTTGAACTTCAAAAGGTGGCAGTAGAAGATGCTCTTCTAACTTACCACGCTCAATCTGGCTCGGGACTCATTCTGAGTACCTATGCCGAAACTACATCCTCAACTGTCTGGCCGATTCGCTATATGCTGTGTACAACACAAAGAGAATGATTAAAGAGCTATGGGAGTCCTTGGACAAGAAATATAAGACGGAGGATGCATGGGCCAAGAAGTTCATCGCGGGCCGATTCCTGGAATACAAGATGGTTGACTCCAAGACAGTCATCAGCCAAGTCCAAGAGCTTCAGGTGATCCTACATGAGATCCACTCAGAAGGCATGGTTCTGAGTGAAACGTTCCAGGTAGCAGCAATCATTGAGAAGCTGCCTCCCGGTTGGAAGGATTTCAAGAGCTACCTGAAGCACAAGTGGAAGGAGATGAACGTGGAGGAACTCGTTGTTAGACTTCGCATCGAAGAAGACAACAAGGGTTCAGAGAGAAATGTGTTCTCTCAGGCTACTGTAAAAGCCAACGTAGTCGAGCACGGACAAAGCTCGAAACGGAAGAATTCCAAATCTTCCAAGATGGGACCCAGAGGAGGCATAACCAAGAAGTTCTCTGGGAAGTGCAACAATTTTGGCCGAGTTGGTCACAAATCTTTGGAATGCAAAAATCGAAGAAGAAGTAGGAGACCGACCTGAACGAGGGACCAGAAATGGAAGACCTCTGTGCCGTGGTCTCCGAATTGAACCTGGTGAGTTAAACCTACGGCTAGGGGTGAGCAAAAATTCGGTTAAACCGAATAAATCGAACAAAATAACCCATTTTAAATTTCGATTCGGTATATTCGGTAATTCAGTTTTTTTCTCTAAAAAATCGGTTAATTCGGTTCGATTTCGGTTTTCAACTTTCCTATTCGGTTAAACCGAATAGACCGAATTAACCGAATTTTTAACCCAAAATTAATTTTTATTTTAAAAAAATTGATTTTTATTTAAAACAAACTAAAATTTATTTTAAAAACTATTTTTTTTGGATAATTCGGTTAAAAACCAAATTAGCCGATAAAATATCGGTTTGTTTATTCGTTTTTTTTTAATCCGGTTGGTTCGGTTTGATCGAAAAAAATCGGTTCGGTTCGATTTTGCTAATTCGGGTCGGTTCGGTTTGGTTTTAACTGAATGCTCACCCTTACCTGCGATAATAGTGGATCGATACTGGAGCCACTAGACATGTGTGCTGCAATAAGGAACTGTTCCACAATTTTGAAGAAATTAGTGGAGACAAGCTGTTCATGGAGAACTCGGCAACCTCGGACGTCATAGGCCAAGGAAAAGTGGTGGTGAAGATGACATCGAGCAAGAACCTCACTCTAACCAATGTGTTATATATTCCGAAGATTCGAAAGAATTTAGTGTTCAGATCATTATTAAGCAAGCATGACTTTCGCATTGTGTTTGAGTCAGACAGAGTTGTACTGTCGAAAAATGGAATGCTTGTGGGAAAGGGCTATGTATCTGATGGGTTGTTTAAGCTCAGTGTAATGACCATTAGACCTAAGATAAATAAGATTGAGAGCTCTTACACTTATATGCTTGAGTCTTCATGTTTGTGGCATGGTAGACTAGGACATGCGAATTACGATGTGATACGTAAATTAATAAACATGCAAAGCATACCGACATTCCACCTTAACCCAAAACACAAGTGTGAGACTTATGTTGAAGTAAAGTTGACAAGGTCATCTTTTCAACACGTTAAAAGAAGCAACGAACCACTCGGCCTAATTCACACCGACGTATGTGACCTAAAAGGCACACCGACACGTGATGGGAATAGATACTTCATTACTTTTGTAGATGATAACACAAAATATTGTTATGTGTATCTTCTAAAAGCAAGGATGAAGCTATAGAGAAATTCGTTCTCTATAAGAATAAGATTGAAAACCAACTTAATAAGAAGATTAAGGTGATTTGAAGCGACCGAGGTGGTGAATATGTATCATCATTCGCTGAGTTGTGTGCTAAATATGGGATCAGACACGAAACAATAGCTCTTATACTCCTCAGCAGAATGGAGTTGCTGAGCGAAAGAATCGAACTCTTAATGAGATGATGAATGTTCTTCTATTGAGCTTTGGACTGCTAGATTCCATGTGGGGCGAAGCTGTGTTAACAGCTAATTACCTTTTAATAAGGCCCCTCGGAAGAAAATAGATAAGAGCCCTTATGAGTTATGGAATGGAAGACGACCGTCCTACAAATATTTGCGAGTGTGGGGGTGTCTTGCCAAAGTTTTGGTGCTTGATCCGAAAAGAATTAAGATAGGACCAAAAACTATTGATTGCATATTTATGGGATATGCATATAATAGCAATGCGTATCGGTTTTGTGTATACGAGTCACAATTATCGGATATATACAAGAACTCGATACTAGAATCGAGAAATGCCTCATTCTTCGAGCATGTGTTTCCATATAAGACCCGAGAGGATATTAGTTCCTCAAAACGAAGGGAGAAAATACCAGAGGAAGAAGAATATGATGAACCAGTTGAGGCTGCGCCTAGGTGAAGTAAGAGAGTTCGGGTGGAAAAATCTTATGGATCAGATTTTATCACTTTTATATTGGAAGGTGAGCCCCAAAGCTACTCAGAAGCAGTGAACTCTTTTGAGAGACCTCACTGGAAAGAGACAATTGCATCTGAGATAGAATCTATCTTGCAAAATCACACTTGGGAACTTGTGGACCTTCCTCCAGGGAGTAAACCATTAGGTTGCAAGTGGATCTTCAAGAAGAAGATAAAATCAGATGACACAATTGGCAAGTATAAGGCCAGGTTGGTAATTAAAGGTTATCGACAACGAGAATACCTTGATTACTTTGATATGTATTCTCCGGTGTCGAGAATAACTTCCATTAGAGTGTTGTTGGCTATTGCTGCTCTATGGAATCTGGAAATACATCAGATGGATGTAAAGACGACCTTTCTAAAGGGAGATTTAGAAGAGAAAATTTACATGGAGCAATCTAAGGGGTTTTTTGTGTCAGGACAGAATAACCAGGTTTGTAAATTGGTGAAGTCTTTATACGGCTTGAAACAAGCTCCAAAGCAATGACATGAGAAATTTGATAATGTCATGCAAGAAGGTGGATTCAAACTCAATGAATGTGATAAATGTGTCTATACGAAAGTTACACAAGATAACTTTGTCATCTTATACTTATATATGATGACATACTTATCATTGGGAGTAATGATAAGATAATCAAATCCACTAAAGACATGTTGAACTCAAGATTTGACATGAAAGACATGAGCCTAGCTGATGTGATTCTAGGAATCAAAATTCTTAGAACAGCTGAAGGACTTGTTCTTAGTCAGTCCCATTACGTGGACAAAATTCTTGAGAAATTCATCAATGGTGATACTGCGTTGGCACGAATGCCAATAGATACAAGCCAATATCTATCGAAAAATCGAGGAAAAAGTATCTCTCAGGTAGAGTACGCTCGGATGATTGGAAGTCTAGTGTACTTGATGAATTGTACAAGACCAGACTTAGCCTACGCAGTAAGCAAACTGAGTAGATACACGAGTAATCCCGACGTTGAACACTGGAAAGGGATAACAAAAGTACTGAGGTACTTGAGATATACTCGTGGAAACGGACTGCACTATATGAGATATCCTGCTGTTATCGAAGGATACAGTGATACGAGTTGAATATCTTACATAAAAAATTCTAAGTCTACGAGTGGATATGTATTCACTCTAGGAAGTGCAGTCATTTTATGGAAATCTTCTAAGCAAACTATAATAATCAGATCCACGATGGAGTCTGAGTTTGTAGCTCTTGACAAATGTGGTGAAGAGACTGAATGACCATGACAATTCTTAGAAGATGTACCGAGATGGCCGAAACCCGTACCGACAATCTGCATACTTTGTGATAGTCAATCGACAATTGGCCGGGCACAAAGCCATCTGTATAATGGTAAGTCTCGACATATACGTCGGAGACACAATACCATTAGACAACTACTCTCAACTGGAGTTATCACTATTAACTATGTGAAGTCAAAGGATAACTTAGCGGATCCGCTAACTAAAGGATTAAATCGAGAGTTAGTTGCAAGCTTATCAAGAAGGATGGGTTTGATGCGATAGAAAATGTTGGTGCAAAGGAAACCCAACCTATCTAGACTGGAGATCCTTAGAATTAAGTTCAAAGGGGCAACCTAACTGCACTAATAAAGTTGCTCACTGTGAGGGAACAACCCATTGAAACAGTGAAGGATGGAGGTTAAGCATGCGACTTTTAATGATTCAATAGAGTTATATGGAAAACTCTTAAGAGATCACCTATGTGAGAAAGAAGTGGAGCCGCTTCGAAGAGAATTGAAGGAACAATACTTAGAACTTCTCGCAGAATCCGGCGCGTTCATGGCCAAGAACGAACACACTCATGAGAACTGAGGTGTATCAGAGAGAGTCTTGGGTGAGATGTATCAATGTTTGCATAAACGATAGCACAGTTCAAGGACATCATGCCGACTGTTAGCCAGTAAGCAAACATATCTTCATAAGGGAAGGTTCAAAGGGTGAAACCCACCTGTCCTATACTTGACTCAACTGTTGAATGCTATCACATACCCTGTTTCCATTCATGTAGGGGATTGTTGGATATATTGTGAATAGAAAGGGAGGTGGAGAGTAAAAAGACTCCATTGTGAATGAGACTTTAGTCCCACATTGGGAGTTTCAATGCATATTGGTTGGTTTATATTGTTTCACAAGCATATTAATTCTGAACAAATGCATGGGGAGAGGCTCTCTCTTACGTGTGGGTGTGCGCCGGGGGGGGTGCAAATTCAGGGCCCTGATTTGTACTAAACCAAGTAGATTCGTGTGCATGCACGACCTACGCACGTCGAATGTCCGACCGGTCGGGGCAAAATTTGTCCAAGCAAATAAACCAACGTTTTGCCACCTGCGAAAGTTTTTGCTTAAATGTAACAGATGTATTGTTGATTAATGCAAAATCAGTAACCCCCAGACGTTTAAATCTGGATGGTTAATTGACAGTAAATGACGTTAATTCGGTCATTGATTGTTGCAGGGGTCTGAGCTCTATATAAAGAGGTTGTAACCGAGAGCAAAAGATAGAAGAGAAAGAAAAAAGAGCAACAATTGTCTCTTCTACCTCGTTTCCCCTGGTAGCATTCGGGTACTTCTTTAGTTCACAACGAACAACGAGTGTTTCGTTGTGCCCGTGGTCCCGCTGTTGTATCTAGAGGAATAAACGTCCATCGGAACCTCGAACAAGGAAACTGCATTACGCAGGCCTCAACAACTCTTCCTATCCGGTTCGGGAAGTCCGGTTCGGGACGTCTGGTTCGGGAACTCCGGTTCGGAAAGACCGGTTCAGGAATTCCAGCTCGGGAGATTCGGCTCGGGAATTCCAGCTCGGGAGAATCAACTCGGGAAATTCTGCTCTGGAAGTCCAGCTCGGGAAATTCTGCTCTGGAAGTCCAGCTCGGGAAATTCTGCTTTGGAAGTCTAGCTCGGGAGTCCGGGTCGGGAGATTCAGCTCGGGAGTTCGGGTCGGGAGATTCAGCTCGGGAGATTCGGATCGGGAATTCCAGTTCGGGAGACTGCCTCTGCATACAAGGCAGATCAGGCCACTCAACAGCTAAGTTGAAATTTTTATAATTTCAATTTATTTTTGAACTCCCCGAAAGAGTAAATCCTCTAACATCAAGTCACTGGATCGGTTGATTCAATCGATTGAATCAGACAACCATATGTTTGTTCACATGAATCATTGTAGTTTAAAGAATCTAGTTCAATCAGATTGGATTTCTTTTCGTGTGTGCTTTTAATCTTTCATTCGATTTTACAAACATTTATGAGTCTTTACTCCACTTGTAACTCTATTTAGCATGTTTTGAGACAACCAATAATATGTGAGATCCTCACAAATACACACGTTAATCGAGAAAGAGGGAGACTAAAGAAGACTTAATTAGCAACGATAAAATAATATATAATTTATTTAAATATAAATGAGAAATAACATGGGAGGATTCATATAGCGATTCTACTTACTGAGATAAAGATTTAGGCAGTGTTTGGGAGAACTTCTGCTAGCTGCTTTTTATATTTTAGCTACACAGAAGCACTTTTGAGTGTTTGTGAATGTCAGATTCTGTTTTAACTTCTGCAACTTTTACTCAAAAGCTAGAAACAAGAATTTGATATTTTTTTCTACTTCTGTTTTTTGCTTATGATCCAGAATTAAAAATTGACATTTATACCCTTAATAAATTTATCATTTTACATAATTACCACCACACTTTTAAATAAAATTTTATATAATTTATATTTTTAGAATTTTATATATATATTTTTTATAAATTTTGTCATTTTTTATATATTTTTATATTTATTAATTTTATATCTTTTTTTAAACATATATATTATTTAAAAAATTAATTTTGATATAATATTCAAAATATAATAATAAATATATAAAACATTAAGGACGATGTATCAAAATTATATTTAAATAATTGAAAAAATTAATTTATATAATTTAAAGATATTGTTGTCATTTAATTAAAAATTAAGCTCGAAAGTAATTATTCCCCAAACATTCAAATTTTATCTTGTATCAGCTTTTGATTTCTATTTCTAAATATTCCATGCCTTAGCTTCTCACTGACTTCGAGATAATCTTTATAAGAATCACTTTTTGAGAAGTAAAAATTCTCCCAAACATTTCCTTAGTAGTAGTTGTTGTATTGAGATTGCAAAATCTCTTGATTCAATTGTCAAATCTTGAGTTCGGTTAATATTTTTTTTTATTTACAAGGGGTATCGAGGCTTGCGTCCGACTAATCCGCTTGGCTGATCGGCCCTGCCCCATAACCTTCAACGAGAGTCCCCACCGGTCAACAAGAGTAAATCGCGGGACGGAGACACGTGGCGACTTCACCACTGATGATAGCGGTATCCGATGGCCCGACCATGCAGCAGCCTATGACAATTTTTTCTGTCAGCAGCCTGTGAGCTCTATCAGGGAGGAATCGAATCCGAAAAATAAGGGATCACCCAAGTGAGCCATTACCAGTCACATTATGCCCACGGCGGCAAGTCGGTGGTCGCCGATTCCTATTGGTTAGTACAGACACTGAGTCTGATTCATAGTCATAGAAGAGCCACAGGTATCCAGGTCCCTAATCCACATCATTCACTGTCTCCTTCCTTGTCACTTCCTCCCAATGCCTATTTGCTTGGCCATATGTGACCAGCCTTATACAGAGGTGAATTCATCAGTACTAGACATTGCATCTGGTCATTTAAACTTCGGAAAAAAAAAAACATAAACCAAAGTGGCATTGAACCACTGAATCATCCTGTTCAGTGAACAATGCTCTCAATTGGAGTTGTCATTGTCCTCCTCAAGCCCAATAGGGAAGAAAACAAAATATCACACTTGGTGAAGGTGATGTTTGTAGATAGAACAATTCCTTCTATTGTGTAGCCTCGATTGATGCAACTTTGGATGCTTCAATTAGTGATTTTAGTATTTAGCGAAAGGTTACAGCTATGAGTTCTGTATTACTGTGTCAGTCCTAGCATAGGGGGTAGAAGCACTACGCCTAGGAATCGACAACATGAAAACTTTGTGTTGGTGATTTGGAGCACAGTTCTTTTTGATTGCTGTGCTCTCAGCTCCCAATAATTGTTGGAATATTCACTGTTGTTAATTGAAACAATAACAATTCGATATGTTTTCATTAGGACTATTCATAATTGTTATCTTATTTGGTAAAACTAAATAGTTTTAGTAGATCCTTTTCTGGCTACATGAGAGATGATGAATGAGATTGAATCTGAAAAGTGTTCTTTTGAATTGGCCATTATATATAACCTTGGTAGCATAGGCACCTGCTCTGCTCTGTTCTGCTTGTTTGTGAACTGTCACTCACACCCAAACCATCTCCACCTATCTCTAGCCATGGACACAGAGTCACCACCGCACTCCTCCATTGCACGATGCATGGCCTCGCCGTCATGGTTTCCGCGTGGCCGTTCGCGCTTCTACCACCACCATCTCCTCCCTCGCGAAAAGAACGGCGAGGCTGCCCTCGACCGGAGTCGCGGGTGGCGTGGCCTCCTCAAGAAGCTACTAAGGGAGAGCAAGGGCATCCGGTGCTGCTGCAACCCCAAGCCACTCAGCTTCAGCTACAATGCCGATAGCTACTCCAAGAACTTCGATGACGGTCGAAGCAGCAGCATGGATCACTCCAATGACATCTCTCGTCTCTAATTGTTTCCCCTTCTTCCTCTTGTAATGAACTATTGTAATTAAGTTGATAATCTCATATTCTCCTTGTTGGCATCATCATTTTTTTTGTTAAAAACTAATAGTAGTTTGCCAACTAAATTAATTAGATTAAGAGCAGTTTGTCTCCCTCGTGTGAGCACAAAGTTGACTCACACGAGGCAAAAGAGCTCTGAGGATGATGAGCCTGCTCAAGGTGGGCGAGTCATCTTGTCTCGCTTGCTGCCCTTCTGTCACACATTGGCCTAATGATCTATAGCTTTACTACGAGTGTGTGATTGAAGCCAATAGTAAATTTTTGCAAGTGTTTGACTAATTCTCTCTGCTCTAAAAGAAAAATAATGGAAGAGTGGTTGATGGATTAGGTTAGCAAAAAGTGGAAGGAAAGGAATGTCTGCATTATCAAGTCTTGCTTGGAAGCAATGTCTGCATTATCAAGTCTTGTTTGCTTTCATTTGCAAGCTTTGACCTGTACCTGATAACCAACCAAACCCTAAAGCTATCGCCAATCATTTCCAAACAAAACTGATCCATCCTTTTTTACATAACCTTTCGATACAAGGTGGAACTTCATTAGTCTCATATAACTTGATAATTTGATAGGTGGTGTATCGCAACCTTCTCGTAGTAATTGTGTCCTAACAACACTATGTTTGCGCGTAAGATTCTCGTGTCACCATGTAGAAGAATGGTTAAAATCCATGTCTTACATCTGAAGGTGAGGTTTTGAGTATAAAATCATAGTTTTATGTAGTGAAAATCATGATTTTGGGAATGTTAAGCACAATTCTATGTGCAAATTAAGTCATTTAACTGGTTGAAATCGAATGAAAACAAATAATAATTACGCGTGGGAAATCATGCTTTGTTATAATTAAGCACAACCCATGTTTATATGCACTTTCAAAAATAAGTTGTATTTAATCTCTAACAATGCCATCTCATCCTCCCTCTCTAAAGTTAGTTCATATGGTTTTTTTCCCATAAAATTTTCAAAAAACTATCAAACATGCTCTTGAGCCAAGTTTAATTTGATCTTCTCTTCCTAAGTACTCTGCACACCCGGTCTGTGAGCGATCATGAGTGTTTAAGTGGGATTTCGGATGCCCGGATCACTTCCGGACGTCCTGAGTCCTCGAAATTGACTTGGGGGCTCAGAAGTGATTCGAGCGCCCAGAATCCCACGCAGTCACCCATGCATTGCTCACGGACCAGATGTGCAAGATAACAACTCACGGACCAGGTGTGCAAGATAACAACTCTCTCTCTCTCTCTCTCTCTCTAGATATATATATATATATATATATATATAAAACTTAAGTCATGACATCAAACATCAGTTTCTCTCCATTGACACGGGCATATGTGACTTAGTGAATATTTTTTCCACTCCATTGAAATCTCAGTGGATACCTACTGTCTTCCACCCAATTTACTTCAGGCCGAGCCAACTTCCCAGCCAAGGTCAAGTTCTCTATAAATAGAACTCCGGACTACTAAAGATGGGCATATCTGAGAATAGCAACAAGTGAGTAGTATTGTAAGCGAGTGTAAACAATTGTGTAAGCAAGTTTGCAAGGTGTCCTGTTCTAGTTTCCTGTAAGTGTCTATTTTCTTTGAAGTCTTTATGCTTATGTAATTTCCTTCCTGCAATTTTGTTGTTATATGTTCTGTAATGCCCCTTGAGGCTTGATTTGCATAATAATATAATAAGTTTAACTTTTCTAGGTTGCAAAAGGCTCTACCTTGTTATATTCTTAGCCTTGTAAAATTTTCTCAGTCCTTGTCTAAGTAACTCCTTGTGAAGTACAAAGACTAACAAATGATTGGCCGGATAAAACCTGTGCAGGCTATGTAAGGTTGTCAAGTAGTCAAAAATCCTAAACATAATCAGGGGAACGGTTCAACTGTGAAGTCCTTTATAGGTGAGGCTCACTGGAAGCAAACAAGCACTAGGTTAAAGAATAAAGCATTTTTTCTATTGATCAAATCCTCAAAACAAATTCCTCAAAGACCCAAAAACTTCTCAAAGTCTAAACGACTAAAACACCAAACCCTTAAAATTTCTAGATCCTCAAAACAAATTCCTCAAAAATCCAAAAAAACTCCTTAAAGACTAAATGACTAAAAGACCAAACCTTTAAAATTTTGGTATCATAGCACTAAGATCTTCCGGGCCACTAAACCAATGAATGACTTCTAATTTTCATAAACTAGATTATCTAGATCTAGCTTTACAATCCCCAACTAGAAAGATAATAACTTTCAGTCAATTTAAATACAACTACTATGTTAGATCTAGGACATTTAATCACTGTCTACATGATGAAAACCCACACTAATTTACTATCAGGGACTTACTTATTAGTTTCGGTAGTTCTTTAGCATCACAGCAAAAACAAAATCAGGAAAGATGAATGTAATTATGCCTTCTTTGTGAAAGTGTTCGTGTTGATTCTTCGGTCATAAGGTTTAATCCTTCTTCTCCTACATCAAGAAAGATGGAGTGGTTGTGTTCTATAATGATGAAACAAATGAGGTATTGAAAGAAATGATACCCTGATTGTATAGTCTTCTTGGGTTAAGTGAGTTTAATTTTTCATTAGAGAATATTGTTACATGCCTATGTTTATAGTCTTTGGTCTTAGAGGATTAATTAGGAAAAGTATAGGAGCCAAAGTGTTACTAGTCTTATATGCCTCCAGATTTTCAAAAAGAAAAAGAAAAGGCGGTCATGGGTTTATTTTCCAAATAAGTTTTGAAAGATTTAAAATTTCTTTCTTGATAAGAATGCTAAGTAAATTAAGTTGACTAAACCTATTGTTTAAGGAATCTTGGGAGTCTTTTAAGAAGTCTATATTTCGTCTTAGATCACTTACAATCTGTCTATTGTGCTAAGTTATTGGCTACTCGTTCCAATATATGATTATTTTGTTTTTACTGTGATCCTAAAGAACTACCTAAACTAATAAATGAGTCAGTGATGGTATTTAAGTGTGTTTTCATCATATAGGCAGTGATTGAACGTCCTGGATATAATATAACAACTGTGTTTAAATTGATGATTAGAAGTTACTATATTTCTACTTGGGGATTGTAAAACTAGATTTAGTTAGTTTAGTTTATGAAAGTCCCGAAAGCTAGAAGTCATTCATTGGTTCAGCGGTCTAGAAGGTTTTAGGGCTCTGATATTAAAATTTTAATTTTAAGGGTTTAGTCTTTAGTCTTCGAGGAGTTTTTGAGTTTTTGAAAAATTTATTGAGGATTTAAAAATTTTAAGGGTTTGGTCTTTAGTCTTTGAGGAGTTTTTGGGTTTTTGAGAAATTTATTTTGAGAATCTAGAAATTTTAAGGGTTTTGGTGTTTTAGTTAGACTCGATTACGGTTCGAAACCGACAGTTCGATGGTTCGGAATCGCCCATTCGACGGTTCGTGGGGGATCGACTCTTAACCTTAACCGCCCAAGACGGTTACGATTCACGGTTCAAAACCGTCGATTCACGGTTTAGTTCACGGTTCGCGACGGTTCGAGATTATTATATTAAAAAAATTAAAAATATAAAATTTATTTAAAAAGGGCTTACACTTATTTAAGTTACTTACGTATCCCCTTAGGGTATAAGAGAATCAAAACCCACGTACTTCTTTTACATTTTTACCTTTTTATAATTTACATCACTCACTTCCATTTCCTCCCGTTCCCGTTGTATTCGTTCCTTAGGTATCAAATTCTTCGACTTCATCTTCTGAAAGTTGCATTCCTTGAATTCTTTTTCGGCTTTGGTCCAATCGTTTAGTAATGCTTGAGCTTCCAATGAGTCAGGAGACATAGTTGATCGTCGTTCATCTAACATGTTGTTGTCGGCACTGAACTTCTGCTCCACAACAACAGTTGACACTAGACAAGCTAAAATTTCTTTGGCAATCACGAAGAGAACAGGAAAGCTTTGAGTCTTCTGTGACCACCACTTTAAGATATCGAAATCTTCGTTATCTGCTTCATTAAAATAAAAAATGTCATAAAATAATTCTCAAGTTTCTATGTGGAACTTGAGGATCTTCGTGGACGTTTCGTCCGTTCTTTTAATAAAAGTTGTGCTTTTGTAAGTTTAAATTAATACTAATAGATTGTTATGTTTTAGAAATATTAGTTTGTATTTTATATTTTATATAATATTGATTATAAATGTCATATAAATAATTTTTAATATTATATATAATATTAACTCGATTAGGAGAAGTAGAATCTTTAATAGGAATTAAAACGTTATAGTATAAAGTTAGCATTTCTTATAAAACTTCTAATTTAAATCTAGAATATAAAGCAAATGCAATTAAATAAATTTCAGAAATAAAATAAAAATATTTTTCCAATTTAGTTTTCATAGCTAATATGCAAGAAGCTAAAGTTTCATTATTAATATGTTCATTTAATACTAATGCTATACTAGAAAAATTTATTAAAACTAAGCAGTGGGATAATAAATATCGGAAAGTTGTTCGGTTACATCGTTAAATACTTTTAAAATTTCACAAATATTACTATAAGTATTCCATTGTTGTGAAAATAAATATATATTAGTATTACTATTTTGTAAAAAAAATAAACATAATAAATCTTTATATTGAAATGAATCTTGTAATAATTGATATGTTAAATTCCAACGTGTTAGAATATCACGTGGAAATTTTTTAGGTCCATTTCATTAGTTTTACAAAACCTACCTCATTGTTTCATCATAGATGGATGCGACCATAAATATAAAATTGCGATTCTAATTGGTTTAATATAATTTTCTAAAAGTTTTAATCCATCTTAAATACATAAATTTAAAATATAACATACACAACGAATATAAAAAAATAAACCATTAATGTCAAGTTGGCAAACAAATTTTAATCCATAGAAACGATATTAGAACTAGCATTATCTAATGATATTGAAAATATTTTATAAGTCAATCCATATTCTTCTAAAATTAAACATAATAATTGTGCAATGTTATAGGCAGTATGTGATTCATCAAAAACTCTATAAGTTATCAATCTTTTTTGGAGAATCCATGAGTTATCGATCCAATGGCAAGTCACACCCATATATGAATGAGTTTGTCAACGATCACTCTAAATATCAGAACATAAAAAATTTTATTATTTAATTTACTAAATTCATCAATTAATTTTTCCCCTTGTTTTACTAATCTTTTAATTGTACGAGTAAGTGTAGTCCTAGGAACACGTTTAGCACATAGATTAAGAGATTTTTTATAAAAATTTTCAAGTGTGTATTTAGATCCAAAACTAAAAGAAAGATGTTCTACGAAAACAAATTTAGCTAACGATTCTCTTAATTTATTATCAGAATATAAAAATAAATCAAAATCAGTATTACTATCGCTAGAAAATCTAGATAATTATGCTTGAGAGCGGTTTTTTTTATTTTTTTTTTTTTTTATTTTTTTTTAAAATAGAAGATATTGTAATGCCTACATACCCGACGGAGCGGTTGAATCCATATTCCGTCGGGTGCTTCATTTTTACATGTTGTTTCAACGACTCATAGCCGCCGTCGGCTTGGAATTTGTAGAAAATATTGTAATGCCTACATTTTGTACGGAATTCTCCCAACGAAAGAGTGACATTCTCAAAATATTTAGTGAAAATAGAAGATTTTAAAGAAGGATTTTTTCAAATCTTAGGAGTAATTGCATCAGTACTTTCTTGTGTTTCGGGCATCGGAAGGTGTTGAGGCTGGGTCTCGGTCTCATCATTGGTGGATTGAATTTGAATGTCGGGATCCTTGTGCGCTATTTCTTTTTCCCTCCGAGATCAAGATAATGAAGCTCCATGGCCTCCTTCTACTGTCGTCGAAAGATTGAGTCGAGAACGCGTAGAGAATATGAAGTTGAGAATGAGAGTAGAGAAGATGTGTATGGAAATGATAAAATGAACTCTCTATTTATAGAGTTTGGATCATAGTCATTGATAAAAATGGTCAAATGATTTTAACCGTTAAAAAAAATCTCAACGTCTCCGAACCACCGGTTAACCGACTAGAGGTTCGGAGCCGTTGGAACCGCCGGTTCCAACGACAACAAAAAAAAATTTGCTGAACCGACTATTCGACCCGCCAATTCAACGTCAGTTGGAATCAGAATCGGTCCAGACTCTTGGTCGGATCTACTTTTAGTAGTTTAGTCTTTGAAAAGTTTTTGGATTTTGAGAAATTTATTTTGTGGATCTAGATAATCAAAAAGATGTTTTGTTTTTTAACCTAGTTTTCTTTTAACTACTTGCTAATCGTACTTAACCTGCACAGTCCTATCCAGCTGGCCTTATAACCCTACACTGGAACCCGACATCTATCTATCTCTATATCTATATGCACAACAGTCACTGTTTTGGTTTGACGACAAACCTCACTTTTGAACAACTTTTTTCACTCAAACATCCGTTTAGTCAACTGATGGATTGATGCATGTTCCGTTCCATCCTTCGTTTCCTTTGCCTTTCCTCGTCAAATTTAGTTAATTTTATAAGTATTCTGAATTAGTTTTGATATGATGAATGTTAGATTTTGATTGTTTTGATCTTTATATCTAAGTGTGTAAGAGTTTAAGAGCATAAAAAGTCCAATGAAAGACGCCGCGAGAAAAAATAATGGCACGGGAAAGAAGCCGATGGGCTTGGTACATCTGAGAGGGACGAAGTGACTACGGAAGAATATACCGGTGGATGAGAAGGGTGTGCGCGACGCCTGAGAAACGAGAAGTCAAAAAGGAAGCCCGTTCGAGGAGAAGATTAGATTTGGATTCGGGTGAATTCAACTCCAAATGGTCGCAAATCACCCAAGCGGATGAACACGAAATAAAGTCAACATGGAGGTTGACTTTGACTAGAAGGTCAACTAAAACACATCAGTTGCTTGTAAAGGCGCCATGGTTGAGTGGATAAAATTCTACGCAAAAGCAAAACTGAGATGCCTTAGTTTGTACCCGAGGCCTCAAGACGAAACTGAGGCATCTCGTGTCAGAACTGAGGCGCCTCAGACTAAAGTTTATCAACTGTTTACCATTGGCTGTCGTGGATAAAATCTATCCATTGAGGTGCCTCAGATCATAACTGAGGCGCCTCAATATACCGTCAACATAACGATAACTTACTTTTTCGGGCTATAAATACCCTAGAGCTAGGATGAAAAGAGAACAACTGTAATACATTTTCCTAGTCTTTTTCTGAACTTTCAAAGTTGTAAGAGGCTTTTCCGCTCGCAATGAAGAAGTTTTTGATATTGAGCTTTTTCAACGTTTTGAATTAGCAACTATCTCGGTTGCAACTAAGTAAACCTGAGTCTCTTACTATTTTTTTAAAGTTGTTTATGTTTAAATTAATTGTTATCTAATCTGTTATCTTTGCCAAGTTCAAAAACAAAAGATCGAGTTTGTATTTGCAGGGCTATTCACCCTCTTCGCCGGCCTGCACGGGATCTACAATTGGTATCAGAGCTCAACCGTTTCAAGAAGAATAACCGCCGCCTAAAGCAAGAAGACGATGACTAAAACTAACATTCATTCACTGAAAATTTGAGAGGGAGTTCACAACATGAATCAAAAAATGGAGGTATTCTTTAGAACCGATTTTGAAATTTTACTAATAATAAAATATGTTTTTGAAATACCCAAAGGCGAGAATGACGAGATAAAAGAAGCACATCTCTGGAAAAAAGCAACAGTAAGACTCTGTAGCCAACGCTAAAGCAGAATTTTATCTGCTAAGCATACTCTCGGCCTAGGAAATCAACCGAATCAACACCTACGAGTCAACAAAAGAGTTATGGGAGAAGTTCCTAGAACTGCACGAAGGGATCTTGGAAGCAAAGCTCACTCGACGAGATCTACTCCAAAGTGAGTTGATGAATCTCTGAATCAAAAAAGGAGAAATGGTGACCGACCTACATGCGAAGATCAAGGAGTTGATCATCAGACTCATGAATCTCGAAGAAACAATAACAAATCAATCTTCGTAACGTATGCTCTAAACATGTTTCCGAGAATACCGGAATGGGATGTCTATAGTCACTCCTATTATATCTCCAAAGATCTCGAGGCAAGTACTAAAACTTATTTTTGACTTTCGAGCTTCACGAATCTCGATGTGTAAGAAGAAAAGGAAGATAGACAATGTTGCCCTGAACATGAGGCAGATCGAATCGGATGAAGAATCTTCAGCGGACGAGGAAACGACCCATATGTTAAGAAAATTTAAAAAGCTTTTTAAAACTAATAAATTTAACATGATACAAGTCAAGAAGCAGTCTCCGGGAAAGAGAAAGATCAAATATTACCATTGTGACGAGGAAGGACACATAAAAAATAACTGCCCCAGGTTATAGACAAAGATAAAGGGCCAAGTAAATCCAAGCATAAGAACTTGAAAGTAATATGGGACAAATCATCGTTGGAAGAGTCTAAACTCGAGAATACGCTGGACTAGCACTTATGACAAGTCACTAAGAGAAAAGCATTGATGAAAGGGGTGTTGGGACCTTTGTGTCTAGCTAGAGGGGGATGAATAACTTTTCTTGGATGTTGCCTATAAAATGTTAGTCAAAGCACAAGAGAAAGATAATAAAAAATAATTAACAATGAAGGCAATGCTAACTCCCTTGATTTACTTGGTCTCCACCTCCTTAAAGTGACTAATCCAAGGATCCACGCCTACACAATCAAGCTCCTCTATGGTCTTCTCCTCTTGAATCAAGCTTGAAGGTGGAGAAACCCTCACAAAATGATCTCTTCCTCTTTTACAAGATGAGACTAAGAGTGTGAGGAAGAGAGTAGAATTTGGAATCTTTGGGCACTTAGAAGAAGATTTTTTCAATTACAATTCGTAACCTCTTCATGCCCCAAAACATCTCCTTAAATAAGAGAGAGAGCTGTTAACAAAACAACTCAGCCCAGACACCAGTCGACTGCCACCAAGACCAGTCAATTGGTGTCCAGCTAACAGCTAGCCTAACGGCTCAATTTTGAACAGACCAGTTGACTGTTGCACGTTGTTCGACCTTTCAGAAAGATCAATCGACTGTTCCCTTACCAGTCGACTGCTACAATTACATTCTCAACGCTGCCAGTCAACTGCTTCCCTTGCCAGTCGACTGCCCAGCTTACAAACTCACTCTCAATCTCTCCGGAGTTCATCCTTCGCGTATGCCTTGAAGTCCACTTCCTCAGCTTGCCCCTTGAAGTTCTCTTCTTTCGACTCTCGTCTCTCGGATGCGCACACAAGCCCACGGCCTGTCTCCATGTCATCCTTCACATATACCTTTGAAGTCTACTTCCTCGGCTCACCCTTTGAAGTCCTTTTCCTTCGGCTCTCGTCCCTCGAATGTTTCACCCCGTTGTTCCTCATGTGTGGTTCACCAAGTCCTGCAAGACTCAAACATACACATCAAACCAATATAAAAGCTTAATTTAATCATATTGTTACACACATTAAAATTCATGATCGTACCGATCAAACTTGGGTTGATTGCACCAACAGGGGGAACCATGTCAGAAGAAAGTACCGATAAAGGGGGAATATCTTGCTCCGAACACGATAAGTGAGGTATGTCTCCTATCACCCGATCGGCTATACTCCAGTATAAAATCTATAGCTAGATATTTTTTAAATTAAGGACAAAAAATGTAAATATGAAAATGGAATTAGCCATTGCATGTCCATAGAGTTGTATGATAACTTAAAAATTGAAAATGATAAACTAAAAATGAAAAATAAAATTTAAAAAAATAAAATAGATTTATTAGAAAAAAAAATCAGCATGATTAAATATCTCTGCTTCTAAAAGGAAAGTTAGATATATAGGAGGACTCAATTGGTATTTGAAAAATCACCGGAGTTAAATTGTAAAAGTATCCAAAAATTACATTCCATTTCAATTTTTGATAAATCTAATAGGTAGAAATCTTTATTGGATTCTTAAATATGCTTTAAACTACTAGATTATTTTTTTTTATGTATGCTTAATAGTTAAAATTGAATAAACTGCTTTAGAAAATTTTTATTAGAAAAATCCATTCGATGAGTTATTTTGGGACTTAAGTTATTTTTATATTTTTTATGTGATAGACACAAATTATATTTATCCACAGAAAATTTTTGAATTTTTTCCGACCATTATACAAATTTTTAATCGAAAATCAAAATTTTAAATTTTATAAATATTTAGAAAATTATTTTTAAAAAACTTAATTCTTTGGGAATGATACGTTATATTTTAATGGTCGAGAATAATTATCAAGATATTCTTAAGTCGAAATATCATTTTAAAAATTTTTAGTTCAGCTATTAAAATTATTTTTCTTATGCTTAGATAATTTATTTTGTTATTAAATTTTTTTTATAGTCACATCAATCATTTTGATATTTTAACAAAAATTTTGGAAATTTTTTTGAGTGACAGTTGATTTTTTTAATTTCTTTTGGAAAATGTAGTTTAAATATTAAAAATTTCAGATACAAAGTTTTTACGAATGAATTTTTTTTATAACTCTCTTTTTGATTTTATACATTAAAAAAATCAGCAATTGTTTTTAGGAGGAAAATTATTTTTTAATAATTTACTTTTGAAATCAACTATTATTTTAAGCATAATTATTTTTCTGAAATAAAATTTTTTTACTCGGAAAAATGTTTTTTTTATCCCTTAGAAAATTTTCAAATGTATTTTATGTCGGGTCAAGGTGGACCGACAAAAGGGGGTGAATTGCCGTTATAAAGTAAAAATAATTTTTTTTTGCTGCTCACAAAGATTTCAGATTAGAGATTAGTTGCTACAATTAAATAAGATAAGAATAAACTAACTCAACTAGTAGAAAGACTATGACATAGAAATTTCGCAGGTTTGCTTGGGGAGAAAACTTTCCAGTCTAGCTTCATTTATCACGCTCTTATTACTGATTACGGTGCTTGGGTTTTCATTCCCCCAAATGGAGGAATCGATAATACATTGAATAGGTAATCAAAACACTGTTCGTAATATACCATTGAACCAAACACTCAGATTGATTCCTTTTCCTTTTGCAGAGCTCAAATATCACGTACCAAGCACCTCCTTAGTTGCATCCTAGGTGGTTGTTAATCCAAGATGATTGAAGCTCCTTATGAAAATTTTCTTTTGGCGGAGAAGCCTTTTATAAATTTTGTAACACAAGACAGAAGCTAGAAGAATTATAATTAATCTGATGAAAATCTCTTTAACTTCTAAGCCTATTTATAGGCTAAGCAAATTAATCATTACCGTTGATCATAGATAAATTTAATTATTAAAAGATAAATTTTATTTTTTATAAAGCTTATCATTTTAAAAGATAAGGTTAATCTTTTAAACGGTAGAAGCTTCTGTCCAATTAAAGGATAGTAATTATCCTTTAATTAAATGTAGATAAATTTAATCCTCAACCGTTTATTAAAAAATAAATTTTATCTTTTATAAAGTTTATCGTTTTAAAAGATAAGGTTAGTCTTTTAAACGGTAGAAACTTCTGTATATGCAAGCTGTCCACGTGTGTTGCTTGATCAAAGTCTCGGTCAAGCCTCCATGTTTCTCCAACAATTTTGGTCAAATATGGTCCAAGTCAAAACTTTGACTTGGTCAAAGTCAATAAAGTTGACTTTTTGATAGACGCTTTGTTTGGGTGATTTCTGGCCAACCGGATAGGCTCACCCGAACCCGACTTGGCCTTTCGCCCCTCGAGCGTTCTTCCTCCCGGCTTCTCATCCCTCGGACATTGTGCACGTTTTTCTCACTCCACCGGTGTACTCTTCCGTAACTTTCGTGTACCTTGGATGCACCGAGCCCGATGACTCACTTCCCCTGACATGCCCTGAGACCAATGGAGTCGTTGATCTAATATAAAATCAGACTGCATCTCCCCTGTCCGGCGGACAATTTACACATACAACACACGCAGTTTATAATTTGGCCTCAGGCCTCAAAACAGATATATAATATATGGAAAATGAAATATCGCAATACTAAAATCCGTAATACCCACCTGAGCTGCCCCTAGGACAAGCGCGTAGCAAAACCACATCACAAAAGTCCAACAAAGGACTCAAAATATAATATCGCACGTATAAATCAAATACAAGTCCACGGTATCGTTATGAATACAAAATATAGACTAAGCTATAAAACGAAACAAAACACAACGGAAGCCCCCATCCAAAAGGAGTCATGGGGACCCGGGACCAGCAACTGGGCTCATCCGGCGAACTATCAACCTGAAAATAAAAACATTTAATGGGTGGTGAGTCCAAGTGGACTTCGCGCGTATATAGAAAGATATGCATGGCTCAACAAAAATAGCTGGAATAGCTATACAGAAACAACATGATACAGTCTTAGCAGGACAATCAGAATATGCATAACTGAAAGTAACAACTGACTGTATATATCAGAAATCAGTCTATCCTGACAATAAAAGGACTCGTACCACACGAGCAAGTGCAGGGTCATCAAACCACAAATAAGTATATCCTGTACGTGCATGTCAAACAAGTGCAGTAAATAAATGTAGCAATCACAATCAAAATGCACAATGTATCATATGCACATGATGCAATGACATGGTCACCCCTGACACCGGTCAAGCCACCGAGACATGCAATAATGTGTCGGCCGAGTGGGTAGGGTTGTGACACTGTATGCACTTTGCCATCACTACTCCTGAGTGACCGAGTGGACAGGTTGCTGGCAGGGGATCACCCCCTACCCCATGTATATATGAGGGAGCGTCACTCTCATCTCCTCTGGTCTATGGAAAGAGAAGGGATCCCTGCCTGCTACCACGCTCCGGAATCACTACCCATGAGCGACCGAGCAGAGCAGTACAGAGCAAATTAAGTGGTTGTGTGTGCATATCTTGTACCGGAAGACGATGACTCAACCACAAGGGAGTCGCTGATCGTCGGCATGCAACAGTACAGGGATGGTGCATGACTCTAAACACATGCAACCCCTCCCGGTCATCATACATAACTCAACCTAGCATGCACAAGTCGATCACAGGTGTAATAACCTAACCATCATGCATTTAAGGGCGCATGCAAGTAATAACAAAAATCAAACCAATACAGATATCAAGTGATATGCCTTCATAACCCAATCATTCTATATCTAGACACACATGCAAGTATGACTAGAAGCAATCAATGCAGCCATACAGTGGTATGCAATTCAACATCTACATACTCATGCTCATTTCAATGTTATACAGAACCAGATAACAAATAAACGAGACGGTATAGAAGGGAAATTTAGATCATATCTAAGGTCAAGCATAAGTATCAAGCAGGATAACAAAACGATAGCAGATAAAGGTAAATATCAGCTACTGCATAAATAAATAAATAAATAGTCATGCATAAAAGGTAAAGTAGATCTACAGAATACAAGCAAAAAGTACCCGCCTCAAAGTAGGAGTCGTCCGTATCAAATAAGAGCCTCCCGTCCAATGGTCCGCAACCATAAACCCAATCAATCCCCTATATCAAAGGCATAATGTTTAGCTACAATAATATATAATTTATAGTTAAACGAGCTATCTCAAGTAATTAGGATCGTTCTAATTATCCCGTTTCATTTAATTAATCACAATTGAATGAGTAGCCCTTAATTATCTCAAGTTACCTAGATTAGACTCATATTAGGTTCAAATCCCCAAAACTAATCCGAGAGATTACCTCGAATAAAACCTAATCCTCAAACCTACCAGCTCCAAGATCCAAGGTATACATGGCAAGCTCCATTTAGGTTCAACATCACAATCCAAATGAAATTAGGCTAGCAAAACTACTTCACCTAATCTGATCTAAGTTAGATTATCACCAAATCATCCACTATAGCTCACGACATCAATTCTTAACACCAACTACAACCACAAATACTACACTGAACCTCACGACATGTAGCATCAAAAAAAATTGAAACTATACAGCGACGTATAGGTATCCTATGGCATAAATACACAAAAAAAAATTGTACAGCACTGATTTAGCTCTTAAATCACAACTTCATCCTAAGTCAAATCCTAAAAGAACCTTAGCTACACTAACAGAGCACAAATTCAATCCCACAACGTATCCGAATATTCTGATCAAATATAATGTATCCCATAACACTAGCAACTAGATCAACAAGAGCAAACCCAAACCAATGCATCAATCCCCATAGCTAATCCAACATAAAGCAAAACAGAGCCCATGCAAGCTAATCCCAATCTTGATCACAAATCGTCCGACATCTACCTCGCGCTAGCAAAGAAACTTCTCGCCACTCAAATAGACATAGCACACTGAAATAAACCAAGTCTTACTCCAAATACATCAATGATCTGATCCAAAACATAGATCTAACCAACACCAAGACAGAGATTCATTCTTACCATTACCTTGATGGTTTGTCCCAGCCGAAGAAGGGAATTGGCTACACAAAACCAAACTGCCATAATTCCTCCAAAATGAAACCAACCTATAATCCATACTGATAAAAAAAACATACGGCCAAGAGCATGAAATAGAAAACATAAACGAACTCCAATGATCATCAGAAACCCACCATCACAGATTCAAACATTTGGAGACAAATTAGATAACAGAATTGAAATCAAGCCCCAATTCAAAAACTGATCCAAATCTATGAGGGGAGGGGATCTACAAACTCAATTCCACCAAGATTAATACATCTGGCCAGCTCTTACATGAAATGGTGTTTGCCGTGAATCCTCAGCTCCAATCCCACGCAAAACCAAGCTCATTGGATCACAGCAGCAAGGAGGGGAAAGCTAATAGCTGAGTTCTGTCCTTGGGCTCAGAAACACACCAACCTACCAAAGATCAAAGGCTGCGACCAGGAATCGATGGTGTATCGACGACCCTCACCACAGCCGACGGAGCTAGGGCATCGTCAAAGTGCCTCCCGTCAATAGGCGTTGGTTGCAACTAGGGTTCGCGACACCGACAAAAGAGGAAGGGTCGGGCTTCCTCTGGGCTACGAGCAAGAAGTGAGGGAGAGGAGAGTTTGGCTGCGGCTAGGGTTAAGAAAAGATGAGGAAGGGATCAGGCACTCGGCTGCTTGGCTACGGGCGATTGAAGAGAAGAGAAAGAGTAAGTGATGGGTCTTTTGCGAAAAAATCCCTCAACTTTCCCAAATTCAAACCCTACCCTTAGGGTAAGAGTTTTAGTCATTTAACCCTCCAATTTATTGTAATACACATCAAGTTTCTAGGGTTAGATATTTTATCCCCTTCGCCTCTTATCTTTACCCATAAATCAAAACAGTCATTACTTTTAAGATTTATTTTTATTTTAAATCCTGAAAGTTAAGTGTCAAGTAATTTACCCTTTAGTAAATTTAAGAATTTATCTGAAAACTTTTACCTCGAGTAACTGTCCCCTTTCATCGGATTTGTGGATAATCATCACCAAGTATCACGGGATAATCATGACCCGTAACACGCGGTCATTAAAGCCCTAATTAGCGCAATGGCTTAGATTTAATGGCAGCGAGGACCGTTACAAAGATTATCCAGTAACCGACGGTTAAGGGGACGTGGAGAAGAACTGGGACACGTGTGACTTCCACCTCAGGTATAAAAAGTACTCCAACCCCCCAAGTAAGGGGGTTACGTACATTCTAACTCGTACTCTTGTCCTTATTTTTCTCCCAACTAAGAGATTCAGGCACTGACTTGAGCGTCGAAGTGGGCTCCGCCGGACAACCTCCGGCGTGTTCCCTTAACGCTCGTGTTAATCTCGTGGGGTGGAAGCTCTTCCTCTCTCGTCATCATCCTCGTGGGTTGAACCCTGTGACTGGCCGTCGACGTCAATTCCTTCCGGAACAAGTTTGGCGCCGTTTGTGGGAAACACTAAATTCAAGAACTAGAAGGAGCACCGATAGCAGAGCCGGCGGGACAATCCATCGTTCTGACGAAAGTGGAATTAGATCGCTTGGTGGCCAATGTTGTCAATGGGGCGCTCGAACAACACCAAATCAAGCAGGCCGCCTCACGGCGAGTCGCTTCTGTGTAAGAGGAGATCCATAGAATCTCCACTTCGCACCCCCAACCATGGAGATCTGTCTCACCACCAACGGGATTCACTAGGAGACGTGGAGAAGGCCAACTCAGTAGCCTCCAGCGCGCTGAGGCAGGAGGACAGACTAGGGAGGAGAGAAGAACCTAAGGCCTCCTTAAAGGCGCCCCACCCCTTTCTTGTTGGAGATCGTATAAGATCTCATGCCGAAGCAGTTCCATGGGCCTGGGATCGCTGACTACGATGGAAAGACAGATCCTGAAGATCATGTCTGTAAGTTCGAGAACGCGACACTCCTGCACCAGTATACCGATGATGTAAAGTGCTGAGTGTTCTTGAACACCCTATTAGGAGCAGCCCAGTGATGGTTCCAGAGGCTGTCCGAGGGTTCCATCAACTCCTTCATGGAGTTTAGAACTGTCTTCCTCCATCATTTCGCCAGCAGCCATCGCTATCAGAAGACGACACTCAATTTATTTGCTCTAAAGCAAAAGCCAAAGGAACCACTCAAGGATTACATCCAACGGTTCAACCGAGTGGCGCAGGATGTGCCAACTGCGACGTCGGAGATCCTTGTCAGTGCCTGCACCCAAGGGCTCTCGGAAGGAGATTTCTTTCGATCTTTGGTGAAGAAGCCACCCACCAGCTTCGCTGATCTGTTGGGGCATTCTATCAAGCACGCAGTGGAAGAAGTGCAACATGCCTGCTGCAAAGACCCAGCCGGGGTCCCTCCTGAAGCCGTTGTACGATCAGAAAGGAGAGAACCTCCGGCACCTACATGAGGAAGAGATATTCGCTTAGGCAAAGACTAGTGGGCTGGTAGGTGGAAGTTGGTGGAGACAGTTGACACCGAGCAACCAGAGCCGCTGTCGAAGTACTATGAATTCCAAGGTAGTACAACGCACTCCACCGAGGAGTGCCATGCCCTAAAGAGAAAAGTGAGTGAAGAAGCAGACACCAAACCTCAGAGGAAGTGGAAGAAGATGGAGTATCGCCGGAGGTCCCCTCGACGAAGCTTGTCTCCCCAGCAACAGCAGTCAACAGAGAACGAGACCCGACATCAATCTCGGTCGCGTTCGAGAGGAAGGAGTCGGGGGCCGCACCTCGTAGGTCTCCCTCATTGGAAAGAGACCCCAAGAAGGGCAAGGCCCCTGCACGTGGCCCGCCTCCAGACACGTGGGGGTAGGGGTGTCAATTCAGGTGGGTCGGTCGGGTTCGGGTCGGGTTGGGAAATTTTTTTTTTTTAACTCCCAACTCGAACCCGACCCGAACCCGATTTCAACCCAAAACCCCCTAAACCCGAACACGAACCCGACCAACCCGACCCGACCTGAACAACCCGAAAAAATCGATTCAAAATGTCTTTTTTCGCCATTTTCCCTATAATTCTTCACTTTTATCTCAGTACTTCATCATGATCATACTATATTGATATTAATATACATAAAAATATCTTAATTTTCAAATAAAATTTGATATTGTTAGATCATGTGGTGTGCAGAGGATGATGCACTTTCGCGATTTGATCTCTACAAAAATTAGCGTAGCGAAATAATATGCAAAAAATAAAAGCAACACAAATTATGTAACCCATCGGTGACTATCCAACAATCCGTGGATCAATCCCGAAACCCCGCTAGAACGTTGCTCCTGTGGGGGAAACCTCAACAATCACAAACACTTCTGAGCACACAAGATACTACTTGCTTAGCCAAGCAAGATTCGTCAGAAACTCAACCACCACGACGTCCTTTAAATAACTCGGGCTGATTTCGCTACCAGTCGACTGCCCAAGGCAGTCGACTGTGCCAGCCAATTCGACCGTTGACACTCCCACGTTCGAATTTGCCCCACCCCTACAGTCCGCCCCCCAGTCGACTCCCTGAACCCGGAGCCATCGTCGACTCCCCAGCCAGTCGACTGTCACCCCCTAGGTCACCCCGAGACACCACTCCACACCAAACCCCACTCGACTGACTCCTCACACCCGACTGGCTTCGCCCCTTCACTCGCCCTCCCCGGATGCACCAGCTCCAGCTTGCCTCCATGTCTCCTCACGCTCTCGAGTCCGCCATCAGCTCATCGCCTGCCCAAGGTCCTCGATGCGCACGAAGCTCAGCTTCCTCCATGCATCTTCACCGTACGAGCCAGTAATTATATGTTAACCTGTACAACCTCAATCAACATACAATATAAAAAAAAAATAATTAAACCTGCCAAACATCAAAATATTACACATTTAGGTCGATTGTCAACAGATTACCCAAAAATCCAAAAAATCGAACCGAACCCGACCCGAACCCGACCCGAATCCAACCCGAAATTTTCAACCCGAAACCCCCCAACCCGAACCCGACCCGAACTCGAAAATTTTCAACCCGAACCCGATTTGTTTCGGGTCGAATCGGGTTGGGTTATCGGGTCGTGTTGATTTTTGACACCCCTACGTGGGGGCGATCTCCGGGGTACCCACCGGAGGAGATTCCCACCAGGCAAGAAAGGCCACACCCAGCGGCTGGAAAACTACGCCATCGGGACAAGTCGGAGCCAGCATCTTGGTCCTACGATCTCCTTCGACCCAGAGGACTTAGAAGACGTAGAAGCTCCCCATGAAGATGCTCTGGTAATTCTTGCACGCATTGCAAATTACGAGGTTATGCGTATCTTGGTGGATACTGTTGGTTCAATCTATGGTTCGGAGTGACCATGTATTTTGATGTTTGGGCAAAGGATTTAAGTTAGGTTTACTCTTGTTATTTGATATGTGTGATTGAGTTTGCAGGACTTGGTGAGTCACACATGGAGGACGTATCCGAGGGACGAGAGCCGAGGGAAGAGGACTCCAAGGGCAAGCCGGAGGAAGTGGACTTTAAAGGGCACACGTGAAGGGTGGCATGGAGGCAAGCCGAGGGCTTGCGTGCACATCCGAGGGACGATAGCCGGTGGAAGAGGACTTCAAGGGGCAAGCCAAGGGAGTGGACTTGAAGGCACACGTGAAGCAGGGTCTTCGGAGTGAGGGAGAGTGAAGTTGTAAGCTGGGCAGTTGACTGGGGATGGATTAGTCGACTGCCAGCAGGGAAACTCAAACTCACCGAGACATCAGTCGACTGGTAATGGACCAGTCGACTGGTGGCCAGTCGACTGCCCCTGAGCAGTCGACTGGTGTGATGCAATTCGAACGTTGGGCTTGCAATGGTCGAATTTGAGTGGGATCAGTCGACTGGCCTGGGGGCAGTCGACTGGTGGCGAGGTTTTCAACCTTAGGCTATATTTAAGAGGCTTTGTTTTGGTTGAGACTCTTAACGAATTTGGCTTTGGTTAAAGACCAAATAGTAGTCTAAGAGCTCAGAAGTGTGTCCGAGATTGTGGCGAGGTTTCTCCACCCACAAGGAGCTACACGAGCTAGCCGGAGGGCATCCGGGGAGTAATCCACCGAAGGATCAAGGGATCGTCCACCTTATGGACAGCCATGGAGTAGGAGCGTCATCTCCAAACCACGTAAAAGGTTTGGTGTTAGCATTGTTTATTTGTGTTATTATTGTTTCCGCTTGCGCACGCTAACATCGTAGGAAGAACAAATAGAAAGAAGCTATTGACCCCCCTCTAGCTTGACGATCACGATCTAACAAGTGGTATCAGAGTGAAGGTTCGCTCTTGTTGGAATAATCGCCAAAAAGGGCACAAGCTAGAGAAAATGATGATGGAAGACAAGTTGGGTGATGACATCAACACTCCACCTCCGCACGATCATGAAGACTTTGACTATTGGAGGATAAGAATGAAGACTTAGTTTGGAATGGATTGGGAGTGCATGGTGGTGCTAGAAGAACCATTCGAAATTCCAAAGGATAAGCACAGGAAGAAGCTTCGACCTAAATATTGGACCAAGGAGCAACAAGTTCAATCTAAGACAAATGAAAAGGTAATTAGTATATTAATTAACATTTTGCCTAATAATATTTTAAATGGTGTAGGTGAATATAAAGATGCATATGAGTAATGGAAAAAGAAAGGAGAATTTTATGAGAACTCTACACAAGCTAAAATAGTAGAAGAGCCCAAAGTAATAAGTTCAATGGTCCAAGAAAGGAAAAAAGAAAAAGAGTTGTCAACCTCATCAAGTGAAGTGGCACAATCAAGTGAACGATCATCTACTTCATCAAGGGAAGAAGAAGAGGCTTCAACTTCAAGAATTAAGGGGGAGGAGAGACCCTCATCAATCCCAGAGCAAGAAGAAGCTCCAACCTCCACCAAAGCAAAGTCAAAGGACCATATTATATGCATTGGATGCAACAAGAAGGGGCACTACAAGGATAAGTGTCCACTAGGTAAGAAGGAGGTAAACCCTAAACCCGGGTCAATTCTTTTAAAAACTAATATGGGTTGTAGGGGAAAGAAGGAGAAAAAGCATATTAGATGCTTTACATGTGGGGAGCTAGGGTACTATCATACCAAGTGTCCGAGAAAAGGAGAGCTCAAGAAAATAGAGCACTTGAGAAGATGGGAGAAGGAGGAAAAGAAAAGAAACTCACATCAAAGGGGAGCTCCAAAGGTAAGGGAGGTAATCTCTAAGTTTAAGCATGTTTCAAATTTATCTATGTATGCTAGAAATAATGAAAAATACTTGCTTGTGCATAATCATGAATTTAGGTATAATGATAGGAATAGGGTTAACAAGGTAGATCAAAACCCTAAGAAAGTCATGCATCGTGATAAATCTAAGACCTTTGTGTTGGGTATGACTTGGCGGGTTTCCTTAGCGAAAACTTGGTCATCCTTGAGAGACCTCTCCATGCCTACGGATTAAAATTAATCCGAATGGAGACCTATCTCCCAACGACCATCTCGTGCCGTATCAAACGATCCAAATTACAACTCGGCCAATCACAAAGATCGAGCCTTGTAATTTGCTTGACCGTTCGACCACGGAAAAGACGACGAGTGGATTGCCGGCTTTTGTGTTTATGGTCGGGGTCCAATTAGTTAATTATTAACCATGACAAACAATCAAAATAATTAACTAATTAACATGAAATGATGAGGCAATTAAAACATGACACAATAATAAACAAAGGAGCTTGGGAAGAGATTATACCTTCCCGATCACCTCGCGGTCTTCTACCTTCCCTCCCTTCCCGGACGTCGTATGGGCGACAATCTACCGAGAATCGGAATCACCAAGGCTCCAATTAATCACTTTTTCTCCCTCTTCCATTTATCATCCAATAAACCCTAAACTCTAGGGTTTCGGTCATCTCTTCTTCCTCTCCAACCAAATGCCACCGACAAGTGCAGAAGCTTCCCCATGAACTGCCGCCGGCGATGGAAAGAGACCTTCCATCATCTGTCGTTGACCGTGGGAAAGACTCCTCCAAGAGCTACCGCCGGCGATGGAAAGAAACTTTCCACCAGCTGCCGCCGGCCATGGAGTCCTCTTCTTCGAGCTCTGTCGTGGTGACCTGCTTCCAGCCACATCCTCCTTGGGCCAACACCGACTAGAGCCTCCTTGGGCTGCCGACGGCCATGGAAAGTTCCTTTCCATTATCTGCCGATGACCAAGGAAGATCAGCGCCACCAAGGCTGCCGTCGACCAGTGCTTCCTCGCCGGCCATGGAGGGAACTTCTCCAAGTTCTGCCGGCGTCGACTCCTGCAGGGTTCCAAGAACTACCGCCGACCATGGGGAGAAGGAGTCCCATGATCCGCCGCCGGCCAAGGAAATACTCCACCTACAGCCGCCACCGCTGCAAGATGACACGCCTTGGACTGCCGCCGGACATGGAGAGGGAGACCTCCATGATCTACCGCCGGCCAAGGAGAGCTTCATCAAGCTGCCGCCGACCATGTAGGTGGAAGGGTTTTGCCCTAGGAGAGAAGAGGAAGAAAGAGAGATAGATAATGAGAGGAAAAATCATGATTAATTAATTAAAATCAAGCTCCAATTTCATAATTCCATGGGTTATTTATAGGGCTAAGGTAGGGACCAAGAGGAGGAGTTGGATCTTGGCCCACCAATGGATCTAAATCTGATCCATTAATTAAAATTCATTCCACTAAAGGATCTTAATTGAACTTTCTTACCAACCCCTATATTTTCATATGGGCTCCACATATTACGAGTCGTTCATCCCCCCGTGTTTAAGATATCGAATGCCCGTTAATTAATTTAAATTACTGACAATTCAAATTAATTAACTTCTGGATCCTTGATTAGTACTACTCAAACTTATCATCATGCCGGATCAAATCTACCTGCAGGGTTTAGCATGATGAACTTTTTGGGCTCATCAAGGGGGCATCATCATCCCGACTCACCAGGACACGGATTCCGTCAATAATCAACGACGCATCATATTATTAATATTATCTCCCAACTTACCGGACCTATCGATCTAACAGAATAGATCTCATCCATTGGTAAATCAAAGAAATAATAATTAATAATATATGTCCGTTGTTATATCGAGATTAGGGGATCGTATTCCATAATAAAATCTGAGGTCCTATCCAATTATCGAGTTAGTACAAATTGGATAACCTCTGATTTTGGTCCTACTCAATGTACTCAAAGCACACTAGTGTAATTCTATGGTCAAGACCAATCGTATCTAATTACACTACAACCATCCCGATGGTTTGTCCATTTCCATCTCGGTTGTGAGCCTCTACTTATACTAGGCAATGAACTAATAACATGATCTTCCATGTGACACCACACATTATGTTATCTACAATGCAAAGTAATGGACTTTTATGCATGTACTAATATAAACAAGCATCTAGTGTTGTTGTAATTCTCTTTTCAAAATTTATAGATGATCTTATATAAAAGAGCAAGTCTTTTAGTATATACATCTAACACTTTGGACCTAAGGATCAAGGCAAATATCCTAAGAAGGGGAGACATATGCCTAGAAAAGTAGGTAGGTCTAAGAATATCCAAGGTGGACATGTTGATTCTAGGTTTGAAAACCTAGAGAATGAAAATCAAGCATTGAGGGAGAAGCTTGATAGGTTAGAGAAAACCCTAGATAGATTCACTATTGGATCTAAGAGTTTGAGTATGATGTTGGGTGGTCTAAAACCCAACAATGATATATCGGGGTTGGGATACCGATCTAAGGTCTCCAATGCCAATGAGAAGAAATATGCTAGGGTAGCATATAATTATAGCAGGGAGGGAAAATCTAAGAATGACAAGGGGGTGCCGTTAAAAGGAAAGAAAAAGGTCTTAACTAAGGACAAAGCGTCTAAAGTTAAGAAGGCCAAGTTTGTAGGCCAAGAGTCACCGGAGGTATATCGATGTGGCCTAGTGGTTGTTGAGTCACCTAGGGAGGTGGCTAAAGCTAAGAGCTCAAGGGGGAGCTCTAGAAGTCTTTGGGATCCATGGTAAATGGATCTCGGGAGGTTTCTCTAGGAGGTCTAAGTGGACCATGGAGTGTGTCAAAAGAATTGAAGACGGATTTGAGTCTCAATTGTTTGAGTTTTGGCACATAAGATTTGTGTATCATGCATGGAGATATGACATTGGGGTCATAAAGCATGAAAAAATGGTTTTTGATATGTAAATACCATATAAATCAATGCTAGGGATGCATTGTAGATTGGTATGGGCAAAGATATCAAGAGGAAACCAAAACTAGGACTTTAGGTCAAGGTTTGATTGAACTATTTAGGTAGTTTTGGGTTTTGTGTCAATCTTGGGATTAGTGATAAATACATGGGTGGATGTATTTTTCCCAAGTAGATATGGGTACCACAAACCTCTCCATAAAATTTGAAAATTTTTGGAGATTTATGGAATTTCTGGTGCATTTCTGAAATTGGGTTCAAAAGGCTGAAAAATAGGTTTTCAGCGTGCCAGTCGACTGGTAACTGTCCCAGGCGACTGGTAAAGGCTAAAAAATGGGTGTCAGCTATTGGAAGGTGTCCAAATGATGTGAAACAAGTGTGGAACCTTAGGGGGGGTAGTACACTATGTTTATGATCATTCAGGGTTAAAAGATCCAATAAAAGGGAAATTGTTGGAGAATTTTTGATGTATAACAAAGGGGCAGAAGTGTTAGGTTTAAGTAGGAAATCAAACACGCCTTTGCAAAGAAATCCTAGGTCTAGGGGGAGCATTGTTGCTCCATTCATGGCGAAAGGGCGACCTTGGAGGGGTTCTTAAAAAACCTTTGTAAGTCCAATGTAAGGGGAGCCTTGTAAAGTTTTAAAAAAGCCCGTTTTGGTAAAATTCCTAACTTGGGGAGGTTAGGTGTGGGGATGCCTTGGGATAGGATCCATGATTATTTGCATTGCATGTGTATTGGTGGTGTAAGTCCAAGGTGGAGCCTTAACAACGTAAATCCAAATGGTTGCTAGCATTGTTTTTGCTATTTCTTTTCCTTAACTTAAACGGATTGCCAAACATCAAAAAGGGGGAGATTGTTGGGTCAATCTATGATCCGGAGTGACCATGTGTTTTGATGTTTGGGCAAAGGATTTAGGTTAGGTTTACTCTTGTTATTTGATATGTGTGATTGAGTTTGCAGGACTTGGTGAGTCGCACATGGAGGACGTATCTGAGGGACAAGAGCCGAGGGAAGAGGACTCCAAGGGCAAGCCGGAGGAAGTGGACTTCAAAGGGCACACATGAAGTGTGGCATGGAGGCAAGTCGAGGGCTTGCGTGCGCATCCAAGGGACGACAGCCGGTGGAAGAGGACTTCAAGGGGCAAGCCAAGGGAGTGGACTTGAAGGCACACGTGAAGGAGGGTCTTCGGAGTGAGGGATTGTGAAGTTGTAAGCTGAGCAATCGACTAGGGATGGATCAGTCGACTGCCAGCAAGGAAACTCAAACTCACCGAGACATCAATCGACTGGTGGCCAGTCGACTGCCCCTGGAGCAGTCAATTGGTGTGACTGAAATTCGAACGTTGGGCTTGCAACAGTCGAATTTGAGTGGGATCAGTCGACTGGCCTAGGGGCAGTCGACTGGAGGCGAGGTTTTCAGCCTTAGGCTCTATTTAAGAGGGCTTTGTTTTGGCTGAGATTCTTGACGAATTTGACTTTGGTTAAAGACCAAATAGTAGTCTAAGAGCTCAGAAGTGTGTCCAGGATTGTGGCGAGGTTTCTCCACCCACAAGGAGCTACACGAGCTAGTCAGAGGGCATCCGGGGAGTGATCCACTGAAGGATCAAGGGATCGTCCACCTTACGGACAGCCGTGGAGTAGGAGCGTCATCTCCGAACCATGTAAAAGGTTTGGTGTTAACATTGTTTATTTGTGTTATTATTGTTTCCGCTTACGCACGCTAACATCGTAGGAAGAACAAATCGAAAGAAGTTATTCAGCCCCCCACCTCTAGCTTGACGGTCATGATCTAACAGATACAGACAGCTCCGTTAACATCCTATACAAAGCCACTCTAGACCAGATGCAGATTGACGAAGATGAACTACATCCAGTGTCGACTCCACTCTTCGGCTTCACCGGATACTGAGTACAGCGGATAGGGCAAATTACCCTATCGCTGTCGTTGGGCAGTGACACTCTGGAGAGGACTAGGATGACTCCCTTCCTGGTCGTGGTGGCTCCCTCATCCTACAATGTCATCTTCGGACGCCCGGCGCTCAGTGTATTCCATGCGGTGGTCTCGGTCTACCATCAGAAGATCAAATTCTCGGTAGGTGACCAAGTGGCAGAAGTCAAGGGAGACCAGTTGGTGTCTCGACGATGCTACAGCGGGGAAGTCCGATCGGAATCCCATAAGAACCCGAAGTCACACAAAGCCCTGCAAATCGATCTCGCCAATCCCCTAGAGGAGGACAGGGGCAAAAAGCTGAAGAGTCCATGACATGCCAACTAACTCCAAACCTATCACACCCGGTAAGATTTATGAGACATACTATGTATTTTTCTATGTATTCTTACTGCTTTGCAGTGACAGTCATGAAATAAATGAGACGTCTCATCGTAAAAGTGACAATACATCTGTCTAAACCCCTATTACCTCGCAGGGATGCGGATGCCCGAGGTGAGTAGGCTTGGTTTGGGTACTACGGATGCCCAACCAAGAAATAAAAACCCTACCACCTTGCGATGCTGCGGATGCCCGAGGTGAGTAGGCTTAGTCTGGGTGCTGCGGATGTCCAACCAAGAAATAAAACCCTACCACCTTGTGGTGTTGCGGATGCCCGAGGTGAGTAGGCTTGGTCTGGGTACTACGAATGCCCAACCAAGAAATAAAAACCCTATCACCTTGCGGTGCTGCGGATGCCCGAGGTGAGTAGGCTTGGTCTGGGTGCTGCGAATGCCCAACCAAGAAATAAAAACCCTACCACCTTGCGGTGTTGCGGATGCCCAAGGTGAGTATGCTTGGTTTGGGTACTGCGGATGCCCGACCAAGAAATAAAACTCTACCACCGTGCGGTGCTGCGGATCCCCGAGGTGGGTAGGCTTGGTCTGGGCACTACGGATGCCCAACTAAGAAATAAAAACCCTACCACCTTGCGGTGCTGCGGATGCCCGAGGTGAGTAGGCTTGGTCTGGGTGCTATGGATGCCCGACCAAGAAATAAAACTCTACCACCTTGTGGTGCTGCGGATGCCCGAGGTGGGTAGACTTGGTCTCGGTACTACGGATGCCCAACCAAGAAATAAAACCCTACCACCTTGCGGTGCTACGGATGCCCGAGGTGAGTAGGCTTGGTCTGGGTGTTGCGGATGCCCGACCAAGAAATAAAACCCTACCAGCTTGAGGTGCTGCGGATGCCCGAGGTGAGTAGACTTGGTCTGGGTGCCGCGGATGCCCGACCAAGAAACAAAACCCCCATAACCCCGGACCGTGAACTGGAGGAGGCTTGGGGGATATAGGGGAAGAAAGTTAACACATAGGCGACCAGATATGAAACAACATCATCAGACATGGGAGGCAAACATGATATTTAATCATTACTCGAGGCACTTACATATCAGAGGTGGCAAGTTTCCCTTTATTTCGAAGGGGAATACATTGACAATGGCATCTCCAGGAAGTACAAACGATATGTATACATAGGGGATACAATCAGTGGACCTGGTAAAGGAGACCATTCCTTTCCCCAGGCTCTCCTCTATTGCCTCATTATCTCCGTCTGGTCGCTGAGCCCGGAGTCGTCTCCTTGTGATGGGTGAGTCGAGAGTCATCTTCATTGTGGTTGTGATCTCTGAATCTTCGGCCGGGACTGAGACCTCTTGGTCCTCCGCTAAAGGTAAAGTAAGGTCAACCTAGAAGGCAAAGGACATTGTTTAAGGCCGAAACCGTCCTCAGGATAACTCACAAGCGAAAAGGAGACACTCTGGATGCGCAAGGTAAAGGGACGAACAAGTTCCATTCAAAGGTCCTGATTACGCCTTACATTCAACTTACATTCGGAAACAAAGACTAAAAGTAAAATACAAAGGGAAAAAAGAAAAGGTGGCGGCTACAACACCTTCTCCGTGGATCGCAATCTGTCCTATGCCTGACTGGCGCCGGGGAAACTGGAGTGGACGTCCGGTCGTGACACTCCCATTCGTCGGATCTACGGGGACGCTACGGGGAAACCTTTCTTCAACAATTTTGGAGCAGGGCCAACCGGCGGATTCCCAACACTCGGTGGATTGATCGACAGGAGAGCAACCAAAAGGAGATACTTTCTAATATAAAGATGGAGAGTCCGGAGGAGTCTGCTATGCTCTCGGGTGAAAGAGATGATATCATCTCTGCTATGCTCTCCGGCGAAATATGTGATGTCTCTGCGGGGCTCTCCGGTGAGATATGCGATATCATCTCTGCAATGCTCTCTGATGAAACAGATGACCCCTGCCGGAAGGGGGAATGGTGGAGGATGTGCAGGAATGTTGTACGCTTCACAGGTGCTTCTTAGAGCGCTTGGCTTAACCTTGCGGAAGTAGCTTCGTGCCCCTCTGGGCAGCGAACCCCTTCCCTCTCCGATTTCTCCTCTAGGCTGCGACCTCTCTCCCCTACCTTGTTCATGGGTTCTAACAAGAAGAGGAGGGAAAGATGGAGGGGGAAGAGTAGCTTAACCTTCCACCTTTATAGTGATCGCTGTCCTCGTGCATTCATGGGGGGCATGACACGTGGGCAATAATGGACGCCCATCCCGAAGCGTCGTCTCTTTTTTGTCGCCATCGATTGGCATGTTCTGTGGCGCCACGAAATTCACGAACCTGTATGGATCAATTCAAGGGACCGCCTGGGGCCTGGAGACGATTGTTCTTATTCCACGGACTCATCAAACACTCAATAAAGATAGGAGTCAATGCGGGTCCCACAGAGGAATAACTTCAGGCCAGGCAGTCGGACTTTCGGGGCAATCTTGGGAAGACATCCACCCAAGGCCGAACCCAAGACTCCCGAGGTTGTCTTGGTCCGATAGACACCCGGTATCACGAGGGGCTCTGGGTTCCTAAAACCAACCTAATAGGTTGCTAGGGACGAGCATTGGCTGCCTGGCTCCCTTGCCCCAAGGGCCGAGAAGGAACTCTTATTTTTCAGGAGTATTAGTCTACTATCTGGCTCCTTGAGTCGAGGAAAAGCACCGACTCTACAATTTCCTTGGTCCTCATGCCAAGGACAAATGATACGAGGAGCCAAACAAAAAAGATACTCTTGACAATAAGTTGAAAAAATGATTTCATTGCAATCAAAATGAGTACATTGGGAGAAGATAGTAAGCATGAACAGAAGAAAGGCGAGGCCAGGGGGATAGTTCTACGACTCCTTGTCTTCTGGCGGGAGCTCCTCCCAGACTCGGCCAATGCTCATAAAACTCAAGTCGGTGTCTAGCGGCAAGAGTTGGGCCTTCCTCAGTTGATCGATGGCCCCGTGGAAGCTCTGCTTCAAACGCTTCATTACTTGGCCGGCCAGGATATCGCCAAACTCGTCCAACTCCAAGAACCTGGCCTTGAATTCTGCCTCGGCCTCCTTGAGACGGGAGTCCTCAACAACCCGGATATCGCACATTTCGGCCTCGGTTGCCTCCTGGGTAATCTTTAGCCGGGCCACCTCAGAAGACATTTTGTCGTGGTCTTCCAGGGCCTCTTTGAGTCTTTCTGAAGTAGCCAGAGCTTCCGAGCATGCCTGGGTCGCGTCCTCCTCAAGGTCAGTCAAGCGATCAGCTGCCGCCATGAGGTCGTATTCCTTCTGGGCTAGCTGGTGCGCTTGGTCCTTGATGCGCTCATTCAGCCTCCCGGCCGAAGTCTCCAGGAGTCAGACATCCCCCAACAGCTTTTTCTCCCTCACTTGAAGTCGGTCCCGCTCCTAAGTCACCCAGAGCAAGTCGTCAGTGAGGGTCACAGCCCTCTCGGACATCAAACGTTCTCGACGCCGGGAACTCTGTAGGGAAGACTCCATTTCCGGCAGGGTGTCCAGTTGATGCTCCACATTTATGTTGGAGCAATCGGCCCTAAGATAGTCCGGAGTGACCATAGGTTTTGATGTTTGGGCAAAGGGTTTAAGTTAGGTTTTCCCTTGTATTTGATATACGTATGTTGAGTGTGCAGGTTGTACAGGTTACGCATATGGATTTGATTGGACGGCCTCAGTACGGTGAAGGATGGCATGGAGGCCAGCTGGAGGCTGGCGTGCGCATCTGAGGGACCATGGAGTGCAGGGACGATGAGCTGATGGGCACGGACTTCGAGGCGTACGTGAAGGGTGGCATGGAGGCAAGCTGGAGGCTTGCGTGCGCATCCGAGGGACGAGGGCCGAAGATGAAGAGGGCGCGAAGGCAATAGTCGAGGCTGTGGATGAGGAGTCAGTCGAGTCGTGAGGATCGAGTGTTGTGTGAATGTACTCGGGAAGAGATTCAGCTGGGGACCAGTCGACTGCTCTGGCGGCAGTCGACTGGTAGGTGGCTGGTGAGCTGGCAAATTCGAACGTTGGGAGTGTCAACGGTCGAATTTGGCTGGCACCAGTCGACTGCCCTGGGGGCAGTCGACTGGTAGCGAGAAATCAGCCCCGAGTCCTATTTAAAGAGGACGTTGTGGTGGCTGAGTTTCTTGACAAAACAAGCTTGGTTAAGGCTTGTTAGTAGTCTCCTTTGTGCCTTGAGTGTGCTTTTGATTGTGGCGAGGTTTCTCCACCCACAAGGAGCGACGAAGGCTAGCCGGAGGTTATCCGGGTAGTGATCCACCGATGGATTCTTGGATTAGTCACCCGACCGGGGTGGATACCAAGTAAAACGGTTTGTGTTAGCATTGTTCTATTGTTAGATTATTTCTTTTGTATTTCCGCTGCGCTAACAACTTTGTAGAGAACAACGACAAACCGTTATTCACCCCCCTCTAGCGGACATCTACGATCCTACAATTGGTATCAGAGCGAAGGACCGCTCCTATTGGACTAATCGCCAAAGGAGCAAATGCTAGAGGAAAAGAGAAAATGGAAGATAAGTTGGGGGACAACATCTACACCCCGCCGCCCTACGACAATGAGGATTTCGACTATTGGCGGGCGAGGATGAAGAATTGGCTTAGCATGGAGTGGGAGTGCATGGTCATGCTAAAAGAGCCCTTCGAAGTTCCAAAGGACAAGCATGGAAAGAAGCTTCGTCCTAGATATTGGACTCAAGAGCAACAAGACTACTCTAGGGCAAACAAGAAGGTAATAGATGTATTAATTGATGTTTTGCCTAACAATGTTTTGAGTATTATAGGGAATTACAAAAATGCACACGAATTATGGACCAAGTTGGTGGAATATCACAAGAACCCTACACAAACTCAAGGAGTAGATGAACCCGAGGAAGTGAGCTCAATAGCTCAAGAGGAGGAAGAAGTGTCCACATCCTCAAGTGAAGAAGAAAGTGAGAGGTCATCCACCTCATCTAGAGAAGAGGAGGAGGTCACCACCTCAAGGATTAAGGGGGAGGAGAGACCCTCACCTACACATGATCAAGAGGAAGTCTCCACTTCATCCAAGAGTGAAGAGGAAGTCAACCAAGCCTCAACCTCCACCAAAGCAAGGACTAAAGATCACATTGTATGCTTTGGGTGCAATGAAAATGAGCACTACAAGGATAAGTGCCCACTAGGTAAGAAAAAGGCCATTGTAAATTCCTTTAAAGCTAATGTGGGTTGTAGAATTAGTGAAGCTCAAGCTAAAAGAAAGAAGATTCGATGCTTCACATGTGGAGAACTAGGGCATTATCACACTAAATGCCCTAGAAAAGGTGAGCTAAAGAAGATGGAAAATCTAAGAAGATGGGAAAAAGAAGAAAGAAGGAAGAGAAGAAGCTCACAACAAGGAAGGACTACAAGGGTAAGAGAGGTACCCTCTAACCCTAGTTTAAAAAGAAATTCGATTTCAAGTTCTTCTTTACATTTCAAGAATCATGTTAATTACCCACCCATGCATGCTAGAACTCATGAGAATTATTTATTTGTGCATAATCATGGATTTAAGTACAATGATAGGACTAAGGGTAACAAGGTAGATCATAACCCTAAGAAAAGCATGCATCATGATAGACCTAAGACTTGGGTACCTAAGGATCAAGGCATTGACCCCAAGAAGGGGAGACAAATGCCTAAGAAAATGGATAGCTCTAGGAATGTCCAAAGTGGACATATGGAATCCAAGGTTAGAGGGCTAAAAAGGGAAAATCAAGCCTTAAGGGCAAGGCTTGATACTTTAGAGAAGACCTTAGAAAGATTCAAGATTGGATCTAAAGGTCTAGACATGGTGTTGGGTAACATCAAACCCAACTATGATAGGTCGGGTTTGGGCTATCAATCCAAGACCTCCAAGGGCAATGGAAAGAAGTATGCTGGGAAAGCATACAATCTTAGTAAGGAGGGAAAGTCTAAGGATGGCAAGGGGATGCCATCCAAGGGTAAAAAGTGTGACCTAACCAAGGACAAGGTGTCCAAGGTTAAAAAGGTCAATTTTATAGGCCAAGAGTCACCGGTGGCACACCGGTGTGGCCTAGTATGGATGGAGTCACCTAGGGAGGTGGCTAAGGCTAAGAGCTCAAGGGGGAGCTCTAGGAGCCTTTGGGGTCCATGGTAAATGGATCTCAAAAGTTTCTCCCTTAGGAAATTAGATGAAATATGCCAAAAAGGGTTGGAAGACTTAGGTAAGTCTTAATCCTAGATTTTGGCACATTAAAAGGAGAATTTAGGGGGGGGAGATGAAAAAGGAGAGTTAATTGATAAAATTGAGGTTTAATGGTGGAACACCATATAATTCAATGATATAAATGAGTTGTGATCAAGGAGAAGAGGATGCATTGAAGAGAAGTGAGAATTAACACTTTTAGGATGAGCTCATTTGATACTTTTTAGAAGAAGTAGGATTTCGTGCCAATCTTGGGATTTGGAGTACATTTATTTGGAAACATATTTTTCCCAAGTAGATATTGGCTTCACAAATCTCCCCACGAAATTTCATAATTTTTGGAGATTTGTGGAATTATTTAGGGATTTCTGAAATTCGACTAGAAACCCTGAAAATAAGGTATCAGTCGACTGCCCTAGGGGCAGTCGACTGGTCTCAAGCCCAGAATCTTTCTGTGAGTTTTGGGAGTCGACTGCCCCAGGGCCAGTCGACTGGTCCGTAGGCTGAAATTGAAAAATGGGAATGGGCTAATTAGAAACCGCAAATTTGGATTATGGGATATGTTTTGGATTAAAATTAATGTTTATGATTTCATGAAGTATTATCTCATGACTTGATAAGACTTGGTTGATGCTTTGAAAATCAAGGAAGATTGATAAGTTCCCCTAGGTATCTAGGACTTAGAGGTCAAAAGGGAAAGTTGAGGACAATTCCATGTGTAAATTGATATTGGTTAGAATTGGCAAACACATGGAATTTGAGATAGATTTGAAAGTTGATACAAATGTTAAATCTTTGAGGGAAATTAGAGAGTTGTACCAAAGTCTAGCACATTTGATAATCTCAATCAAATCACATTTTTTTTCTAGGATAGGGTATATCCTAGCAAATGTGCTTGCAAACTTTTGGAATGTTTAAAGTTTTGTTGAGTTCTTAGTGACACTAGGGATAAGGGTGCTTGAGGAACATGCCTATAAGAGTGTCAAAGGAGGAAGAACTCGGGTGTTGGGTTGTGTATGACTCAACATGGTGTCTAGGAGGTTAAGTTGGGTAGAACTTGACCTGGGAAAAATGAAAATTGGGAGAAGACATGGGTAAAGGGGGAGGTTGTCTCCTATTTGCCCTAATTTTCATAAGAAAACTTTTGGGTTTTGTACCAAACTTGGGAATGGGGATAGATACATGGTCAAATGTATTTTTCCCAAGTAGGTATGGGTACCACAAAGTTCTCCACAAAATTTGGGAATTTTTGGAGATTTGTGGAATTTCTGGCGCGTTTCTGAAATTCGGCCAGAAAACTAATTATCAGAGTATCAGTCGACTGCCCTGGGGGCAGTCGACTGGTCAGGGCTAGTGTGGGTATCCAGCAGCTGACTTGGGTCCAAGTGATAAGAAACATGTGTATGGGGGTCTAGTACACTGTATTTAGGATCATTGAGGATTAAAAGAACCAATAATTGGGATATTATTGGGATCTTTTTGATGTATGGCAAAGAGAGAGAAGTTTGGGTTTAAGTAACTAAACTTACCTTTGCTAGAAACCCTAGGTTTAGGGTGAGCTGAGATTAAGGGGGAGCATGGTTGCTCCATTCTTGGCATAAGGGGAACCTTGGAGAGGTTCTTAAAAAGCCTTTGTAAGTCCAGTGTAAGGGGGAGCTTGGGAGAAGCTTTAAAAAGCCCGGTTTGGTAGAAAATCCTAACTTGGAGGGTTAGGTGGGAAAAGTCCTAGCTTGGAGGGCTAGGTGTTGAAAAATCCTAACTTGGAGGGTTAGGTGGTAAAAGTCCTAGCTTGGAAGGCTAGGTGTTGGAAAATCCTAACTTGGAGAGTTAGGTGGTAAAAGTCCTAGCTCGGAGGGTTAGGTGTGGGATGCCTTGGGGTAGGATCCAGTTATGCATTGCATATGCATTCATTTAGCATGACTTTTGCTATTTACTACTATCTTGCTTTCCTAACTTAAACGGATTGCCAAACATCAAAAAGGGGGAGATTGTTGGAGCAATCGACCCTAAGATAGTCCGGAGTGACCATAGCTTTTGATGTTTGGGCAAAGGGTTTAAGTTAGGTTTTCCCTTGTATTTGATATACGTATGTTGAGTGTGCAGGTTGTACAGGTTACGCATATGGACTTGACTGGACAACCTCAGTACGGTGAAGGATGGCATGGAGGCCAGCTGGAGGCTGGCGTGTGCATCTGAGGGACCATGGAGTGTAGAGACGATGAGCTGATGGGCGTGGACTTCGAGGCGTACGTGAAGGGTGGCATGGAGGCAAGCTGGAGGCTTGCGTGCGCATCCGAGGGACGAGGGCCGAAGATGAAGAGGGCGCGAAGGCAATAGTCGAGGCTGCGGATGAGGAGTCAGTCGAGTCGTGAGAATCGAGTACTGTGTGAATGTACTCGGGAAGAGATTCAGCTGGGGACCAGTCGACTGCTCTGGGGGCAGTCGACTGGTAGGTGGCTGGTGAGCTGGCAAATTCGAACGTTGGGAGTGTCAACGGTCGAATTTGGCTGGCACCAGTCGACTGCCCTGGGGGCAGTCGACTAGTAGCGAGAAATCATCCCCGATTCCTATTTAAAGAAGACGTCGTGGTGGCTGAGTTTCTTGACGAAACAAGCTTGGTTAAGGCTTGTTAGTAGTCTCCTTTGTACCTTGAGTGTGCTTTTGATTGTGGCGAGGTTTCTCCACCCACAAGGAGCGACGAAGGCTAGCTGGAGGTTATCCGGGGAGTGATCCACCGACGGATTCTTGGATTAGTCACCCGACCGGGGTGGATACCAAGTAAAACGGTTTGTGTTAGCATTGTTCTATTGTTAGATTATTTCTTTTGTATTTCCGCTGCGCTAACAACTTTGTAGAGAATAACGACAAACCGCTATTCACCCCCCTCTAGCGGACATCTACGATCCTACAATTTACTCGGAGAGCTCTGCTAACACCCGCTTGCATGAATCCAGCCCTATGTTCATGGTCGCCTGCGGCCTCTGCCCTCAATGCTCGGCGGGTCAAGGCCTCGATCTCCAGCCATGCGTATAAGTGGCGGCCGGTCGTCAGGCAGTCTTGAGCCTCCTATTATAGTACAAAAGTGTTATAAAACATGAGAGGAAGTAACATATGAAACAGGGAACACTTACCTTCAAAAGAGACTCACGGAGGATAGTGAGAGGCCCAGCAGAGACTCGCACGGTTTCCCCTCCTAAGACTCCTTGACTTCTCGGGGTGTCAACCCGGCTCACGGAGGGTAAGGAGTCTCTACGTGGAGGGATTGGCTGGACAGTGAGAGCTCCAGGTGGCACTATAGAAGGGTCGGAGTCGTACTCCTCTGAACTGGAGGCCCCCTCAGAAGAAATGCCCTCGGCAGGAACCTCCTTAAAATGTACCAGGGGAAGGACTGTGCGGCGGCCTCCAAGGTCGCGTCAAGCCTTTTGCGTAGGCGGTCGAGCTGCATCTGAGGCTGGGCAGACATTGCTTGTTTGCCTTTCGTGGCCTCGGAAGAGTCGACCGGGGAGGAGTCGGGGGCCTGACCGCCTGTATCTATAGGGGCAGTCTGTCGGGTAGGTGGAGATGGGGGGACAATGTCCTTGTCATTAGAGATGGGAAGGCCCTCCTCAGGAATGGAAGGGAGCATGCTGGGGCTTGTATGACGCAACCTCTTCCGTCTCGGAGCTAGGCCTTCCGGAATTTTCCTCTTTTGCCACCCAGAGAATTTGGGTCTTTGGGGGTCAGCGGGAGGCGATGACCTCTCCGCAACCTCCCCCGTATGGACAAAAGCGAAAGGAGGATCATTCTCCGAAGGGACGCAAGTCTCCGGGTCGACAGACAGCCCCGGAGTCCGTTGGTCGGCAGGTGTCTGAGACACGATAGGAGCCTCTGTCCACTCCAGCACTGCAGGCTCCCCGAAGGATTCGGCAGTCTCCTCCGAAGCCTCAGTCGAGGTAGGGGGTGAAGCGAGAGGAGCTGGGGGAGGATCCAGGGCCCCCTTGTTGGCTTCATCCCACTTGATGAGTCGGTTCATCGCCTTTGAGAGCATGATTTCCTCTGCAATAGACAGGCAACAGAACATCAGATAGAATTAATAGACATTGGTGGAAAAGATAAACTTACCGAGGTGGGGGCTGATGCGGGTCACTTTAGGGTTGAGGCCTGCTCGGTACATGAGCTCCTCGCTCTGTACTAGGCCCAGGTCGCTGAACTCCATGTCGGAGAGGATGCTCCTAGCTCGTTGGTAGGTGGGACTATGTAGAAAATTCCCTAGTATAGGGGGAGCTGGCGGATCTTCCGTCCAATGATGGGAACTGAAAGGGCGGTGGGGTAGTCGAATGAAGAAAAACTTCTTCTTCCACCCTTTATGAGAAGAAGGGAACCCCCCTAAGAACCTATAGTTGGGGCGCGTGGTAAAGCTAAACGCCCCTCGCGAGCCAATCGGTACGAAGAAAAAATGGAAAAGGCGAGGGGTTAGGGGAATATCGAAGAGTTTAAAGATAATGTACGCCCCGCCCATCTGAGCAAAGGTGTTGGGAGTCATCTGTTGGAGAGGGATATCAAAATAGTGTAGGATCGGTGCCGTCGATAGAGGGGGGTGAATATCGACCGTAAATCTTTCTCGCGGAAATCGTCTTTCAGATCTTCGTTCTAGACTCAGAGTTAGTGCAGCGGAAAATATACAGAACGAAGAAAACAGACAACAACACAGATTGCACGCGGGATTTTTTACTTGGTTCCCGACTCCCCAGGGTCAGTACATCCAAGGCCTATGCACGGGAACGCCCATCCACTAATGGTCTCCTTTCCAGACTTTCCGGAGGCGGAGAAACCCGTCTTACAGTGCAATAATTACAAACAGAAATATAGTAAATTGAGTGCCGAATAATAAAAGCAAACCGAACAAACAAGATTTGAAACTTGGCCGATCTAGACCTCCGAAGTGCCGCGCACTTCCTCCTGGAGCCTCTTGGTCGTAGAGCTTCGCCGTTAGCGCTTTGTCATCACTTGGGAAGCTTAGAATGAGTCTTGGAAGTTGTGTCTTGAGCCTTGGGGTCGAAGCCCCTTTTATAGGCTTCATTGGGGCGCCTGTGATCACCGGGGCTCCTCAATGGGCTTGGTCAAACTTTATCTCCGCGTCAAACTCGCCGCAGCAGATAAGGCCTCTGACTAGGGTGCCCTGGACCTCCCAGGCGCCTCCATGAAAGCTTATCTCTGCTTCGAACTCACAACAGCAAATACAGCTTTCAACCAGGGCGCCTGTATTGATGGGGGTGCTTGAATGAAGACTGGTTTGCCTCCTTTTAATGGGGGTGCCCCAGTTGATGGGGGCGCCTGGATGAAAGGGTTTTTTTCCTCCTTTGATTGAGGCGCCTCCTTCAATGGGGGTGCCTGAATGAAGACCTTCTAGCCGCGTTGTGTGTTGTTCGCTTGCATTGTCTTCCATTCTAGGTACCTGCAAGATACACAAATACAAAGCAAATATACACATAATCTTAGCCTTAACGAGATGGTTCTGACTTCGGATTTCCATGAAACCCTAGGTCGAACCGATGCAAGTTCCCACCCCCGGGAACGCGCCTTTCACCTACTCCTTTCAGGAGACGGTTGCCACCCAGTCCATTCGGGTGGACTTTTGCATAGCCTCCGATACTCTCAGATCTCGAGACGCCCAAACCTCGACCCGTCTCTACTTCTGTCCTTAGTCATCGCTTAGGTAAGTTGCTCAATCCCTCAGACCAAGACATTGTGCCCAACCCCTAGGTCCAGGACTTCGGTGCCCAACCCTCGGCCAGGACTTCGTGCCCAACCCTCGGCCAGGACTTCGTGCCCAATTCCTCGAACCAGGTCTTCAGTGCCCAACCCTCGGCCAGGACTTCGTGCCCAATTCCTCAAACCAGGACTTCGTGCACAACCCTCGGTCAGGTCTTAGGTGCCCAGCCCTCGGCCAGGACTTAGTGCTCAATCCATGATCAGGACTTCGTGCATAATTCTTCGAACTAGGACTTCGTGCCTAGGTTAACTAGGACTTTGGTTCACTTCGGTACTCCTCTTTTGACTTACCCTTCCCTTGTTCGATATATCACTGACTTAAGCATATTGTCAAACATTGAAACTGTCACGCCCCGAGACCCAGGAGCCGCTGATCCAATAGAAAATCGGACAGCACCTCCCCTGTCCGGCGGACAATTTACACAAACACAGATAAATATATAACACAATATCTATATTTGCACAACCACGCAGTTAAATGGCCTCAGGCCTCCAATCTAATGCAGATATAACAGGTATATAACTATAACCGTCATAAAACCAAAATACGAACTCACCTGAGCTGCCAGGGGGCAGGAACAAAGCCAAAATCCCACGAAGTCCAACATAGGACTCAAAAGTACAATACCATCGAATAAAACATGAATACATGTTCCAAAAACATAGTAACAGAAGCATAGGAAATACTACAGGGTCCATAAGGAAAACAACGAAAAATGGAACCAAGCAGAGCTCCTCTGGAGCTGGGGACTGGCTGCTAGGGATCTCCTGGCAGGCATCAACCTGAAATAAAATGTATGGCAACGGGGTGAGTCCATAGCTCAGCGAATACCCAACATATATGCATAGAAAGTTATACCAACAATAAGGGTTCAGCTAATACAGTCTCATATCAACAGTAGGGATAGACTAGTACTGAACATACTGAGGTAGATACATATCTGAATCCATCTAACCTGTAAAGAGGGTAATAAGTACCAAGGAAATATCAATAGACAGATAATCACAGATAACAGGTCTCCAGTATATGCGATGTCAAACAAGTGCAGCAAATAAGTGCAGCAAACAATGCACAATGCAAAATATGCACATGGTGCAATGCCATGGTCACCCCCTAACTCCAGTCAAGCCACCGAGACAGGCGATACTGTGTCGGCCGAGTGGGTAGAGCTGTGACACTGTCCGTACTCTGCCATCACTGCTCCTGAGTGACCGAGAGGACAGGATGCTGGTGGAGCTATCGCTCCGCCCCATGTATATATGGGGGAGATATCTCTCTCATCTTCTCTGGTCTATGGGTAGAGAAGGGATCCCTGCTTGCTACCACGCTCCGAAACCACTACCCCTGAGCGGACGAGCGGAGCACTACAGAGCAAATGCACACACCCAGCGGTATCCACTAACCCATGAGTGGCCGTGTGTGCATATCATGTGCCGGAAGACGATTAGGCTCAACCACAAGGGAGTCGCTGATCGCCGGCATGCAACAATGCAAGGATGGTGTATGATAGATACACATACCTCCCTCCCCAAGTCCTCAGTATACTAAGTCTCAATCTGAAATCCTATAACAGGAAATACAGGTAACCTACAAGGTATACTGACTGGAAACTACATATCCCTCAAGGTCAAAGGCAGGAGATACCACACGATCTCTAAGCATACATATAGATATGACAATACCTGAGACTGTATGGAACTAACAGCATAATAACTCAGGGATAAACAACATGTATCCAGAACAGGTATAATAAACAGGGATAACCAATAAGTATCCAGAACAGGCATACTAAACAGGGATAGCGTATAATCTTACTGCTATCTATAACAGTCTATGCATAATCACATGACAATATCAAAAGAGATAAGTCAAAGGGTACCCGCCTCCAAATAAGTGAAGTCCGTATCAAATGAGATAGAACCACCCGTCAATGATAAGCCGTAATAAATCCAAATCAGGTCCCTGTATCAAGGGCATGTTTAATTAGCTATTACAAATAAATAGTAACTAGCTAATTAAATTTCTAATCCATATTAGGGTTTAACCCAAATGCCCCATTTCATTTAATTACGTCTAATTAAATGGAACGGTCCCTAATTATCCCACTTATCACAATTAGGTTCAACTTAGGTTTAATCTAAACCTAACCTAACTCAAAACACAGATCCAATTATCAAATTTGAATTTACGGAACCTATCTATTGCTCTAATTCATCTAAACACTAGGCCAGATAGCAACCCTTACCTCAACTCCCTGGAGATCCGAAGCAATTCCTTTCCCAGCTCCAAATCAGAGTATATGGCATAGAGTCAGCCTCGCTCACGACATCAGATCCGCTATGAAAACAGAAACCTCCACAAGGTAAGTTCTCAAAGAAGGCACAGGGAAATTTCACAACCGAAATCATGTATACGCAAGATCCATCAACTCCAAATTCTCCTCAGAAATCCTATATAGAGTTTCAAACAGACCAAGGAGCCAAATACCTGAACAGTGAGCTCGCCATATGGAGTTCATGGCAGAAACCTTCCTCCAGGTCTAAACCAACGACTGGCTTCTCCCCCTTCGGTTCAGTTTCAAGAGATCCCTACCAAATCCCGCAATGACTCCCAACCTTGTAGAGGAAAACAAGAAACATTTCCAATTCAATTCACAGAACGAAAACAAACACCACTACCATTACCGTTTCTATTCCTTACCTCAAATAGATTGCCGGCAGATTCCACTCAGCTCCCGCAGGGCACTCCGCTCAGATTGGGATCGGCAACTCAAATCGCAGTGGGGGAAATCGCTAACTCACACTCACGAGGTGGCTTGGGGCTCGTGGAAATGGGGAATCAGACTCTCCCTCAATCCCGGAGATGCGGGTCACCGGAACGTAGAGGACGAACGCGGCGATGGTGGCGTCGGCCTGCACCTAGGGCTCGCGAAGGGAAGGGAGGTGCTGCTGCGATCAACTGTGGAGGAGTCGGGCTATCTCTTGGTTTCGGCTAGTGCATGCGAAGAGAAGGAGGAGGAAGGGAGGTCGGGCGAAATGGCTTGGCTGCGGCGATTGAAGAGGAGAGTGAAGAGGAGTGGAAGCGGCCGTCGGGTTTGGGCTAGGGCAGCGGAATGAGGAGAGGTGATAGTTAAGTGAGGGGGCATTTGCAAATAGCCCACTAGTTTAATTAATTACAATCTCGCTCTTAACTTTGAGTTTTAGCAATAAAACCCCTCCAACTTAGCTTTTAAATCACTTCAATCCCCCAAACCTCATCCGAAAGCCCCAGAAACCCTAGGGTCTATTTCCGAAAAATTTCCAAAGCAACACAAAAGTCTCGGTTTTAACATCACTAATGCAACTTGCACCAACAATCTCCCTCTTTTTGATGTTTGACAATATCTTAAGTTAGGTTGAATGAAAGGGCTAAACCTTGGGATAAAATGAAAACCCATTTTTGAACTTTTGGTGAAAACTTCTAACTTCCACTCACTCTTCCCCCCTTTGAAAACATTTTGATTTTTTGATCCTTTGGTAAGAGAGAAAAAAAATTATAATTTAAGCGCACCTCTCCCCCTTTGTCATACATCAAAAATCACCAAACATACTTGCACCAACAATGAAAACATTTGGTTTTTTTTAGAAAATACTTAGTATAAATTTTTGAAAGCTAAGTGCTTAAGTATTTTGGACTCAGAAAACTTCTCACCAAAAAAAAATTGCTTTAGAAAAGATTTCATTTAGAAGAGATTTTTCAAAAAAAATTGTACTTATAGAAGGATTTTCACTTTAACAACCAGTGCACTTTGAGAAATTTTTGAGAAATGTCGAAACATGCAGTACTTTTAGAAAATGCATAACTTTTGAAAGAATCCTATGTGCTTTAAAAAGTACAAGTACTTTTGAAGAATGTTATGAGCTTTGAAAGAATGCAAGTACTTTTGAGAAATATTATGATCTTTGAAAAATGCAAGTACTTTTGAAAAATATTATGACCTTTGAAAAATTAAGTACTTTCTGAAAAATATTACTATTTTTGAAAAGTATAAGTACTTAGAAAAATCTTGTTTTTAAAACATAATATTTTACTTTACTTGATTTCTTTTCCAGTCTGACATAATCCTAGGAAATCTTGTTGACTACAAGGACATTTTCCTAAGTGTCCTGGAAATTCTCCAACTCAAGTAAATATTATTTCCAAAAAAAATTATTTTGAAAATGATAGAGATTGAAAGTGATAAAGAGATAATATTATTACAAAAAAAAACAGTACTTTAAAAAAAATATGTTTTCAAAAAAGACTTAATAATGCAGTGCATGAAAATATATTAATCAATTCTTTGTAATTTGACCTCCCCCTAAACTTGACCCAGTCCTAGGAAGCTTGTTGACCACAAGTACTCTTCCTCTAAGTCTTTAGGGTTTAGTTCAGATCAAAGGAATTATCTAATAATTTCAAAACAAATAATTACCAAAAAAACTTTTCAGAAATTCTTCTTTTGACTCAGACTCCTCCTAAATTTGACACATCCTAGGAGTCCTTGTAAATCATGAAGTGGACCTTCCTCTGTGTCTTTAGGGTTTATCAAACTCAAATGAGACATAGGCACAATTTTCAAAATGTATTTTGAAATTTCGAAATATATTTTGAAATGAAGGTAATTTGTCAGGCATAGTTTTTCGAAAAGCATAAGTAATAGTATTTAAAGTACAGTTTTCGAAAACCATTTTAAAAGACAGTGATTTTTCAAGGACAATTTTTAATAGAAAATTAAAAAAATAAATCACTCCCCCTGTACCCGACACCGTTTGACTCTATCTAAGTGCCTTAAAGAACTTTAGTATTGTCTTAGGAGGCTTGTGTCTAATTGTGTGAGTCAAACAATTTTCCAAAAAGATATAATTTTTGAAGACATATAATATATTGGCAATCAGACAAGCATGAAATCCATAAAAACATTATTATGTTTTTAGAAAAATATTCTAAGAATTTTGAAAACAGTATTGAAAAATATTTTTCAATTTATTAGTCTTTAACATCTCACCCATTTCAGATGTCTCAATACAGTAACCATGGTTGCCTTATAGGTGCATTGTGAGATGCTTGAATCATTTTTCTTAATTCATTGTTAAATCTAAGATTTAATTGAAACTTGTGTTAGATTCAAATTTATCAAATAGTAAAGTGAATTTGATTTTCGGTAATCGGCTTCTAGGTCTTGGCGAGGCACAAGGCCTTCTTTGGCCGTAGCCTTATTGGATCATCAACCCTTTCCTTGACAAAGCCTTTTATCAAAAATTCATTTTCAAATTACATCTTGAAAAATTTTGGTCTAACTAGCTTAGGTTTTGGATCGGTAGCTTCGGCTAGTTCCACCAAACGGCTTCCCTAACGTACTATCATCTCACCTCCATCTAATACTAGGTTGATCAAGTTTCAATTATTCTTTTTCCTATAACTGTTCTAATTTATGCATAACATTAAACGTGAATGACATGACATATATTTTAAAAAATTGCATATGCATGATATTAATGCATGAATCAAACAATTCAAACCATTTTATTTGAGTTTCTAATAATGTATCAAATTCCCGATTTGATACATATCGTGTGTTCCCGCGAATATGCCAACCCACTTTGACATATTTGATATTATTAATTTAATTGTTGCAGTTTGGGTAAGATTTTATTTAATTTGAGTTTAAGTTACTTAATAATTAATTAGATCTAAATTGAAATTGAATTTTAGAAGTAATTAATTAGGAATTAATAGAATTAATTTGAATTTGAATTAATTAAGGATTAATTGAATCAATTTGGAATTAATTTAAGGTTGAATTAATTAAGAATTAATTGAATTAATTTGAATTAATTTAAGGTTGAATTAATTAAGGATTAATTGAATTAATTTAAGGTTGAATTAATTAACGATTAATTGAATTAATTTAAGGTTGAATTAATTAACGATTAATTGAATTAATTTGAGTTTGAATTAATTAAGGATTAATTGAATGAATTTGAGGTTGAATTAATTAAGGATTAATTGAATTAATTTGGATTAATTTAAGGTTAAATTAATTAAGGATTAATTGAATTAATTTGGAATTAATTCAAGGTTGAATTAATTAAGGATTAATTGAATTAATTTGAGTTTGAATTAATTAAGGATTAATTGAATTAATTTGAATTAATTTAAGGTTGAATTAATTAAGGATTAATTGAATTAATTTAATGTTGAATTAATTAAGCATTAATTGAATTAATTAAGAATTAATTAAAACTTGAATAATTAAGGTTGAAATGATTAATTAATAGTTGTGGGTTTAAGTTCGTAATTTTCATTATTTCTAAAATTTCTGACTCGTTCACTATTTCTTCTCTATTTATCTTTTTATGTTTTTCCGATAATTCTAGTTTATTTGAATCTTTGTGATTTTTATTAACTATAGCCTTAATTTCAATTTCCTCCACATCTTCATCATCAAGATTATCTCCTTTTATATCTTCATAATAGGTGGAGTAATATGGGCCACTAGTTAATATTTCAGGATTATCCAAGAGAATAATTAAATTTTTATCTAAGAAGACTTTATCTCTACTATCTTCAGAATTATCCTCATTATCCTCAGAGATATTTTTAGAAAAATCATCTTTATCCTCAGAAATATTTTCAATATTTTCCTTAAGATTTTCAAATTTGAATTCAGAATTATCCTTAAGATTTTCAAATTTGAATTCAGAATTATCCTTAAGAGTTTTAAATTTGAATTCATAATTATCCTTATGATTTTCAAATTTTACAGAATTAATTCCAAAATTTACAAAATTAAAATTAGGATTAATTTCAGAATTAATTTCAAAATTAATTTTAGAGATTAACGAATTAACATTAAGGATTAAAGTGTTGATTTCTGATATTTTAACATTATCGATATTTTGTAATTAGTCATGCAGAACATTAACTTGACTATTCACAAAATTTAACTTTTCAGAAAAATTATTTAGATAAGCTAGTGCAGGAATTTTAAAAATTTTCGGAACGTAAATTTTGCGTATCTTTGCTGGACATTTATTCTTGTAGTGTCCGTATTTTTCGCATTTAAAGCATTTGATGTGGTCCTTGTTCCTCCGGACTCCTGGTGCTGGTGCCTCTTTTGCTTCCGGTGGTGTAGTTCGAATCTTATGAGTAGGACACTGTTTTTTATAGTGTCCTCTCTCCCTGCACTTGAAACACGTAATATGAAATTTAAAAATAGACATTTTAAAATAAAATATACCTGATTCACCCCTGGGCTCCTCCTCAACTCCTGTCGTCGTTGCTTCGTCGGCGGTTAGTCCGGTGAAGAGCGGTCTGGCTCTGATACCAATTGTAGGACCGGTACCTTCGATAGAGGGGGGTGAATATCGACCGTAAATCTTTTTCGCGGAAATCGTCTTTCGGATCTTCGTTCTAGACTCAGAGTTAGTGCATCAGAAAATATACAGAACGAAGAAAACAGACAACAACACAGATTGCACGCTGGATTTTTTACTTGGTTCCCAACCCCCCAGGGTCAGTACATCCAAGGCATATGCACGGGAACGCCCGTCCACTAATGGTCTCCTTTCCGAACTTTCCGGAGGCGGAGAAACCCGTCTTACAGTGCAATAATTACAATCAGAAATATAGTAAATTGAGTGCAAAATAATAAAAGCAAACCGAACAAATAAGATTTGAAACTCGGCCGATCTGGACCTCCGAAGTGCCACGCACTTCCTCCTAGAGCCTCCTGGTCGTAGAGCTTCGCCGTTAGCGCTTTGTCGTCACTTGGGAAGCTTAGAATGAGTCTTGGAACTTGTGTCTTGAGCCTTGGGGTCGAAGCCCCTTTTATAGGCTTCATTGGGGTGCATGTGATCACCGGGGTGCCTCAATGGGCTTGGTCAAACTTTATCTCCGCGCTGAATTCGCCGCAGCAGATAAGGCCTCTGACCAAGGCGCCCTGGACCTCCCAGGCGCCTCCATGAAAGCTTATCTCTTCTTCGAACTCGCGGCAGCAAATACAACTTTCAACCAGGGCGCCTGTATTGATGGGGGTGCCTGAATGAAGACTGGTTTGCCTCCTTTTAATGGGGGCGCCCCAGTTGATGGGGGCGCCTGGATGAAAGGGTTTTTTTTCTCCTTTGATTGAGGCGCCTCCTTCAATGGGAGCGCCTGAATGAAGACCTTCCAGCCGCGTTGTGTGTTGTTCGCTTGCTTTGTCTTTCATTCTAGGTACCTGCAAGATACACAAATACAAAACAAATATACACACAATCTTAGCCTTAACAAGATGGTTCTGACTTCGGATTTCCACGAAACCTTAGGTCGAACCGACGCAAGTTCCCACCCCCGGGAACGCCCCTTTCACCTACTCCTTTCAGGAGACAGTTGCCACCCAGTCCATTCGGGTGGACTTTTGCATAGCCTCCGATACTCTCGGATCTCGAGACGCCCAAACCTCGACCCGTCTCTACTTCTGTCCTTAGTCATCACTCAGCTAAGATGCTTAATCCCTCGGACCAAGACTTCGTGCCCAAACCCTAGGTCCAGGAATTCGGTGCCCAACCCTCGGCCAGGACTTCGTGCCCAATTCCTCGAACCAGGTCTTCGTGCCCAACCCTCGGTCAGGTCTTAGGTGCCCAGCCCTCGGCCAGGACTTAGTGCTCAATCCATGATCAGGACTTCATACCCAATTCTTCGAACCAGGACTTCGTGCCTAGGTTAACTAGGACTTTGGTTCACTTTGGTACTCCTCTCTTGACTTACCCTTCCCTTGTTCGATATATTACTGACTTAAGCATAATGTCAAACATTGAAACATTTAGAGGAGGACATCACTGATGCAATTTGCACCAACAAATAGGAGGCTACATTCATAAAGAAAGGGGGAATAGGGAAACGGAGCCCTGACTCTACCTGCCCTAGGAAGAAGGTGAAAAAACCTAGAGAAGGTTCTACTAGCAACTGGTCCACTCTAAGGATCACCACCGCCATCTCGGCCGGAATGCCATAAGCCTCGATGGCCGCCTGCAGAGCTTCCGGCCTCACTCTGGAGGAGGCGGACTCGTACCACTCCGCTTGGTAGTCCCTCTCTGGAACCTCTCTCCTACCCTGGTCTTTCCTGCTATCTTTACCCATGGCTCCTAAGGAAGAAGACGAGAAGCAGAAGACTTACGTGCAAGGAGGAGTCCTTAGGGAAGAAGATGAAGATGATGTCTGCTAAGCGATGAAAGCGGGAAGTGGTCGAACGTCTTCGTCCCCCCCCCCCCCCCCCCCCCCCCCCTTTTATAGGGAGGAGGCTGCCTGCGTGTGAGCGATGGGGGCAAGACACGTGGACGACGGGAGACAGCTACATCGAGGTGCCACCACTAAGCAGTCGTTGGACGTGAGCCTGCTACGCATGTCAGCCAGAGCTGCGCATGTCAGCAAGAGATCGTGAGAGGAGCAATTGGGGCACGTGACGAAGGCGAATTCGCGAAGGGGTTTTGTCGCCATTAAAAGGCTCCATGCATTTTTATGGGTGATGGACAACTATCATTGCTGTACCTGGAAAATCGCAAACGGCTTTTTGGGAAGGCCAATTCAAAAGGAAATTGCCTCGGACCCTGGGACGAATATTTCGATTCCTCAAACCCAACGTGCCGCCAATGGAGTAGTAATGGGGTCGGGACCCACTATAGCATAGCTTCTTCGCTACACCACTAGTCTAATCAGTCATCCACACTTCCTTCGATTAGACTTGAAGGGAGGGATTTGTGATGGGGTTGAACACCCTGTGGTCGACACGTAGACAGAAGAAGCTATGTGGCAAGATCTACTGAGTCTGAACGACTCTCTTTCCTTGACTCCCGGGGCCCTCTCGGGAAGGTAGATTCTCGAGACCACCTCGAGTAGACATACTCCTGAGATCGCTCCAGGAGGGCACACGCCCGAGATCACCTCGGGAGATCAGGTCCCGAGATCACCTCGAGAAGGCGAACACCCAGGACCCCCCTCCCCCCGGGCCTAAAGACCCTGAGATCACCTCAGGATAGCGGAGCCCAAGGAGCACTCGACCTCGAGTAACTGCCCTCTTTGTTCGGATCTGTGGATAATCATCACCAAGTATCACGGGATAATCATGACCCGTAACAAGCGGCCATTAAAGCCCTAATTAGCGCAACGGCTCAGATTTAATGGCTGCGAGGACCGTTACAAAGATTATCCAGTAGCCGACGGTTAAGGGGACGTGGAGAAGAACGTGGGACACGTGTGACTGCCACTTCAGGTATAAAAGGTACTCCAACCTCCCAGGTAAGGGGGTTACGCACATTCTAACTCGTACTCTTGTCCTTATTTTTCTCCCATCTAAGAGATTCAGACACTGACTTGAGTGTTGGAGTGGGCTCCGCCGGACAATCTCCGGTGTGTTCCCTTAACGCTCGTGTTAATCTCGCTGGGTGGAAGCTCTTCCTCTCTCATCATCATCCTCGTGGTTGAACCCTGATGACTGGCCGTCGACGTCGATTCATTCCGGAACATCACCCAAGTGGACAAAGACGAAAGAAAGTCAACACAGAGATTAACGTTGACCAGAAGGTCACCTGAGACACCTCAGTTGCTTGTGAAGGCACCTCAGTTGAGTGGATAAAGTTCTATGCAAAAGCAGAATTGAGGCGTATCAGTTTATACCCGAGGAGCCTCAAGATAGAACTGAGATGCCTTGGGTCGAAAATGAAGCACCTCGGATCAAAGTTTATCAACTGTTTATTGTTGGCTACTATGGATAAAATCTATCACAACTGAGGCGCTTCATATCACAATCGAGGCGTCTCAATGCCACGTCAGCACAATGATAACTTAATTTTTCGAGCTATAAATAGTCCTCTAAAACTAGGATGTAAAGAGAACCATCGTAATACATTTTTCTTATCTTTTTCTGAGCTTCCAAAGTGTTGTAAGAGGCTTCTCCGCCGGCAACAAAGGAGTTTTTGATACTGAGCTTTTTTTAATGTCTTGGATTAGCAATCATCCCGGTTGCAACCAAATAAACCCGAGTATTTTACTATTTCTTTAAGTTATTCATGTTTAAATAAATTGTTATCTAATCTGTTATCTTTGTCAAGTTCAAAAATAAAAGATCGAGTTTATATTTGTAGGGTTATTCATCTCCCCTCTAGCCGACCTATACGAGATTTATAAATTTGACAATCCCTCCGACTACTCATATATATATATATATATATATATATATATATATATTTCTCTCCTTTTCCCTTGCAGTAAACATAATAGTTGCACTCCATATCCTTTTCCTTGGTTTTATATAGAGCTTTATGATCGCTTAATCAGCTATATTTGGTCATTAGATCCAAACTTTGAACCGCTGTGACTAATTTACGACTAAAAGTTATGTGTTGACTAGCCGAGCGTCAGGAAAATACAGTCCAATTAGTGTAAGCAACTATAGTCTTAACTATGTGCGACTATATGTTTGTAAATAGATTTCAATCTTATACCCTAAATCCTAATTCGATAAAAGATGTTATTACAAATATGAATAAAGATGTTATTACAAATTTGAATGATAAAATTAATTCCTATTTATTATCAAATATTTATCTCGAAAAAATTATTTAGATATTCAAAGTATGAAATAACGTCTTGTTTAAGAGATGTAATCATATATTTTGAGTGAAAATTAAGATCATTCAATGTTATGCTTGATTCCCAAATGGAATGTATATTTTGGAGATCTCCGGGTGTGCATAAGTTATATTTTAATTTATCTAATAGCCGAATTAAAAGAGAAAACTGTCTCCTTTTAAAATTAATCAAGCGAGCCAAACACTTAAGGGCAATTTACCAAAGGGCGTATCCAACTATTCGTAATTACCGAAATGAGTACCATGGTTTCTATTATACCAAAGGGCGCATCCCATATAGTGAAGTTACTTTTATACCCCTCCCGCCAAAGAATAACTTTATCAGACACAGTTTCGAGACAACCGAACCACTTTATCAATAAAATATTAATTTGTGGTTCGGATGTGTAGCAGTGGAAATTTTCTCCGTTCTCTCTCAGCGCAACAACGTAAATGGAAGTCCTTCATTTCGGATAAAAGCTCACTCTCAACCTCTCTCAGCGCAAGAACTCGCCTTCTTGCAGTCCTACGTGCCCTAGCTGTGATATAGTCGCGAGCTCATCCCCCGAATCCCTGCGGACAACCAAAACCTAGGCATTGCTCGAAAGCGTTTCTGTGTGATCCTGAGGTGGGTTTTAGTGTTAACGTTGAAGTGGAGACTAATCGGCATAATACACCAAGGGGTTAGGGTTTCTGCACGTTGGATTTATTTGATAATGTCAGGCAAAAGGTCTGTACGTGGTTCAGCGTCTTCTTCCTTGGCATTATCCACCAAGGTATGTTAGCGATATGCTTAGGTCAAACCAGCATTGTTTGTCAACATGTTTAAAATTATTTTGCTGAATAAATTTGTACTGTATATAAACTGTAGGATTCAGATGACATTGGACAAAAATTACGTTGGTGCAGTATTTTAGGCCACTTTAAACAATTTTTTGAAGAATTTGACATTTTAAATGATCGACACATTGCGAAGATCAAAGGGTCGCCTTTCAGTTTTTTCCTGGACATACAAGAATTGCAGCATATCCGTGGAATTTTGGTTAATATATTTGAAAGTTGGGATTCAACCTCGCAAGGTTTTAAATTCTCAGGTAATAGTTTTAGTTATGAATTGTAGACAATATCTATAGTATCTATAGTAAGATAAGACAGTAATATAGATGGCCTGAAATGATTAGTTTTTGATAAAGTTTAATCATTTCATTTTAGGGCTACTGAGGGACTGAAGTGAAAATGACTTCAGGCCCTCGGTAGGCCTGAAATAAAATCATTTCAGGCCTACCGAGGGCCTGAAGTTAATTTAGTTCAGGCCCTCGGTAGGCCTGAAATGAATACATTTCAGGCCCACCTCGGGCCTGAAATGAATTCATTTCAGGCCCTGGTCGGGCCTGAAATGTATTCATTTCAGGCCCTGGTCGGGCCTGAAATGTATTCATTTCAGGCCCTCGTCGGGCCTGAATTGAATTCATTTCAGGCCCACGTCGGGCCTGTATTGAAATCATTTCAGGCCCAACGTGGAATAATTTCAAGCCTATATTCTTGATGATAACTAAATATTATAATTGTTTCAGGTGTACCGGTTGCGTTCTCCAGACGAGATGTTGCATTGATACTGGGTATAGTAGACCGTGGTGTTTCGGTCCCTATTAATTCAACTAAAGCATCGGGTGACCTCTATCGTACTTACTTCTCAAAAGAAAAACAACCTACAAGAACAAGACTTGAGGAGTTACTTAAACATTTTTCTAAAAGTGTTGAATCAGAGGATGATGTGTTATTAGTGTGTAAATTTTATATTTTGTATATATTTGTTTGTGTTTTATTTTCATCTAGTACATATAAGGTTCCTCTAGGTCTTGTAGATATAGTAGATGATTATGACAATCTAGGTAGATTCAATTGGGTAGAAGCTATCCATCAATTTTTGTCTCCACAATTACCTAAGATTGGGGACTTATTTTCATCAACTCAGGGAAACCAGAGCACCACCAACCTCCCTTACCTAAAGGGATTTGCAGGGCTTTTGGCAGTGAGTAGAATTATCTTGTTAAATTTTATAATATTTTGATGTCATTAATGTATTTGGCTGCAAAAATTTGTGTAGGTATGATTTTTGGAGCATGTACCAATTCAAAAACCATTCAATGTTGAAGGGCCCCGAATAAATAAGTGGAGGAATATTCCTTCGCATATTAGTAGGGTGAGGGGCCTTGTCGACCGACTCTCGTCTGAAGAGGTAATTATTCTTAAATGTGATCTATCTGAGTTAGATAGAGAGGTAGTAACATTTGTGTACTTCGTAATTGACAGATTATTGTTGAATTAATTCCTACCCTACATGAGAACACATTGTTTGAGAACCTTGATATCGGTGATGACATACCACGACCAATGGAGACATCAGAAGGAGATGTTAGCCTATGTGGTGAATGCATTCTTAAAGACAACCGAATCAAGGAGCTAACAGAGGAGAATATATGTTTGAATGAAAGGGTTAAGGAATTACTTTCAATTATTGAAAAAAAAGGCATGGAGGGTCAAGAAAGTTATCCTGTAGTCGATCCTCTTTCTGATCCAGTATCTTGTACACCTAGGAGAGGACGTGACCGAACTCGGTATGATTACAGGGATACTCCAATTGACAGTCCAGTATGGCACCAGCTTTTACCTAAGGGGAAGCGGGACAGGAAACAAATATCAATTGTTATGGACAAGGGAAAAAGGAAACTTAGTGAGGAGGATATGGATGAAGCAAGAGGAAACATTTACGATGTAATGGAAGTCATGTCTGAAGAAGACATAGAGGAGGAAACAAGAAGAACCTCCGAACTATACAAAATGAGGCAACAAGACATTGATGTAAGTGTGTTAATTTCATTTAAAATACATAAATTGTATTGAATTTGGTCAATAATTAGTTTGGGCTAAATAAATTTTATTGATGTAGTTTGTGAAGAAACATTTTATGAATACAAAGAAGAAAAATAAAGATAAAGAAGTGGTCTACCTGATAAATAGATTGGAGAATCTAAAGTAAGTTACAAAATATTATAGTTTACGTTAGTTAATATATCTTCTTATGTAATATATAATCATATCAATTTACATGGCAGGTTGGCAAATGAATTTATCTGGGAGGATGCACCCTTTGCTTTGAATTTGCATTCATTCTTACAAATCCTCAATGGAGAGGTTTTTACAAAAGGCGAGGTCATTGATGCCTTTTGTAAAATTTTATTTAGGGGAGCATCCGCATGTGGTAGGCCATACAACAAGTCAATATATTGTTCAACCTTCTTCACAGTAAGTGATGTATATTAATTAAACAGATATATTGTACAAGACCTAATATTATGATATGGGTATTATTAATTTTGTGAATGCATATTTGTAGGCATCAATCAGATCGTCAAGAAAGATTTCCCTGCAACAAGTGATGAAGACTGATATGCTTGAACAAGGGTTTAGATTTATTTTAATCCCTTTGTGCAGTGATAATACACACTTTCACTTGTTAGCGGTGGATACAGAATCCATGACTTTTAATCATTTTAATTCTCTTGCTAGTGGTCGTAAATATAAGCATGAATTTGACACAGCGGTGAGCTATCTTCCTTTATTCTTATATATGGTCATCATTTTCTCTAAAATGTCATTGATGGTGATTAATAAATTCATGATATGTTTGACAGGTAAAAGAACTTAAACAATATACTCGCGAGGAACTTACGGCTATTCATCCGTATCTACAAAGTCATCATCCCTTGGACAAATGGTCCTCCGTCAGACAAAAATGTCCCCAACAAGAACATAGGTAACTAAATGAGGAAGAACTTTCTTATTTTTTAAAATAAGAAAGTATTTTATAAACCCACTTATTGAAATCTAAAAAAGTGTTTGTTAATTTCAGCGTGGACTGTGCCTTCTTTGTCATGCAATATGTTCGATGTCTCCTATATGATGAGAAGATGGATTTCAAACAAGGAGACATGAGTAGAATCAGATTTGAGCTGACAGTTAATATTCTGAGAGACATGTTTTGTAAAACTTGAGATAATCTGAAAACTGTATTGGTGATGTAAAAATCCATTGCTGTTGATTAACATCCATTTGTATGGAAAAATATCCTTATGTGGATGTTGTTATGATTATGTAGATGTTGTTATTCTATATAATATATTGTCAACAAAAAGAAAACAATTGGGTGATGTTTGTTCAAATCCAGTTGTTGCATTGTTGTGTGCCAAGTAATACGGTCGGATATAATAACTGATAATGCACTGTTGTGTGCCAGTTGCTGCACTGTTGTGTGCCAAATGATCTATTCTGTTACATCTTGTAGGTAAATATTTATTATTATTCTAAAAATCATTATATAATCTAATCAACAATATATATTATATAAATCAGATATAGGAGGTTCAACCGGTGGGTTTTGAGCAAAACCCACTGATGGAACTAAACTAAACCTATAGGTTTGGAAAAAATTATAATTTGATGTTTCGGACACCTAATCTACATTCTCCAACCTCAACCCAAACTACTGATAATGGATTTTCAGAAATCCAGATATGGGAGGTCCATCAGTGGGTTTTGCTCAAAACCCACTGATGGAACTAAACTAGCCCTATAGCTTCGGAAAAATTTATAATTTGAGGTTTCTGACACCTAAAATACTTTCTAGAACCTCAACCCTAACTACTGATAATGGATTTTCAGAAATCCAGATATGGGAGGTCCATCAGTGGGTTTTGCTCAAAACCCACTGATGGAACTAAACTACACCTATACTTTGGAGAAAATTATAATTTGAGGTTTCCGACACCTAAAATACTTTCTCCAACCTGATCCCTAACTGTTGATAATTTTTTTTCATTAATCCAGATATGGGATGTCCATCAGTGGGTTTTGCTCAAAACCCACTGATTGAACTAAATTACACCTATAGGTTTGGAAAAAATTATAATTTGATGTTGTCGACACCTAAAATACTTTCTCCAACCTCATCAATGGGTCCTTCAGTGGAGTTGAGGTGTTACAAACCTCAAATTATAATTTCAGGCCCACGTCGGGCCTGAAATACATTTATTTCAGGCCCACCGTGGACCTGAAATAAAAACATTTCAGGCCCACCGTGGGCCTGAAATAAATATTATTTGAGGATCACCCTTAACCATATTATATTTTAACTTCATCCCCCAAGTTGGATTACATATTTTATCCCTAAACCCTAAAATACTCTCTCCAACCTCACCCCTAAATACTGATAATGGTTTTGTAGAAATCCAGATATGGGAGGTCCATTTGTGGGTTTTCAGAAATCCAGATATGGGAGGTCCATCAGTGGGTTTTGCTCAAAACCCACTGATGGAACTAAGCTACACCTATAGGTTTGGAAAAAAATTATAATTTGATATTTCTGACACCTAAAATACTTTCTAGAACTTCAACCCTAACTACTGATAATGGATTTTCAGAAATCCAGATATGGGAGGTCCATCAGTGGGTTTTGCTCAAAACCCACTGATGGAACTAAACTACACCTATAGGTTTGGAAAAAATTATAATTTGATGTTTCTGACACCTAAAATACTTTCTAGAACTTCAACCCTAACTACTGATAATGGATTTTCAGAAATCCAGATATGAGAGGTCCATCAGTGGGTTTTGCTCAAAACCCACTGATGGAACTAAACTACACCTATAGGTTTGGAAAAAATTATAATTTGATGTTTCTGACACCTAAAATACTTTCTAGAACTTCAACCCAAACTACTGATAATGGATTTTCAGAAATCCAGATATGGGAGGTCCATCAGTGGGTTTTGCTCAAAACCCACTGATGGAACTAAACTACACCTATAGGTTTGAAAAAAATTATAATTTGATGTTTCTGACACCTAAAATACTTTCTAGAACCTAAACCCAAACTACTGATAATGGATTTTCAGAAATCCAGATATGGGAGGTCCATCAGTGGGTTTTGCTCAAAACCCACTGATGGAACTAAACTAGCCCTATAGCTTCGGAAAAATTTATAATTTGAGGTTTCCGACACCTAAAATACTTTCTAGATCCTCAACCCTAACTACTGATAATGGATTTTCAGAAATCCAGATATGGGAGGTCCATCAGTGGGTTTTGCTCAAAACCCACTGATGGAACTAAACTACACCTATAGCTTTGGACAAAATTATAATTTGAGGTTTCCGACACCTAAAATACTTTCTCCAACCTCAACTCTAACTACTGATAATGGTTTTTCAGAAATCCATATATGGGAGGTCCATTAGTGGGTTTGAGCAAAACCCACTGATGGAACTAAACTACACATATAGCTTTGGACAAAATTATATATTTTAGGTTATGGACACCTAAAATACTTTCTCCAACCTCATCCCTAACTGTTGATAATGATTTTCAGAAATCCAGATATGGGAGGTCCATCAGTGGGTTTGAGCAAAACCCACTGATGGAACTACCAAAATGAGCAGTTGTGAAGTGTTCGGATTTTGAAAACCTACCAAAATGTAATTTCTGGTCTTGAAGTCCTGAAGTCCTATGGTTTGTGAATATATGTCATTTGAGACCCTTTGTTTGTTTGTTTGCTTTGTTGAATCATTGTTCTGTGCCAACTGATACTGTATTAACACGTAATTGATAATCATTAGGACTATGTTTGGAGACCAAAAATACCATCTCCTAGCTATCTAAACTTTAACTACTGGTAATGAGCTTTGAGAATTCAAAATATCATAGGTCCATGAAACAAAACCTCCTGCTGTGCCAAATTCTGAAAAATGAGGTAATGATGTGGATGGAATTAAATTGTGGTATGCAATATCTATGTAGATACTCTATTTTTTTGTTTAATATTAAAAATAATCTCACAACATGTATATTTATATAAAATATTTAATCCTTCTAATGAGATGATTTCAGGCCCACTCTGGGCCTGAAATGAGATGATTTCAGGCCCACTCTGGGCCTGAAATAATATTATTTCAGGCCCAGCGTGGGGCCTGAAATCATCTCATTCAGGCCCAGCGTGGGCCTGAAATAATTCTATCGTGGGCCTGAAATAATTCTATTTCAGGCCCAGCGTGGGCCTGAAATCATCTCATTCAGGCCCACGCTGGGCCTGAAATGATATTATTTCAGGCCCAGAGTGGGCCTAAACATCTCATTTCAGGCCAGCGTGGGCTGTGATTTAAAATTAGGGTAGAGGAAAAGTAAGGTTCAATATTGCTTATAGTATCGACAAGAGGACAGATTATAGATTACAGTTTTAGACAATAACAAGGATCGAAAGCAATGCTCCAGTGGATTATCAAAATGGTTTACATACATTTTAACTACAAACATATATTGTTTGTCATTAAACTTATATTATACAACTAAATCATTTTGTTTCAGGCCCTAGGACTGGGTTTCCTAAAATGCTTTTGTTTCAGGCCCAATGTGGTCCTCATTTCAAATGATTTTAGCAAAAACAAGGTTCAATATTACTGAAAAAAATTCGACAACATTTACAGATTACAGATCATATATGAGACAAAAAACAATGATTCGAAGCAAAGTTTCATTGATTTGAGAGGAGTACATGGATTGTATAATTACAAATACAATGTTTGTGCTGACAATTACATATGCATAGTATGAACAAAAACTCTAGTTACAGATTTAGCTTCCAACACTTGTCTCTCATTATTTTATAGCCCACTTGAAATCGATAATTTTCATATCCTTTTGGCTAAAATCTGTAGATCTTTGGAAAACTAGACT